>WAAE01010711.1:194873-265023 GCA_013400495.1 Nicator chloris
CCCCCCTCCGTCCCGGCGCCACAGCCCCCCCCCGCGGCCGCCCCTCGGGCCGCGCCCCTCCCGCTGACGCGACGCCTGCGCGTGCGCGCGTGCGGTGCCGGTGCCGGCGGATCCGCGTCCGTCGCGGCGCGGCCCGGCCCGGCCCGGCCCGGTTTTCCTCGGCGTGCCCCGCCCCGGCCCGCGGCCCCTCACCCATCATGTTGGTGCCCGTGTTCACGCTGAAGCTCAACCACAAGATACTGCCCCGCATGGTGGCGCTGGGCCGGTACGACGGGACGCACCCCTGCCTGGCGGCCGCCACGCAAGCGGGCAAGGTAACGAGGCAGGAGCAGCCTCGGCGGCTGCGGCGCGGCGCGGCCTGGCCCGGCCATGCAGCCCCGGCGGGCGTCGCGGAAGCCGCGCTAACCCCCGCCGGCTCCCCTGCGCCAGGGCTGAGCCGAGCCAGGAGCTAGGGGCTCGTGCCCCTCGCCCTCCGCAGGCCCGCGGCCCTGGCGCCCGAGCTGCGTGCGGGCACGGGGACGCGATGCTTGAAGGCTCGCTCTGCTGCAGCAGGGAGCTTGCAGACATTAATGGCAAGTGACGAAGTGAGCAGTAGCAAAGGTGCCCAGAGAAGCTGTGGAGTCTCAAGCCCTGGGGATATTCAAAATACACTATTCTAGAGTAACACGCTCTGGGGGAGCCTGTTGGAGCAGGAGGTTGGACTAGATGACTTCTGTGGCTTCTCTCAGCCTGTACCACTTTACAAACCCAAGTCGCTAAGGAAACTCACGTTTTCTAGCAGACAGTGGGTATCTTTTGAAGCCATTGGTTTTATCATGCAGTTCTCAGAGCAGTGAGCCTTGGCACCGTTACAAACCAAGCTCTGTGCTGATAACGGGGCTGAGGTTTCTGTGGGTGATGCACAAACAGGCTGATGGGAACAGAGCATCCTATGTGCTCTGTTTGAGTTAGAAACATAAACAAAACAGGATTAAGTACAACCTGACTAATAAAGCATAGGTTGAAGCATAAACCCACAGAGGCACTTAGGTTGTAAATACAAACAGGGTTCATCTGTGATGTTTCCCAGCATTATTAATTTTATTTTGGCACTTTTAGGAACAGCATACAACAAGGGCTTGTCTGAGGGACAGACTGCACAGCCAAAAAGTAAACTGTTGAGCCTGTGATCCTCTGACTTGGCCCAGGCAATTACAGTGACTGAGCATTGGTCAGTGAGAGTAAAACCATATTTATCATTCATCCTTTTTAAATTAACTATGTTCACCTACAGATCGAGGTTACAGATATGTACCAGGTAAATTATCCTAAATGTTTGGGGTGTTTTGCAAATCCTGCTACCAGCTGGAGGTAATTTGTTTAGTTTGTTGTTGCTCCCTTTGGTTTCCTATTTTTGCCTTACTCTGAAGACTTGTCAGTTGTCATTTTCAGAAATAAACAAAACAATGATGTTGCAGCTCCACTGGCCAGAGCACTGTTTTTCCTGCTATTTCCCTTTTTCTAGTATAGTTTAAAGAATAACTGTGAGAAATGCTATTGTCAGTAAAACCTCCAGTCTTTAGTCCTCATTTAGATTGAGTGAATGCCTTCTTTCCCATTGCAATTATTATCCAAACAATAGTCTTTACTGTTTGTATACAAACAGATACATGTGTTGAATTAATGTTTATATCTGTTTCTACAGGTTTTTATTCACAATCCTCATGCCCGAGGACAGAGAACAAACACAAACCGAATGGTGCAAAGTAACCAAGATTCAGACATTTCTCTTCTGAACATTAATCAAGGGATCACTTGTCTGACTTCGGGGGTGCTGAACCCTCAGCTGGGTTATGATTGTCTTCTGGTTGGAACCCAGACTAATTTATTGGCTTATGATGTGTATAACAACTCGGATTTGTTTTACAGAGAGGCAAGTTGATTTGACTGTCTGCTTTTTAGTATCTCCATCATTTTCTGATTCTTTGAATTGTAAAGATTACAGTTTTTACATTACTTTGTCAATTAATTATGTCTGTGCTATGCGTTATTCCTACTGCTATATTCAGAACATTTTGTCTCTAGAATATCGGCAATATTTCAAAATTAATATAAAAATTTACTCTCACACATACAGATGTACATTGCATTCACGTCACATCCTCTAGCAAGACCAAATTTAAAAAAGTAATAGGCATTCAGAGCTCAGCTAAACTGACAGTGATAATGCTGGGAGCTCTCTTCTTCATTTGTGTGCTCTGATGTATTATTGTCTGCTGTTTCTTTTTCCTTTAATGCTTCTCTGTAGGTTTCAGATGGAGCCAATGCAATAGTTCTTGGAAAGCTGGGAGATATTTTACCTCCACTTGCTATTATTGGTGGAAACTGTTCCCTGCAGGGTTTTGATTATGAAGGAAATGACCGTTTTTGGACGGTAAGGCCATGCATAATAGTTTTAGTGTTGTTAGAAGATTCTTTCAATGGCACTAAATTGTCTTGATTTTTTTTTCAATATGGTAACTATTAATTTAGCTGCTGATTGTTCTTAATTTATCTTAGGCCTTGAACTGTGTGTTGGCCATGTATTCAGTGCACTCAGATGTTGCTTTGAGTTTGAGCACTGATTGTGTCAATTGTTCTGTTGCAGTTGAGATAATAAAAATAATTCAGCTTCTGACAGCTTTGACCATCGCTGAGTACTGTCCTTCTCTTTGCAGGTTACTGGAGACAATGTTCGTTCATTGGCACTGTGTGACTTTGATGATGATGGGAAAATGGAGGTTTGTAACTATTTACACATTAATTCAGCTGTTCTTGTGGTCTTGTAGTGAAATGATAATAAAAAAACTTAGATTATCAAATACAGCTGACACATCACCAGTTAAAGTTCTCATTTTTCTTTACGCTGGGAGCAATACAATGAAATGCCTGTGATCATCAGTTGGCAAGGCATCTATTTCAGTGGTATTTCTTGAATATAGTTAGGAACTCTTTTAAATTTCAGAGAAACAACTTGCAAGCTTACAAGTAAAAGTGCACTTTTAAAAAGCTATTCTTTTGAAAAGCCTCACTTACACTTGGTAAAATCAAGAAATCCATTTTCACATCCCGCCCTTCTGTTTCCTTATAGTGACATGGGGAAATGAAATACTCTTTGTTTGCTGATTTAAAATGACAATAACATATAACACACATCTTGCTGATAATGATGTGAGACAAACAATAGGAAACAGCTGCCATTCTGATCATGCAGGCTGCAGGAGATGGGTGAAGTGAATTTGTATGGCATTCTCTTTTGGAAATGTTTCTTCATCCCAAATGAACAACTGTGCTTCTAAATATGAATCTTTAAGAAGAGTAATGGCCTCCTAGTATACATCAGATACAAATCAATATGAAGTTAAATAATTATGCTAAAAATACTCACTTTTGTCATCTGTCTTAAGGCTTTAAACATAATTACTTGAGCTTCTTTGTTTAGTTCCTGAAAAATCCTCTTTTGGAATTTCCAGTTGGACTATGTAATAGTGATGTGTAAAGGGCCTCAACAGTTTTCGTGTGTTTTTTATAAGCACTAAACTGATAGAGAATCTGCTTGATTGGGATCTTCAGGAAGTGAAACAGTTTCAAGTTTTCAAATCAATTTCTCCACAGCTCCTCTTTGTATTTTTTTTATGTGCTGAGAGGTGTTAATAGAAAGTGGAGACACTATATAAGGATTCAGAATCCAGGAAACAGATCTATGGCACTAATTGCAAATGGTTTGCACTTGCGCTTTCAAGTGGGTTTTGCTGTGTTTTTCTGCTTGATAGAAGTTAATTCTTGGCAGTTGGTGTAATCTGGTGCTACTCTGAGCTGAGTAGAGCTGGATAAAATATCTGACTAACTTGTTGGGGCAGTTACCCCAATGTGCATTTACTGAGATGTTTTCAGGGTTCTTTTTGATCTTAATTATCTAGATAATTTTAAAGGGTTTTTACTTATTTACTTTTATTTATGGCTTTTGTGAAACTGCCTCTGGTTTAAAACTGAAGTTCTGAGAAAATACACAGACGCAGCTTCCTAAATTATCACTTTGTGTCTTACCTGGTAAATATCTGTGTTAGTTTAATTTCTGTTCTTTCTGCCCCAGTAAAAACATGTTTACATTTAAAATTGACTGATTTTAAAACTGCATGAATATACTTTTCGTAGCTAACAGAACTAACTTGCCACTGCCTTCCTCAGGATTTTTAGATTTTAGATGAAGGTTGCTTTCTTCCATCTTGCAAAAGACTTGTGGGGCAGAACTATGACTTGCTCTTTCAAATTTCTGTCCAGTGGAATGAAAGTCACTGAGGTGGATGTGGTGAATCAAACTAACAAAAAAAAATCTAGACACCTCTGGAAAATACAGCATCACCAGTAATTGTTTCAGGATTGTGTGCTTTTATCTGGTTGCCTTTTGCTGGTGGTTGCAACTTGGTCAAGAAATCTGTGCTGCTTAAATATGTTAACTGTTGCAAATTATTTCAATAGCTGCAGTAGACTTAGCTTGGTGTGATTTAGGTTGACATAATCTGAAGCATCTTTTGCAACTTGTGAAGAAAAAAAGTCTTTCATATTTTTAAAAATCCAACTTTGTTATGAATTTGTATCTCTTTTGCCAAGTAAAGATGAAAGGCTCATGAATTCCAGTGGGGAAAAGTACTACCAGATTTTACACTTTGATTTGTAATTCTGTTTGTCATTGATTTGATGGATGACTTTATGGACAAGGCACCGATCAGATCTGTTCCTTGTTTTCTCAATTTGCAAAAGAGAACCTGATAATTGTCACCATCTTCAGTACAAACTTTTCCATTGGGCTCCTTTCCAGTAAATGCCTTCTACCTGGTGAACTAGGAAACAGGAAAAGAACTAAAATGTAGGACATATTAAGAAGTGAGGATGCAGAAGACCCAATTTAATGCCTTTTGGTATAATAATTAACATCAAGATAAAGCCAGTTTTAGTCCTTCTTTGCAGTAGTGGCAACCATCACATAGGTTGGCAGAGCAGAGATGGTTGATACTTTAATTCATTGGGGTTTGTTTGTCTTGGGTTTTTTTTTGTGTGTGTTTGTTTGTTGTTAAATGAGGGATCTTAAGTGGAACACTGGCAACAATTCATAGATGTGTTAAAGGCTCCTCATTGCTGGACTTGAAATATTCATTTGTCCTCTGCATCCTGGTGCTTGCTTCCTTAGCTTGAATAATTATTTTTAAGGAACACTATTCTTTTTCAGCTTCTTGTTGGCTCTGAAGATTTTGACATCCGCGTGTTTAAAGAAGATGAGATTGTGGCAGAAATGTCAGAGACAGAGGTAAATTATTTCTGGCTAATGTTTGTTATAGTTGTGGACAGAGCTGAAAGTGTTGTATACTCTCAAGCTTCTCTGGTTCAGATTTATTGTGTAGTTAAGTAGTTACTTAACTATTTGGCACAGTATCTATTCTGCTAGAACTGCAGAAGTACAAGTTTAATAATGTCTTTCATTATGCAGGGGGTTTTTCTTTGTTTATTTACAAACCTTTCACCCCACTGAGAAAAGTGATTTTTCTTGGCTGACAGTCAGGACCCTGTGCAAGGGTGATTAAGGTTGCTGGATTATGATTGAAACTCTTAGTGTCCTCTGAGTAAAAGGATGTCTTCTACAGTTTTCCTCAAATGTTTTTGATGCAATCATGATGATGTAACTTGTTCCTGTGTGTATATCCAGACAGGGCATGGCAGGGTAGAACGGGGATATCCAGGCAAAACTGGAAGATAATATTGCAATTGGAGTTACACACTGGCTGTATAAAAAGGGCTGTGGTGACTAAAGTAAGTTAAAGACTAAAGGCAGATAAAATTACAGAGGGATAAATAAAATGTGTAGGAATTGCTGTTTAGCTTAAGAACTGAGAGAAGATGCCCACTGATTTTGGTTTCTATGAAGGCAGTAAAGTATCCTTACCATTGTCTTTAGAAATATTCTGTCTTCTCTCGGCCCTTCTGGACCCAAGGTAGAGTAAGGTCACAGACCTTTGTCCTTAAAGATCTGAGGCCTCCCTGCTGCCCAAGATGAGACTAAATGGCTTAGCTAATAAACCACTTATGAAGAGCTATAAAAGACAAAGCTAGATACTGTTCTGGAAAAGGAGGTTGTTGCTATCACTACAATTAGAACTGGGCCTGTAATATGTCCTGCTCTCCGTGCAGTAGCTAGTCTTGTCATTAGATATTTCTAGTTAAAGGGATGCAAAAGGTCTGTCACTCTCAAGTGTGGTTTATTTCCAGATCCTCAGTAGAATTGTTTTAAATTCACACCTGCAGTCATAGGAGGCCTGTTACAATTCTACTGTTCTAAGATAAGACGACACAGCTGAACCTAAACCTTTCTTTTTAGGAAGGTAAATTCAGGGAACAGTGTCTTTGTACGTAATGTTTGGTTTGCAGGTTTTGGATAGTTTTCATTTTCTGTGTTTAATCAGTCTGGTGAAGCTGAAGCTGTAGACTGTTGCGATTCTTATAAATGGACAATAAATGTGAAGGTTTTGTTACCTTTGAGTTTCTGTCTGTTGCTGTGGTCTTCTGTCCTTACTGGGTGCTTGTAATTTAGTTTGATACTTAGGAAAGACTCTGCAGAAGATTGTGAGAGGAAAGGACTAAGGGTTTGGAAACAAAGTTTTGTGTTAAAACATCCAAGGAGCACAGTCAGATGAGTTTAAATAAGAAGTTGGGGAAGAATTTGATTGAAGGAAGTCTCCTGTGCTATGTTGTAGAAGACCAGACAGATGATTGCAGTTGTTCCTCCTGACATTAAAATCTCTAGTCTCAGTGTGTGGAAAAACCTGCATTTCCAAGCCCTGAGAACCTTAGCTCAATGAAGAATGGGTCTTAAAAGGAGCGAGAAACAGGCCAAGTTATGACTCTCAGGTCTTTCCCCAGAGCTTATTCAGGTAGGACACCTAGCCTGGTGTTCCAGTTGTGTTCCAAAGAAGTCCAACTGTGGGAGTTTTTAATTTTCATCTTACTAGTACTGGGCAAAGATTTTCTACCAATAATATCTCCGAGGCTTTCCTAACTTAGGCAATTTGAACCTTTGGCATCATCAGCTCTTTAAGCTTAAGGAATATTGTGTTTAGTTTCTCAATGATAGTGTGTTAGCACTGCTGACCATTTGAATCCTATGAGCAGTTGTTTTGCTGCCTGTGGTAGGAAATAGTTGGTCAAAGTACACAGTTTGAGGGCAGTTCTGCAATCCTTGCTGAAGTGTGTCCTAATACTGGCAGTACAGCTTGTGTGAGGAAATCCTACAAGGCCTTCAGTGATATCAGACTGATTCTTAAAAGCAATTACTTCAATATTCAATGCTTCCTACAAGACTTACCATTTAAGAAATGTAGGATTCATATGATAGATCTATAGCTGTTCCCTGTTAGTTGAAGTTGGACAAGTTCTCACTCCTGTATCCTCTCTCCCCCTCCTTTCCCCACCAGACTATCACTGCACTTAGCCCCATGTATGGCAGTCGCTTTGGCTACGCTCTTGCCAATGGCACCGTCGGAGTTTACAACAAGACAGCGCGCTACTGGAGGATTAAGGTTAGTCCATTGTTGGAGTATCATCACTGGAAGCTTGAAGGCTGCCAGGAGACTTGGTATCTAATTTCAGGTCATTCTGATGTTACCCTTAGGTGAACTTTACTGAGCAGAGAACTTAATGTAGTTTTTTTCTTAAAAAAATCTACCTATTTTTATAGGCTCATATAAAATACCAGGTCAGTTCCTGCAGTATTTTTGGGCTGTTGGTGGTGGTTTAAACAGCAGGGATACAACCATTCTGCTAGGGATTCTTCAGCTTAACAAGAGACCTTTGAGCCTTTGTTAGGAAATCTTCTGGTTGAATCAATAAACTATTTTTCAGAAACTGAAATAAGGTGTTGTCTATGTTCAAGGTTAATTTTTCTCATCAATAGCTATTTCCTGCTCCAGGAAATCAGTTTGGCAAGATCCTTTCATGATGCTCATTGTAATATTCTTAATGTAAAGCAGAATAGTATATTTAGTAGTAATAAGAAGATTCCTCAAGAGGTGACAGGAAGAGGCTCATGGATGTCCTAGGTTGAGGCCCTGATACTTTTTTTCCTAGAGAATTTGGTTTTTTACACTTTTTTTGTGAATTCTAATCATCTGCTTGGATGGAAATGTATGCAAAGGAGCAATCAGGTCCTTTGAAAGCAGTGTACTAGATTAGTAGTGCAAGGGCTAAGATGTCATGTGTCTGTGACCTTAGAAATAGTAATGCTCAAATATCCTGTTAAGAGGCATAGTTGTATTCTTTTTTGTACTCTCTGTAGTCTCATAGTTCAGTGTTTTGCAAGTGGCAAGCATGAGGAGTTTAGAGGCCATACCCAAGCTTAATATGTTCTTTCTTTTCTGCCCTCAGTCAAAAAACCAAGCAATGAGCATACATGCTTTTGACCTGAACTCTGATGGAGTATGTGAGTTGATCACTGGCTGGTCTAATGGGAAGGTGAGTTTATACAGGGGGAAAATGAGGAGCTGTAGATATGGGGGCTGTGTTTGAGCAAGGCCGTTAAGTTATCTGAAGAACAACAACCAAAAAATGAAAAATACTTAGAAACCTGAGCTCTGCAGACCTATAGCAATAAACCTTGTTTGGCTGGTGAGTCCTGTGCCAAGTGCAAGATCAGAGAAAAGCTGCTTCCCCTGCTTAGCTCAGAGTCAATTGCTAAGGTGTGGCAAGTTGTTTCCATGGCAGCAGAGATCCTATGCCACATCCTAGAGTTCTTGAGTGTCTCTATTCAGGTGTGTCTTGAGGACACACTAATAATCCTCTGCAGTGTGTTCTGAATGTTCCCAAGCTACAGGGAAGACAAAGCAGTTATGTAACAGGAGAGCAGCGTCAGTCTTGACTGTGGCAGGATTAATGAAGCATTATTTAATTTTATGTAGAGACATTCTATACAGCTCAGTTTCAGTCTTTCAAGTCTATTCCTTGGTATTCCCCTTTGCTAGAAATGACTCTTTTAACTGCCACATCTCTCCTGGATGCAGCTTGCCAGGTTTTTCTGTAAAGCTGTGCTTTTTTCTTCACACCTCTTATTACTCTCATTAGCCTGCGGCACTTTAATAAATTCATATCAAGCTGGCAGTCTGGAGCCCAGATGTGTTGTAACTTACATTGGATTAGATGTGTAACATTGTTAAAGAGAGAACTTCTCCTTGCTTTGCTTTATTTCCATTGTAGTCTCTACCCAATTTGCTGGTCTGAAACAGTCCGTACTCCATAGAAAGAGTAATTCTGTGACCTGTGCCTTGGAAAATACGCAGTGCATGGAACTGAGCCCACATCACCCTTCTTATCGAATAAAAGATAATTGAAGGTTGTGGTATTTGTGTATAAAAATAATTCACCACACAAGGGCTGCAGCTGAGAGGAGAGGTTGGAAATACTGCAGTAAAGTTGTTTCTGGTTTAGCCCCATCATTGCTGCATCATATGTGCATAACCTTTCCAGTGCAGACTTGCAGTCCCTTTTATTTCCTTCCTTTTTTAGTTTTGTAACTTAGGGACGAATCTCTGAAGAGAAGTTCCTTCTAGCTCCTTCTAGAGTCTGCCTAGAGGTCATTTCTTAATAGTACTTTTTTCATGTGTGGTGTTTGGATGAGCACAGCTGCAACTTCACCTGCAGTTCTGTGAGCAGAGCTGGCTTTCAGTTAACAGCTCAGAGTATGGCATGACATGTGTTTTGGAGTTGGCTTTTCTCTTCATGCTGAGGCTTGGAACTTTTTGCTGTTGCAGGTTGATGCACGCAGTGACCGGACCGGGGAGGTCATCTTTAAGGACAACTTTGCTTCCTCGGTTGCAGGACTGGTGGAGGGGGATTACAGAATGGATGGGAGCACCCAGTTAATCTGCTGCTCAGTTGATGGTGAAGGTAAAAGCATTGTTCAGGATATTAATGTAATACACAGCAATATCAGGCATATCACATCATCTCAGATTACCTGACATCGTTTTGGTTCCAACGTTTTGCGTGCCAGATTCCCTTTGCTTTATGTGCAGTTAAGAGAATTTTGAGTTACGCTATCTGCAAACAGGATTTTGAATATTGCCTTCCCTGTGAGAATCGGCACATGTTTCATTATTATCCAAGAAACCATCAAAATTCATTTGTCTAATGGAAGAAACGCCATCCTAATTCAAAGATAATGATATTCAGTACAGACTCTGGTTCTTGGGGCTACATTATAATAGATGAATGTATAGGAAATCTTTTTTTTTCTATGTTTTAATTCTTTGGCCACTTTACAGTCGGTAAAGGTTTTTAAAGAACTAAGGGTGTGTGTGTTTTGGTCTTCTGCAGATGAAGACTTTTTATCTTAGAAATTTTAGATGCTAACAGCACTTTGTTTCCTGGAAAATGCTATCCTGAGACTGGAGGAGTGGTGGATTTATCCCACCATGCATTCAAGAAGTCAGACCTCGTTATTTTGAGTGGAAATAAATATGATCACAGATGATTTAAATAAGCTCAGTATGAATTTACAGGGATGACTCCAGGAAAGACACTGGTGTGATTATCCTTGGCGTCAGTGGCCTGAGACAAGCAGGTCTGGCACAACCCATTTGAAACAAAAGCCTGTCCTTGTTAAATAGCAGAGGGTTTTGCTGTCTGTCTTAATCACAGGCTGTGGGGATTTGCTGCACTTGGGCTCAGCTCATAAACCCTTTCCCAAGCTTACGAAAGGGGAGCATTGTAAGCAGTTCTGCAGAACCTTTTCCAAGCCGAGTTATGTAGGTTTGTATCACTGAACATGGTCATCCTTTTCTGATGGGTCCATTGTAAACAAGCCTTGGCATGATGGGGATCCCTTTAGGCCTTAGTAATTAGTGTGGCTGGGGTTATATAGACAATGTTATTAGAGTTCTGTTTGGGACCAGCATCCTTTCACATGAGGTATTCTCCTGTGTTGCAGTGGTTTTTGTCTTGCTCTCATTTTAAATAAATGATTCACTCAGAAATAATGAAGTGTGTCCTTTCATCGAAGGACAGTGTGCAAGCTGAATGATTTCAAGTCCCGTGCAACTTTTTACAGGGCAGCAGTCATTTGCAGTCAGGCAGCATATTCTTCCCAGGTAAAACCTTTTGTCCCTGGCTTTCATTGTCAGAGCTGCAATCAGGACACACAGCCTTAGAGAAAAATGGAAGTTGTCTCATCACCTCTTCAGGTCCTCTGTGTCCGCAGACAGAGATATTTCCATGACACTCTGCTCCACTGGGTTACTGGGAGACAAGTTGTACCCCTTGAAGTGAAATATCCCTTGATTTGGGGAAAAACTAATGTGGGTAAATCTTGTTTACTGGCTGATTAACAGTGACTTACAGTCACTTCCAGACAGCAACAACTCTGACCAGCTCTAGAAATCCAGGTACACATTTTATTAATTTTGCATAATTGTATACTTGCCTAAGCAGCTGAAAGAATGATTGCAGTGGGAATCCTGTTGCAAAAGGACTGAGTGCTGCATTTATTTGGTCAGGTGAGCACGGCTTAGACAGGTTGAAAATTTACCTTTTTTTTTTTTTTTTTTAACATGCAGTTCTCTTGCCCCAGTCACCAAGAGAGTGAGCGCCTCTGTGGGTCTAAATCAATGCTCAGGTTTTCAGCTGCATAGTACTAGCTGAAGAACAGAACTGCAGAGGTGGTATGAGGGAGTCATGTCACAGAAACTGAAGTTCTGGGCAGGCTGTTGAAATATTTGCTGAAATGGGCTATGTTTTGTTTTTGTACAGTCCGAGGCTATCTGCCAGGAGGTGAGGAAATGAAAGGGAACCTAATGGATACAAGTGCTGAGCAGGATCTTATCCGAGAACTTAGTCAAAAGAAACAAAATCTGCTGCTGGAATTGAAAAATTATGAGGAAAATGCAAAGGTACTGCTTAAATAATGCGTAGGGCCAAGACACACCTTCCTGTTGTTATAAATCCAGAGTAATCTGGGAAGCGGGGCAGTCCAGACAAGTCAGAGCTGTAGCTTGTCAGGATGCAGTGAGGTTGTCTGCTGGGGGCTCCTGCCTCTGCATTTGGCTCACTCCTTGCGCAAGTTCAGAACTTGCTTTTTGTATTTGAATAATGCTTTCTTTGCTTCTTCCTCCTGCCAGAGCAGTTGCGTTTAGAGCTGAATTCCCTTCAGCCTTGTGCTTTGGTTTATGACTGAAAATTGTAGTTTTCAGTTCACAAGTCATCTTGGGAGTCAGAGGGGATTGTATGAGAGGATTAGGTCACTGGGTGAGGGCTGGGAGCAGTGCCGGAATGTAGGAATCACACTTGTGGCTTGACGGTGAACGTTTCAAAAAATAGTCTGAGGAAAGAGTAAACTCGTATTTGAACAGCAAATGACCACCATGGCAGAAGCTTGGAATTCTGTAAGATTGTGTTTAAAATTGATGTTTATGAAATGTTTTTTGAGTAAAGGTTCGCATACAGAGCTGAGGTCCATCAATAGTGAAGCACTCAAACACATTGTAGCCCAAGTGTCCACAGCTCCATGCCTAATCCAACCTCCACTCAGAGCTAGTTGGAGGTGTCTGGGAGTTGCTATATTGCAACCTTCTTCTGAAAGAAAAGAGAACTGACTTGTGCATATGTTTTCTAGGTTTTTTGAATGAAAATCTTGAAATTCTGATACTGAAGGGTATGTGTTTTGTAACAGGCTGAATTGAACACTCAGTTGAAGGAAGCTGATGGGCAGAGAGGTGTGATTCCAGCAAACACCCAACTCCAGACAGCCCTCTCAGTTAATTTGGGCTCTGACAGCCAGTCTGCCCATGTGGAGCTGTGTATTTCCACCACAAATGGTGAGTGGTAACCTGCAACCATTGATATTCACTCCATGTAAAATCATGCAAATTTTTAGTTATATTTAGCTGGTGATTTGAATGTCTCCCCTTTATTGTCTGTAACGTCCCTTTTGTGGTTTCTTTCCTTTCACAGAGTTTTGAATCAAGCTGTGCTCCTTGGATGGGTCTTAGGGGAGGGAAGTTTGATGGAATTTGTTTCTTACTATGTGTTATTTTCTGAGGCAGTTAACATTTAACTTGGATGAAACCAATCTTGGTGATCCCTGCAGCACTTCTTGTATTGACTGTAAACACCAACCCGCAGCTGCATTAGTGAGGGTGTTGTATGAGTGCAGCTGGATCTCAGCTGGCTTTACACGCAAAACTGGATCTACCCCAAGACAGCAAATTCACCTTACACCAGGCATGCTAGGATGCAGTCAAGTCCAGATGTGGTAGTCCTAGTCACCTGGGTTATTTAATAATTCAGAGGAGAGATGTAAAGAGTTGAACATGCTTAATTCTGAAAACAGTGGCAGTTTGTTGCCAGAGAACAGCTTTTAATTTGGGAACTGCTTTTTCTTCATGTTGCTAAGACACAATCATCCGTGCTGTGCTGATCTTTGCTGAGGGCATATTCGAAGGAGAGAGCCATGTGGTCCACCCCAGTCTCCAGAACCTCTCAGGCTGTGTTCGTGTTCCCCTTACTCCACCCAAAGATGTCCCTGTGGATTTGCACATCAAAGCCTTTGTGGGTTACCGAAACAGGTGAGTTTTGTGGTGTGATCTCTGCTGATCTCCAGAACTATGGGACCAGGAAACAGCAATAATGTGGCTTGTCCGATGACACGTGCACTGTTAATTTCTGGGTACCTCATTTCTCTGTCTTACTGAAAGGAGAACTGGGATGCTTTCTTAAAAATATTGATACTCCTGTGGCACTGAGTTCTTTTCCAGACAAAGTCTAAATGCTCTGGAATGCTCTGTAGTGTTCTGGTTCTGCCTTTAGGGAAGGAATGCACATATGTCCAGGAGATGTCTTACTGTGGGTGTGTGGAGGGAATCAAGAGATGAAGAGACTATTGTGGACTATCAGCCATAAGGGCCTGGGCCCTGGATAGTGGCTGCTCTGGAAGGAGTACTTGAACACTGTGGAGGCACAGCTTTGTCTCTCAAACTATAATGTAACCCTGAATCCATTTGGCTTCAGGGCAAATAGAAAGTAACACATGCTTGATTTCAAGGCAACATTTTTCCAGTCTCCCATAGAAATATCTCTCCATAGAAAATAAAATGTCTCTTCATATGCCCCTGAAAACAGCTTTCATCCTGCTCACATCTGTCTGCCAGAGCTGTTGGTGCCTGAGGAGGCAGCATTCTTTCCCTGACCAGAGAGGCCTATTTTGAGAGCTAGCCACCCACTGCAGAAAGACTGTATGGGACTGAATTCCCTTTCTGTTTTCTCTATTTCCCTTTATTCTTGCTTTTAATAAGACTTCACTGAACTGGTAAAGAAAATATCCAATCATAAAGTAAAATTTTAAATGTACTAGCCTAGAGAGTACGCTTCAGTGGAAGGATTATTGAAAATGACAGCAATGGGGAGGAATCATACAACCTTGTGATAAGCCCAGAATTTCCAAGTTTCAGTGTTTCTTCTTGGGAAGCAGTAAGCAGCTGATTATGTAACTGGAAACTGTGGGTGTTAGTCCCCAGCTAAAAAAGAGCCAGGAACCATTGCAATAGGTGAACCCTGCTATGTTACTAACTCTGTTTTTCCGTTGGGTTGCTTCCAGCACACAGTTCCATGTATTTGAGTTGACAAGACAGCTTCCCCGCTTTTCCATGTATGCCCTGAGCAGCCCAGACTCAGCCACAGAGCCCCTGAGCTTTGTTAACTGTACCATGAATGAGAGGCCACAAAGGGTGAGTTTCTGCTCTTCCTGGTTTCAGGTCTTCCATAGGTGGAGGGTTTGCAATCAGCTTGAGATTTCCAATAGCAAAGGAAAAATTACGCAGTGAGCTGCACTACTGGCCTTTGGAGTCTGTGTATTTCAAGTCAACCCTGCTTTTTTCTGTCTTTAAAAGATGACTCAGTTGGGGCATTCCAAGCATCAGGAATCCCTGCAGGAACTAAGGGCCTGAGATCAGAAGGTGTTTCAGATATTGTTTGCTGTGTGCCAGCTGATAGCAGGAGAGCTGTAGTGAGTGTTGAATTTTGTAAATGAGCAGAGAACAGGAAAAAGGCAGCACAGTGCTCAGGTAGTGGCTCAGTTTCGTAGCAGTCTCTGATTGGTGTATTTGATTATTTTAGGAATATTCAGCTTTGGTGCAAGGATTCAACTGTCCTCGTTCTAACAAGTTCATGACATGGGGTTATGGGATGAAATTTAGTAAATGAAATTTCCAGGGTACCCTGAACAGGGTGTTCTGGTGCACATCATGTGCAGGGACATTGTGTGGTTCCTGAGGCTTTCCACACAAGGGATGGCTGATGCTCTTAATTTTATTTTTGCAAGATCGTTATGTGGCTGAATCAGAGCTTCTTGCTGCCAGAGGATGCAGAGTTTCAGAGTGCTCCCTTTCAGGTTTGCTTCACTTCCCTTCGTAATGCAGGTCAGCTCTGCATCAAAATCAAGCCTGGTGGAGAGGTGAGTACCTCCCTGGATACCCCAGTGAAACCAGTATACTCACACTGCCAGTAGGAGGCAGGAAGAGTGAAGGATGACTAAACAGGCTGAGAAAGTACTCATGCTTTTGAAAACTTCTGTGTCTGTTTACTGTCAGTGGGTAAAATTCCAGGGCCTGTTAGTGAAGTAAACTGCTTAGCCTGCGGATCTGTAGGAAGGAGAGAAACTATTTCCTCACAGAATGGTTTCAGGGAGCCATAATGTGAGGCACAAAGCTGCCTGTAACTTCTGCACTGGTCCTGTGTGCAGGATAGATTCCAAACCTCTCTATCTGTGCCTCTCTATCTCAAACCTGAATAAAAGCCCCTTTGAAATCAGTGTGTTCTTGCCCTTGCCCACTTGATAAAAAGACCTGCTTTCAGCCTGGGCTTGCTTTCCTTTCTGACAGATTTCCGTCAACACAGATGATATTGATCTAGCTGGTGACATTATCCAGTCAATGGCCTCTTTCCTGGCTATTGAAGATTTGCAGGTGGAAGCAGATTTTCCTGCATATTTTGAGGAGCTGCGCCAAGTGTTGGTGAAGGTGAGGAGGCTTTGGGCATTTCTAAGTAGGTAGATGAGCAGTCACTGGGGTTTTTTTAATGACTGCTTTATCTTTGTTGTGGAAATCAGCCCACAATGGCTTGCTGTATATTCTGTGGGACACCCTCAACTTTGTCTATTTTTGTTCTGTAGAACAGGCCCTTGGTCCCCATCAATTGGTTGTTTAGGATAAAGTAAATATGTTGTCTGAGAGACTGAGCTCGGGTGATCATGCTCACCACTTCTGGGGGCCAAGTTACTGCTCCTGCAGTGGGGAGTGAGGGGAAGGAGAACAGTGTCAGGGATGCTGGTTGGTTAGGTTGGGATGTTATTTGCTGTTGCACTGGGCTGAGGTTTAGCCTGAACCCTGTGTGCCCAGGCTGCGAAAGACCCTTGTTTGCCTTGGACAGGTGGATGAGTACCATGCAGTGAATCAGAGGCTCACTGCTGACATGGCTGAACAATCCAACCTCATCCGCAGCATGCTGGTTCAGGCGGAAGATGCCCGGCTCCTGGGAGACATGTGAGCAATTGCTTCCTGCTTTGTGTCTTTGGTGTTTAGAATGGCCAGTCTTTGCTTTTCGGGCAGAAAACAGCACAGAAAAACATTGGTGTGATACAAGAGTTGCTTAGTTATGATTTTTTTTTGTAGCATTGTACCTTTGATGGTCTCACCATGAACTCTCCTCGAACTTTGTCAGGTTCTTTAGGTGGGAAACCAGTTACAGGAAAGCAAGAGGGCAAGGGTAGGGACAGATGAGGTGAATCTACTTCAAGATGGTGAGATATGTTAGATAACTTTTCCTGCCTTCTTCCCTTAATATATTTGTGGTGTGTGTACTTTTGAGAACACCAAGAAAGAAATGTTAGGTCTCAGGTTTTCACTCTGATTTGCTGTTTTCTGCTAATGCTGAGCTTCACTCTGAAGAGCAGCAGTAAAGAGGCCCAAGCTGCTGCAAAGCAGTGGTACTTTCACTGGGGAAGGTGGTGTCTCCACTTTGTCTTGCTGGATAAAGTAGCTGAAAAAATAGACTGTTCAGGTTTTCTTAGTAAAATAGTATAACCAACATGTCTAGACAAGTCTGTTGTCTTGTAGCTGGCAGACATGCAGGTGACTGTGGTAGCCAACACAATCACGTATTGCTGCACCTTTATATTGACAAACTAGGAATGACTTTCTTGTCCTCAGAGATGCAAATAACTGGACTGATTGTTCCCCAGGAAAAACATGAAGACACGATACAGTGAGCTGTATGACCTGAACAGAGATTTAATAAATCAATACAAAATTCGTTGCAACAATCACACAGAGCTGTTGAATAATCTGAAAGCCGTGAATCAGGCAATCCAGAGGGCTGGGCGGTTGCGTGGTAAGTCTGTGTTTATGAAAGCAATGAGGAGTCTCAGACCCCCAGTGAGGCACAGATGTGTCCCACAGGTCACCTGGGTTAGTTAAGTGACTTCAGGCTTTTTGGCCTGAAACTCAGTTAGAAGAAGTAATCTTTCATTCTTTACTCATAGCCAAATATGTGTGACAGTCAACTGTGAGTATCCAGTATAATCTGGGATCACAATTCTAGAAAGAACAATTTGAAGTAGTTTCCAGATTTCTGAATGAGGCAGAAATTGATAGTTTTGTTGAACATACTACTTTTAAAATGTTTTTAGAATTATTTCAGTTCTTAGTTTATAATTCTGCTTTAAAAAAAAGCAACTCCTAACTTAAGCAGGACTGCATTATTAGTCCTGTAGGTCTTTGGGGAGGGAGGTACTTTTTGTATGTTTATAGCATTCCCCTTCCAACAAGCTCTCATAAAACAGAGCTACAAGGGATTCTTCTTTAAAGAAAGGATTTTATTTATGTACTAGAAAAAAGATGGTGTTTCATCATGTGTTTAAAAAGTATTTGAAAGAAACCCCTAAATTTCCAGACTGGATCAAGTAAGTATTTTTACCAGTTTCTTACTCTGTAACTGAGGTGTTTGTTTGTTTGGTTTTTGTTTGTTTGTTTGTTTCTTTTCTTTTTTTTCCTCTTTGCAGTTGGCAAACCTAAAACACAAGTGGTCAGTGCTTGTCGGGATGCAATAAGAAGCAACAACTTCAACACACTGTTCAGGATAATGCGTGTGGGAACAGCTTCTTCTTAGGGAGAGGAGCAGCAGCTGTGCAGAGGCAGTGATTCCATGCACTGGGCAGATAATGGATGACAAGCAGTTAATTCAGACCCCTACTCCATTGTAGGGTGAAGTAATTACAATGGTAGTGCTGTAGTTGTCAGGTGAGAAATACATACTATACTACACAGACCAAGTTTCAGTGAAGAGAGAGCATCAGAGTTTAAGTGCAGATGTGGTATTTATGCAAGACAGAAATTCAAACAGTTATTTTTTATTACAGTGACTTATTTATGTATTTAAATATATTTTGTAGTTAAGGCATTGGTCTTTTCCATTAAAATGTAGACTGGCTTGACTGATTTGTTCTGATTTACTCGGGGAGATGTGTACTGCTAAGTTTATTTGTTGACAAAACCCACGCCAAACAACTTCTCTGGTTTCTGCTGCAGAGTTCCCTTACACTTGAACTTCCTGTGCTGGAGAGTCCTGGGTTTCATTGCAGGGATATGTGGCTCTCCAGGTAAACTGCAGGGCAGTGCCTGAAAAGCACCAGAGGATAACATCTTGCTGACTCTTAAGCCAGAAGATCTTTGAGAGGTATCTAGTTCCATGATCTGTGCAGGTAGGAAGTGGTCTGCTTCATATCCAGCACTCTCCCCACACCTGTAATGCAGAAAGTTTTGCTTCCAGCTACTGGTTCTGTGCTACTGCTGGAAAAACTGCAGATACTGAGGTGGGCAAGGGTGCATTTCAGGAACAACAAAAACAAACTACACACCCAAGCTTGGTGCATAATCATGAAGAGCTTGTAGTACTTAATGGAATCAAAAGAAGAAGGTATTGGAAAATGACTTGGCTCCTGGCTCAAACCTGTTTAACTGTGTGATCTCTGATCTCTTAGAATTGGATTAAAATATTACACTAAGGCTCTATCTCAGATCTAAAGGTATTTTAGAACCTTTGCCAAAGCAAATTTCTTTTGGAAGCTAAAAATAACCTGCACAGGATGGAGGTTGGGGCCCCATGCTCCTCCATCAGCATCACCCTTGCCACATGATGATGTGACGTGGGCAGGGAGGAGTTGGCCCATCTCGAGGTCCTTGGGTGGCTCCTTGGCACCGTCAGAAGGAGTCATGTCCTCTAACTGGTCTCTCTTACAAACCACTACTGAATTAACCTGAATTAACTAACTGAATTAACAGCAACCCACCCTTTGTTACAGAGCCACTGGTGAGCATGGTGTGACCAGCTGAATGGGGAATGTAATTCTTGCAATGTGTTTTATCCCCAAAACTGCCTTGGCCCCTTCCATATGGAGAACTATACTGCTGAAAGCACAGACCTGTGTCAGTTAGAATCTGCAGCAGGAGCTCATTTGAATCATTTTAAGAAACTGGTTATTAGTCAAATCCAGCTGCTTTGTAGAAGGTTGGTGAGCCACCCATGCTGTTCTAAGCAAGTGAGCTCAGAGACTTGATTATGGAACAGTCTCCTGGCATAGGTGCTGGGCTTTCTGCCACTTGCTGTACCTGTTCCCACCATTTCAAGCTCTTGTTCTTTATGTTCAAAATCCTAATGCTTGCTTGCTTACACATATGTACTCCATTTAATGACAGAGCAAGAGCACGGCTCTGATCAAAAAGCAGCTTTCCCATCAGTCTGATTTTCAGGACTATACACCAGGCACTGCCAATCCCAGTTCTGTTCTGCTCCTGGCAGTGAGGTCAGTCCTTCACTTGCTGTCCAGACCTTTGGTAAGGCTGATTTCCCCTAACTAAGTTTCTGACAACAAATTTTAAATTTATTTTCATGTAAAACCAACTTTACCTTTGCCACATGAAAAATACACATGCTTTGCAAGCTGCACCTAATTGTAAATACAGATTGGTATCCAGCAAGAGCAGCTATAGAGAAAGCTCCTGTTACTGGTGCTATATAAATGAAGGCCCCCTTCCTTTAGTAGCTCATGTCATTTGAAATTTTAGTGAGTGAAATCTTTCCTCTATACCTGCAGCACCAGTCATGCCTGGGGCTGCCTGTGGCTTTAGGACCTAACAAGAAGGGTGGGAGAGCAGAGACATCTTCATTTTTAAACCTTTGAAAGCTAACTGCAAATTTGGCTTCTTAAATTACTTCATCTGAGTCACTGGAGGAAGAAGGGTGGTTCCTTGTGTGATCAGGTAGATAGGGGCTTGCTCAAGCAGAGGCTGCTGTGCCCTCTAGTGTAATACTTATTATTAAAAGCAGCAAGCTCTAAAGAGCCTGACTTCTTCCCAGTCTCCTGGAAGGATGTTCTAAGATCTGCTTCTGTCCAAGCACATTCTTAGGCTCACAATGCAGTCAAACAAGTAACTGTTTGTTAATGAATTTACTCCCAACTTTGCCTAGTAGACTATGCTCTGAATAACTGTGGTGTCTGTCACTTTTGTTCCAAACTACCCAAATAATTTTGGGGTTTTTTTCTTTGAAACCTCCATTACTTGTCTCATTCTAGGGGAGAGCTCAGAATAAGAACTGCTTTCTTCCCAGGAAGAGCTACTGCCCCAATAGGCAGAAAAGTACCTCAGAAACCGTGATTCAGAGATGTCTGTACTTCAGGTATTGTTTCTAGCTTCATCCCCTTGTCTTTGTAAGTGGCAAAGGAAGATTAAAACTGAACAGGAGAGTTTTGGCAGCGCACAGAGATGCTGGCTTTGGGAAATGAGTCAGAAAAAACCAAGATATTGCAACAGCAGCTCGGGGCAACCACCTCCCAGCCATCCTTCCCACCCAACAGAGCACGAGGGATTAGCTAGAACTGAGAAGCTGCTCATCATCTGGGATGGAACTGACACTGGCACCAGAGAGTCCTTCACAGTTCTAACAGCAGTGTTGGCCCCTTGCTCTGGCATCTGTGAGGATGGAGATACCCTTCCCTTTGGAAGCAATGGCAGGGATTCCTGCCAACTGCCTCAGGGATTCCTTTTTTGAACTTTGTGTATTGGAATCGAAGCTGAAGGTTGTTGCTCCTGTATCTTCATGCAGACACGCCCACAGGACATCCCACCAGCTCAGGAAAGAGTGCAGAGTACTCATGTCAACAGTGAGCCTTGCTTTGAGTTTACTGCTCCTGTGCTGCCAGCTGTGGTGTTAGACCACTGTGATGGCCTCCAACAACAGGCCTGAAAAGGGAGAAGGAGCAGCCTTTAATCCAAAGCTGCCCTCTCCCCACCCAGGAGCAATGAAACATGCACACTCCCCAGATTACAGCAAGGCTGTGGCCTGCACTGTCTGGCTTGCATGAGCTGAAAGAACACCTGTCTCTCAGTGCCAAAAAAAAAGTTTCAGGCAAGCAGGTGCAGGCCAGGGCTGAGCCTCCAGCAGGGTGTTCTGCACTCTGGCTGTCTCCTGAAGCATTGGTACAGCTCTGCTGCACCTCTTGGTGGGCTGGACACTCAGAGGTGAGTCTGGCACAGTCCTGCTTGCAGTGAATGTGCAGCAGGTGCACAGTACTGAAAATGTACAGGGAGGTGTTGCACCAAGGCTGCACTCATTGCCTTTCTTGCGGTGTCTACCACAGGACTTGGCTGGCTGCTGCCTCAGAACACCTGAGCTGATCTCCAGTGACAGAAGCCATGTTAAAACCCAGCAGATCCCAGGACATAACTAAAAGGACACAAGGCCATCCTGTTGGGTGACCTTCCTACTACCAGTGGACACCAAGCTAGTAACAGGTAAGTTGCCTCATTCCTGCTTCCAGTTCCTGGCCCCTGTTCTGAGGCTGGAGCTTGGAGCTGTCTGCACACCCACCCAAGGAGAGTGTGCAGGAGCAGGTTTCTTCTTGGCTGTTTAGCTTGTAAACTCTTTGGAAAAAGGGCTGCATCTAGGTCTGTCTGCACAGCATTTAGCATAATAAAGTCCTGCTCCTTGTCCTAATGACTTTATAGCCTCACTGTCTTCCTTCCCAACTCCACAGAGTTGTGCAGCTGGAAAAACCTCATATTTCCCACGGCAGCTCCTTTATTTTTGTCTCAGGAACACAGTTAAGCCCCAGAAAATGTCTTGGGCAGTTTGTAACAGAACTTGCCTGACCAGTGTGTGAAACATATGTTTAACTGACCCATTTCCCTTTTTTTTTTTTATTTAATAAAATTGGTCGGCAGCTTGGGGCAATGTACAATTGTAATTCTCACCGTGATGGGTCAGAGATGCCATTGTGCTGCTCCCATGAGAGAACAGCTGGAGAGCTGACAGTTGTGTGACAACCTCGCCCACAGAGCATTAAAAGCAATTGAGAGCGTGTTACAATAGACTCTGGAGAAGACTGAATTTCCATTTTTGCAGTTAAAAAAAACACCTGCCCCCACATTATGCAGTGTGATGGAGTTGTATGAGCAAAGTTTGTCTGTGCTTAGGTCAGAGCTGAACGTCTAGGTAGGAACCTGCCCACCACTGTTCTCTGTGACAGTGGTCACACTGCACCATCACTCATAATAGACAAAGGAAAAATCCCAAAATCCTGTTCTGTTTGGATGCTTGTTCAGGCGTGCCAAGCTTCGATGGTTGATATATTTCACAAACTTCATAGTTTCTTTGTCTCTATAAACTAAGGCCAAGCAGTTGTCCTCTGGATTCACTGTCAACAGCTAGGGGACACAAAGATAAGGAAGGAAATCAGTTTCACAAAAATAGCTTTGATAAAATTCCTAGGAGAAAACAAAAAAGTTTCAAAAGTTAGAACAAAGGTCTGGTGTTAGAAAACGAACCGTGACACTATTTTCATTTTAATACCCTTTACCTGAAGCATTGTTATACATTAAGAGCTTCTGGACTTCTTACTAGTAGGACTGCTCAGCACTGTCACTAGTACTGATGCTGCATGTGAACCCAGTGAACAGCACGTCCCTGGAGAAGTGTTATCTCTGCTACAGCCTTGTGTCCCTTCAAGGCAGGCTTCCCAAATGGCCCCGGGTGCAGGTGCTATCAGGCACTCTCGGGGCCCAGGTCTCACGCTTTAGGTGAACAGCAGCCTCTTGAAGCTCAGGCCAGAGCTTTGCCCACGAGCAGTGATTGAGGCAAGGAGGCTCCAGTGTGCTACTAAGTACCCTCAGCATTATGACAAAGTGTAATTATGTCTCTCCACCCTAAACAGTTTTATCTGATTTGCAGCTAGCAATTGAGGTCCTTACCTCTTCATCTTCACCTTTAGCAATGTAGGAAGTAAAGCCACCATATTCAGGATCCCAGTCTTAAAACAGAAAAGAAAGATTCTTAGAAACCTTGGTGCTGTCCAGGCTGCATGCAGCCTTCCAGGAGATGCCATTTTTTCACCCTGCTCCCCAAAATTACTGGATACAGGGTAAGTATTTACCTTCTGCCAGTCTATTTGTTTTCTTCTGTTCAGAAACAACTTGAAGCAAATGTACTGTATTTGCCTTTTATGGTAGATGGGCTATTTAAAGTTGTTTGGTGCACAGCTCCTCACCTGTAGAACTGTTCTGTCCTAGCAGATATGCCAAAGTATAAAGTATATATTTCAGTATTATCACCAGCATGTGCCAGATGGTTTCAGCTGTACATTCTGGCCTCATCTAGTCTAAAATGCTTGTGTTTAGATTTTTTTTTACCGCTATCTAACAAGCAATCAACCCAAAATGCCTAGACATGCCTGAAGTAACTTTTGAAAACCCTGGGCTTTGTGAATTGGAGGTGTAGTGATAATTCTGATGAGGAAAGGGGTGGAACACTGCTGGTGGGTATTGTGGCCACCTGACCTTCCAGCGTGCCGTGAGCCACTGCTTAGGAGAGGAATGATCTGGGAGGCTCAGCTTTTCCTTCTGTCCAAGCGCCACCTCCTGGCGCAAGCGGGAAAGGCCAGAGATGATTCCAAGGCCACAATGCCAAACCTTTGCATGAGGACTACTGAAACCAGGGTTAATGCCGAGGACTAGGACAAAGTCTACAGAGACCTTCTATGTAGGAAAAAGCAGGGAAAATTTGGCTGTTTTAGCACTGCTGAGAACTCGGAACTTATTCCTTTATGCAAACCTTGTAAAAGGAGTCTGACATTTCTCATTCACTTACCTTCACAGCCACAGAAGAAGAGCAGGTCAAGAGCAAATTCTGTGGCTTGAGAGTCGTGGACAAGAGTGTAGTGCCCGTGGGTCCAGCGCCGCAGCTCCCCTGCACACACAGGGGTGCCTGAGCCTAGGAGAGGGCACAAACACCCAGGGGGAGCCATGAAACCACATCAGCTGAGCTCAAAGCATGTGAGGAGCTCAGGGATCTCACACCACTGTGAAATTGTCTCCTGGCCCCAGTGAAAAAAGGGTAAAATCACCGATCACATGTCAATATGTCTCCTAGAGGTGACTCTAGATTAGGTACTCCCAACAATGTGTAGGAATGGGAACAAGATTTCCTCCATAAAGCCTTGTTCCTAGTAAGTGTTCTGGTGGGATTTTTTCAGTAGGAATTGGGTTTATTACCTTTTATTCCAGTGTCCACTAACTTGCCTGACTTAGTACAGGATGAGCATTTTCAAATATTCTGCCCTTAAACTTCAGAGCCACTGTTTTAAATAAACATCACCAATCAAAATCCAAAATTAATCTAATCTTTCATAGTTGTCACTGCTGACAACTAAGTGGTTGTTTAGGCTGATAGTGTTTTCTGAAAGGCTGTATCCTAGTTTTAGGTATCAATTTTCTAATTCTAAAATTGTTTTACTTCTGACCTGCTTATCTTTCTCTTTTGGATTTATTATTTCATACAATAATATGTTTTAGATGAAGCAGGGGTATGTGGATGTAGAAACCACGTAACTATTGACAAAAGATTAACAGCCCCCCCTGAAGCCCCACCCTTAAGACAGGTGTATTCAAATAGGATCTTCAAATTAGTCATTGATGTACTCCAAATTCTTTTGCAATGGGTCACTGATTTCAGATAATCAATCTAACATGCTTCAAGTCCCATGTTTGTACTGGTGCCTTGTGCTGGTTGCAGTACAAGGTGAAACACTAGTTCCATGAAAATCATGGGGAATTTTGTTTGAATCCTTTCACACTGCTGCTGCTCTACTCACCACTCTGTCTCTCACTGTCCTGTGCTTCAGGGGTGTTCTCAGGCTGGTGTGGCTGATGGGGATTGCCATTAACTGGTTGTTCAGTCTCTTCCTGCTCAAGTTTGGCACTGCTGTGCCCAGTGGTGTCCGCTGCTTGTCCCTCCTCAGCATCTTCATTCTCATCAGAGGGAGCCAGGAAGTGCAGTTTTAGGCCAGTGAAGTTGGAAAGCAGTAAAAACAAGGCCTCAGAGCGCAGCAGCTGCAGGAATTTCTTCAGCGTGTCAGGGAGGCTGTCTTCCTCTGCTGCCTCATAGAGTCTGAAAGACAGATGTAGCTCCTTGTGGGAGAGCCAACAAAGACCATGTCCAGAGGGACAGGATTGACTAGTGCAGGCTCATGGCAGCTCCTGCTCACCCTGATCACTAGGTGCAGCACGCTGTCATTCCCCACCTTTTATTGGCTGGCCCCCGACTACTCCACTGGATCTCTTTGTTCTCCAATGCTTCACACAGTAGTTGGTATTTCTCTTCCTAGGAGAAAGAGATGCAGAAATGTTAGCATTTAGCTCCCAGGAAAAGAAGGTTGAAGACAAGTGTTTTATTTTTGCTGAGTCCCCATGCAGCACTGTACAGGCAGTCAGAGGGAATCATTCCGCAGATCAGAGTGGTTGAGGTTGGAAAGGGCCTCTCGAGGTCACCTGGTCCATTCTCCTTTAGGTATGAAACCTAGAAGGTGTTTTGTTTTAACAGACGTGCCAGTAAGCCCTTTCCCAGCCTTTGTGCCATGTGGTACCTGCCAGCCCTCTGAGCAGTTCTGGCAGATCACATCAAATTGAACCACTGGGCTCACCTTAAGAAAGTCTTTCAGGAGAATTTCTGATCGCTCCTCAAATTCCTCCTGGATCTGAGCTTGGGAGTCCATGTCCAAATAAACTAGATTGATCCACTCATACAATATTTCATGCTAGAAAGGAAACGGATTAGAACACTGAATTTTCAAAAGTGAAAATGATTCCCCAGTTCCCCCTACTGAGCTGGCCACAGGGCTGGATTCCTACGCACAAACACACTCCATTGCCTTATTTCATTGCACCACAGGTATTCACCACATTCCCTGAATTTCTGTAGATATGCAGAACATACAAAGGTGCATAAGAAAGAAACTGGATACAAATATGGACAGGAAACGAAAAGGAGAACGGGATAAAGATTAAAGCATCCCCAGTGCATGATGCATTCCCTAACTGGTATTACAGGAATGGGACAGAGACAGAAATGCAGATGTTGGCTTCTTACTCACATCATAGGGGATGTGTGGGCTCCTGGCCAAGGGGGCTTCAATGTGCCGTGCAGGTCTGGCCACAGACGGGCCGTGGAACCAACCGCTCACTGACAAGCGGCACTTGTGCGACAGAACTTCTGACACCTGCAACAACGGTGGGCAGCATGTCACTGGTTACACAGGGACCAGGTGTCACAGGTACCATGCAAACTCGTGACAAAAGATGGACTTGGCTCCAGAGAGCCCACTGCATACACAGAAATGTCAGACAGGGCTAGACCAGGACAGATTATCAAAGAGAGGCCTATTGTCCTGAAGTCCATTGCAGGTTTCCAGAATTCCAGTGTAAGCTTTTACTCCAAGCTCACAGAGAATCCATTCTCTCTCTCCCTCTGTGAGCTTTGAGTCATGGAATTTTAGGACAAAATTAAATCACTACCTGAAAACAATCAGGGCAGTGACCAAGTAGATGCTGCTGTTAATTAACAACTGTAAGATATAAATGACACAAAAATAACCTCCTAAGGACATGCTCAACCTGTATCACTGATCATCTTCTCCAGCCTTCTGGTCTCTGGCCCTGTTTGATACAGTCCCTGGTACTCTCAGGTACACAGGAGTGTCAGATTTCAGTCAGGTGTTTGTGTCATACAGATCTCCAAATTATTCATCCTGTTCCTAGGCATTTTCCTGACAAGTGTCACAGAGTACTTCCTAACTGTATCAGCATTCCTGCGCAGGGCACTGAACCATGTCTGTGTCACTGAGGGGGTACAGCCAGATCTGCACAGTGCCCCTGCACTGTTGGCAAGGTGATGGATGGCTTGAGCTCTTCTGGAGCAAAGTCATGAGCACCATATCAAAAATGTGAGCTAGTTTAAAACAAGTCAATAAACAGAAACAAGTGAGAGCTAAATTCACAGCAGTGGCTTGCCAGGATAGTAACACAAAACAGAAATGGAAATTTTTCTTTCCCAGAATGATGCAGCTAGACTGATGGTTTAAAGTTGGCTTTGTTGGTTCTTGTCCTCCTTAAAGTCCTTGAAGCCCTCTCTTTAGCACACACCACTTAGCATGAGTATCCACTCTATGCACAGTTCTCCCTCCCCATCAGGATTGTAATAACACACAGAATGAATAACCACAACAATGAGGATTAAAAAATTAACAAGAGACAGCTCCTTGCCTGGTGGAAAGAGACTGGAGACACTTCAAAGAAAACCAGTGTGTTCCATGAAGGCACTAATGACTTGGTGATTTGCTGTGGCTGAAAGTGTTCTGAGGAAGAAAACATACCCTGGTTAAGATATGAACTTGGACTTCTCTCTGACTTCATTACGTAGTGACTGGTGGGACACCTGGGTATAAAGGATGGAGCTCAGAGCAAGGGCTTGATGAGGAATCAGTGCACCTCTGCATGAAGACAGGAAGAGAGAGTTGGGGCTGTTCAGCTTGGAGAAAAGGTTCTAGGGCAACCTAAAGCCTCTTCTAGTGCCAAAAGGAGCTACCAAGAGTGCTGTAGAAGGACTTGAGATAGACAAGGACATGGAATAACAGAACAAAGGGGAATGGCTTCAAACAAAGGGTGGGTTTAGATTAGCTATTAGAAAGGAATTCTCTACTATGAGCAGTGAGGTACTGGCACAGGTGGGCCAGGGAGACTGTGGATGCCCCATCCTAGAAAGGCTCAGTGGGGTCTGCAGCAACCTGGTCTAGTAGACGGTGTCCCTGCCTACAGCAGGCAGGCTGGAACAAAATAAACTTTAAGATCCCTTCCAACCCAAACCATTCTGGGGTTCTGCTGCTAGAAAGGGAAGTTATTGTCATCAGTCTGGAGTTCCAAGCACATTTACTGGCATTGCTTCCATCTTGCCTCTACTCTTGACCCTTCCAAAAGTTTGTCCACTGTTGCCTGTTAGCACTGTCTGCAGTGCATGCTACAGCCCACCCCTAACGGGCACATTTTACTTATACATCAGCTTCTCTGAACAAAGGAGAAACTCTTTATCTCCCTTCTACTGTTTGAGGTGAGAGTTGCTGCAAGGGACACATAAACTTAGTCTTTTTAATCCACCTGAGGCTGAGCTTGGTGCTTTTACCATCTGTGCTGTACAGATCCAATGTTCCCCCGTCACTTTTCTCCCAGGGTGGGACGAGGTACAGGATGAAAGCGATTCTCCGACCTTCCAGTTCATCATCATGGCACAGCAAGACATCTGCAATTAAACCCGTTTTGCTGCTGTACCATCTTTCCAGTACATGCATGATTAATTCCAACAACTGCTTCCCAGCTTTGTCCCCAAGGATATGACAAGAAAAAACATGTTCTTTCCAGGAACTGCATTTTCACTCATCAGCATCACCAGCCTGAGATCTGCAAGATTCACTTCTGTAGGACTGCACTGCAATTGACAGATCAGGTCACTCTGAAAGTACAGCAGTTATACACCAGCAACAGTTTTTTTATCATTTGTACTTAATTTTCAGACACTGTTATGCTACTGACAGCCTCTGGGACCCTCTGGAACTA
The DNA here is from genome assembly GCA_013400495.1 of Nicator chloris. NCBI lineage: Eukaryota > Metazoa > Chordata > Aves > Passeriformes > Pycnonotidae > Nicator > Nicator chloris. The sequence continues at coordinate 223,913 of WAAE01010711.1, forward strand.
GAATAATAGGTATTCTATAGACATTTTGTTCTCTACACATGCATAGAAGCTTTAGGGAAAGGATCACTTATAGACTGACCAGTATATTCATATTTAGCACAGGATATGTCAATAGTTGGGTCCAGCACTATCTGGGTCACAGCAGAAAGCCACGCTCGGAGTTCTTCACACAGAGCATGCCTGAAAAGATAAGCACACAGTAAGTGTCCTCCTGTCTTATAAAATATACCATCACAGGCTAAACTAAATTTATTGTCTCCCTGCCAACTATTTAAACAGTTACAGGTGCTGTTGTTGTGAGTGACAGTGTGCTCCTGTAGAACCACACAGGTGCTGGCCAGGAAAACAGCCCAGTGTTCACAGCACTGCTGACAATAACCAGCATGAAGCACGCAACCAGTAGGAAGGTACATCAGGAAGTGTTTCAGAGGTGATGGAGGAGAGCTGAGTATGGACGAAAGCTGAACAGACTTCAGTACCCATGATAAGCACAGAGCAGACTCAGCGCGCCAGGGCCGGTTTTTTGCCCGAGCACGGCGGCAGGAGGCCACGCCGCGGGCCCACCCCGCAATCGCCTTCCCTGTGGAGTCACCACGGCTCTTCCCCACACCCTGAGCGGGCAAAGCCCCGAGTCCACGCTTTACCTCAGGGCGGCGACGTGGGGCTCCGGGCTTGCCCCCAGCTCCTCGGACTGCGGCGGCCCATGGAAGAGAAGAAGGGACGGGGGTTAGGGCGGCTCAGCTCGGCCCAGCTCGGCCCGGCTCAGCTCGGCCCTGGGCCCACCTGCTGCAGCGAAAGGAGGTCGTTGCGCCGCCCTCGGAAGCCGAGGCCCAGCAGTTCATCCCGCAGCGCCTCCGTGAAAGCCGGGCCGGCCAGAAATCCGGGAATGACACCGTGCCGGAACGGGGCCGGCTCCAGAACCACGGCTTCTGCAAGGGAAGGGCTGTCGGTGAGGGGTGGGGAGCCGGCCCACGCCGTACCATACCGAAGCCGCTCCCCGCGGGCCCGGCCGGGCCGTACCGTGCCGGAGCCGCTCCCCGCGGGCCCAGGCAGCCTCCGCGCGGTCCCGCAGCGCCGCGTCCCCGAGGGCCGCGAAGAGCTCTGCGCGCACCCCGCGCCTCCCGCGCTTCGCTGCTGCCGGCGCTGCCGCTCCGCGGCGCTTGGTGGCCATGGTACCGTCCGGTCGGACTGCAACTCCCTGCGGTCCCCGCGCTTCGCCCGCGATGGCCAATCGGATCGTGCGGGGGCGGGACAGGAAGCCGTTGACCAATGAGCGAGGAGAGGCGAGGGCGCAGCGCAGTGCGTCCCGGCAGGCGGCGCGCGGCGCTGAGGGCTGGGCGGGTGTTAATGGCGGAGGCCGCTCCCGGCGCTCAGAACTGATCGACCGCTCCCGCCACCTGTTCCCGCCGCTTCTCGCCATGTCTGTGGTGCCGCCCAACCGTTCGCAGACCGGCTGGCCCCGCGGGGTGAACCAGTTCGGGAACAAGTACATCCAGCAGACGAAGCCGCTTACGCTGGAAAGGACCATCAACCTGTGAGCGCCGCCTTGGGCCTGCCCGGCTCTGCCCCTTCCCGTCCCGTCCCATCCCGCTCCGCTGGCGAGCTTATCCCGGCTCCCTCAGCAGGCTCGGCGGGGTTTTCCCTCAGCGCTCGCCGTGCGAGGTCCGGAGCGTCCCGGCCCTTCTGAGGGCTGGGGGCACAGCGGCGGCAGAGCCCGTGTGCCGATGGGGGCCCGCCCTTCTCATACGGGCTGCTGAGCCGCGCTGAGGGTACTGAGGGCTTGCCGGGCTTCGCGGGAGCGTGGACTACTTGGTGTAAATGCTTTAGTGTTTAGAAACAGCGTCTGGCTCGGGAGGTGTGAACCCCAAGATACACAGGAAAGGTTTAGGTGCGTTGAGCATCACAGACGTTTTCGCGCTCTCATAGGCATCCAGAAGGGCGGCAGAGAGAGACAGGGTTTTTTCTTGGTCTTGCTGCGATTTGGGCGGAGCATGGGCAGTCAGTAGGATGTGGCTGAATGTGCCAGGTGTTTGTGGATTGTCTGGTACAAGTGTTGGAGTTAAAATTCAGGGTGCTTGCTACGACAGAAAATCGCCATAGATACAAACTACTTACTAATAAGTATTCATGTATTTTTTTATGAGAAGTCATTCGTTTTTGCATCTTCCAGTAAACTCTGGTGGCTTTGGGATGTGTTCTTTGCTATGTGCATCTGTCAAGTTGCAAAAACCAGCAAATGTTAGCTGTAACAGCCAATATTCAATTTTAGCTTTAATCACTGACACTTTTGTGTAGCTGAGTTTATTCACAGAGTCGTGTGAAAGTTCAAATACGAACTTCAGAAACTGGAATGTTTCTGAAGCAAAGACTCATCATGAAGCTGTGTTATCAGCAGTGTTTTTTTAAAATTGAGGCTGAGGGTTTTGATGTACCGACTAATGCACCTATGTTAGTACAGTATGGGTTAGAGTATTAGGTTATTATTAAAGCCGTTTGTGTACTAAAAATAGAAAGAAATAGAAAAAGAAACGTAGGTGGTTTTAAACTATAAGTGAAAGTGGGGGAGCTTGTTAGTAAATTAACCTGTGGTTTGGAAACTGGCTGTTTTGGCTCACTTGTCTACATGAAAAAAGGCTCTAACACAGGTAACTGGCTTGTTATTTTAACCACTGTAAAACATGAGGAAGATTGGAGGAGGAGGGAGGCTGGAATTTGAGGGGGGAAGAGTGTATGCTACTAAAGTTTGACATGTTTGGGGAAAGAATCCATGCCAAGAAGCATCTCAAGGAAAACATAAGATCAGCCATTCATTCTGTTAATTTAGTTGCTGTGTACCCCAAGTCAGTAAAACCATGGTGATAACTCATCACTGCTCTGCCCAGAGCCATTTTCTTCTCCCTTTTGACTTAGCTTGGTGATTCTGTCTTTCCTCCAGGTCTCCTGCCATCAGACCTCTCTGTTACATGGATTTAATTGTACAGTAACACTCCCCTGTTGCCCTCTGTGCTGTCTTGGACTGACCCATTTCTTGCCTAACCTTTCCTTTCTTTTCTGTTTTCAGTCCCTCTTGCCTGGAGAAATTGCTGAGTTTCCACTGCACTGTCACAAGAGTGCAGGGGCCCAGCACCAGCCCAACAGAGGGATCTGCTCACACTCTTGGATCTTACCCCAGGCTCCCAACCCTGCACTCAGAAACTCAGCATTTCTCATCTTCTGTCATCCACATGTCTGATTTCCCCCTTCAAAACAAAGCCACTTCTAACAGTTTAGTTCTCAGGCTTTCATTACATCTGCAGAAAAAAACCTTCAGTCCTGTGCAGCTTCCTTCCTTTCCAGCAGAGCTTTTTCTCCAGTCTCTTTTCCAGCTCCTTTCAGAGCTTCAGCTGCCTTTTCCCTGCAGCGTGATCAGAGAGGGTGGCTGTTGAATGACAGTTGGTTCTGTGATTCTTTTCCTTCTTTTGAGCCTGCAGCAGGCTAGAATGTAGCTCAACAGGACTATCACTGCTTGTGTGTTCCATAGTGCAGATCTCCCTGGGGCCTCATAAGCCACCAACAAAGATTTTAGCCCTTCACTGACTTACCCATCAAGCAGTGAAGGGTCTGCCTCGGGCTAGATGCTGTGTCATGGTGATTTAAAGTTAGATTTCTTGTTATGCAGTAACATTTTTTCTCTTCCTTATAGGTATCCTCTGACAAATTACACATTTGGCACAAAGGAGCCTCTGTATGAGAAGGACAGTTCCGTGGCAGCTCGGTTTCAGCGCATGAGAGAAGAGTTTGACAAGATTGGCATGAGGCGGACAGTGGAAGGCGTTCTGATTGTGCATGAGCACAGGCTGCCCCACGTGCTGTTACTGCAGCTGGGTACAACTTTTTTCAAGCTGTAAGTGTCTGTTTCTTAAGTGTAACTTCAGTTTATTGTCACAGATCACTAAAGTGGGCTAGAGGTAAAACTGGCGAATTGCTCAATGTTTTGAATGGGATTCATTGCTTGTAAAGACTTTGTCTTGAAAGTATTTTTTGAATGTGTGGGGTTTTCATCTAAAGTGTGTTTGTTTGACTCTGCTCATGAGGGGCATGATCTACTTTGGAACGGACTGGGAATCTTAGTTACAGTGCATCATCACAGTCAAATCTTGTTGAAAACTCATCAGCAGTCGGTGTGTTGTATTTGCATTGTGAAAGCTGTTTTGCTTCAGTAGCTTATGCTATGCCCACAAAAATGAGAAGTCGAGGTCAAGGACTAACCCTCTGTAAATACAGAATGATACCTGTTTACAAACTAACAGCTGAGCTGGAATAGCAAGAAAGGTAGGCATCTAAATTTGAGAAAATTGCTTCAGTTAATCTCATAGTTATCACAGCCAGAGTAAAGTTTTAGTGTTTGAATGTTGTTGTAGTGATGGTGGTGATTTTCTTTTTTAAACTAGAGGGCCTTGACTTGTCTCATGTTACCCTACTTGTGTTCTTGTTCTTCTGTTTTAACACTTAATACTGTTGTCAATTTTGTGTGTGTGTATTAAGTCTAATTTTATATCTAGATTAGTTTTTGACATCTTGATTTGAAGGGTTGTTGCGGACAAACTAGGCAAGACTGAAATGATTTGCAAAATGCTGTAATGATGAAAATGAGTAATCCTGCATAATTTTCCCACATGACTTATTTTCTGCTTTCTGTGTGCTTCAGTGAGTGCTGATTTTGTGATAAAAACAAATACAGGCAGTATTTGCAGCTCTTCAGAGCCCTTCAGCTTCTGGTTATTATTCTCAAAACTCTACCCTTTAAGTGTCCCAGTTATTATCATGTGTATTGTTATGCTTTATTCTGCTGAACTGAAAGTATTTTATGCAATGGTTATTTTTATAAGGGACATAAATAGCCAATTTAGTTCAGGTTTTGGTGAAAGCTGTCCTGCTGTCTTCACATTCAGCAAAGCTAGATGTGGAACTTCTGACTTAAGAGCCATAAATGAATTTGTAACTCCCTGGAAGCACACTGGCATTTACCTGTGAAGATTGGTAAATGCAATAAAATAACTTTGGCTTTCACCATTGCTTATTTTTACAGACCTGGTGGAGAACTGAATCCAGGAGAAGATGAAGTAGAAGGGCTCAAACGCTTAATGACAGAGGTCTGTTTTCTTTGGTTATGTTGCTACAGCAGAATGTTGCATTATTGTAGAATTACCAGAATAAGCTAAAGCATTAGAGTAGTCTTCTTACCACTGTTATTATTTTGTTGCTTTTGTGATGTTCTCAGGTAGTTAACAAATAAAGCAGTCAAGGTTTCATTTATCTGCATCATGAGTGTGGCTGACTCCTACCCGCTGCTCAAGTCCTGTGTTCATTTGCAGCTTTGCTTTCTGACTGGCTTCAGACAAGTGAGTGTAGAGATGAGCAATAAAATATGTTGTGGAGGACAACTGATGGGGACTTGCCTTTGAGATAGTCCTCCCAATGCACCATTTTCTCCAAGTCGCTAAATTAATTCTACTAGATAATGTAACAATGTATTTCATTTTTCCCATTGGTGTGATAGAACTCTGTCCAACTGAGTACAGCATAGGTTTTGAAAAGCTTACTAGAGTGCCCTTATCCTACCAGGTGAGGCTTTTACTAAAAAATCTCACTTTGTACAAAAATACTCTACAATTCTATTGAAAGCTGTTATGAAAGCAGTTATGAACTACATCAGACACATATTACAGCACATCTTTGTGCTTCCAGTATGTGTTTACTAACAATTTCCTTGAGGTAGTTTGAGGTCTGATTAGCGCTGGATTTTTGATAGATACTGGGTCGTCAGGATGGTGTTCAGCAAGACTGGGTGATTGATGACTGCATTGGCAACTGGTGGAGACCAAACTTCGAACCTCCACAGGTGAGTACTCCCATGGGCTTCCATCTTCTTTGGTCAAGTTCTATTTGTACTTCTAAAAACCTTCAACCTTCCAGATGGGCTTCTTGAGTACCTGCTGCGTGACCAATTAGTTTTTCTGGGTTTTAGCTATTTCATCTCCTTTCTATGACTGAAGAGAAACTACAGCCTTTTTTTTAATGGAAAATTCCTGTCTCCCTTCTCACACCTGTCCTGATGGATGAGAAACCACTGGATGTAGTAGCTTCCAGTTCTATGCTGAGACAGATGCGCCATTTAAATTCCTTTTGTAGCCACAATGGAGATGCTTGCACTGCTGCTTATGGAACAGATCCTCTGTGCATAAATTAGTCTCACTACCCTATTTCTAAGGGCTTTAATATTGAAAATCCTTGCTTAGTTTGCTTTTATGCATTTCTGTTCTGTTGGGTTGTTTTAACTGCTCGTGAATATTGGTGCCACTTTAGAGCCTGTCAATAGTTGTGACAGCCACAGCATTCCTTTCTTAAGTACTTTGTTATGAAAATGGTTTTCCTTATTTGATGCCAAGAAAGAACAATATATGACACATTGAAAGCTTGTACAGGGCTCGATAATTTATAAAGTAGGACTTAAGGTTACATAAGATTTTCAAAGCTCTGTACAACTGTTTTTTACCATTTTTCTTCTAGTATCCGTATATCCCAGCTCATATTACAAAGCCAAAAGAACACAAAAAGCTTTTTTTGGTCCAGCTTCAAGAGAAAGGTAAGTGTTTGTTTGCATCAAAAGGTTGTATTTGTAACAATGTTTAAATGCTTGCATTTCACTCAAGGAAAACCAAGTTGTGATTGTATGCTTGCAGTTGTTTGTAGTTGATCACCAAGGAAGTTAAATGCTGGTATTTGTTTTGAAGGTAGATGATCCTTTGAACATGTCTTGCTAGTAAATTTTCATTCCTGCTCCTGCTTTAGTCTGTATACAGCATGTGAATCCCACATTGATCTAGAAAAGGAATAAACCTGCTTGAGTGCTCCATGTAGTGAACTTGTTTGCAGGTCTATGTGGGACGATGATACCTTGGCTGAATGTGTGCTGGTTTTTCTAATTCATCAACTTGTATTTGTTTTTAGCTTTGTTTGCAGTCCCCAAAAATTATAAGCTGGTTGCTGCACCATTGTTTGAGCTCTATGACAATGCCCCAGGATATGGACCCATTATTTCCAGCCTTCCTCAACTTTTGAGCAGGTGTGTTGTGTTTGTATAGTGGTTCTTGGGAACAAGTTTGCTGTGGGACACCAGAGCAAGGCAAGGTGCCACAGAAACCAACTCGAAAAGGTGGTATCTATCCCAAAGACTGTGCTTCAGATGAGCTGTGATGGACACTTTCGAGGCACTGATCACAACTGGCTAGCACCAAAGTCCTACTTAGCAGTTGTAGCTAAGGAAGACATGGAAGACAGTGAGGATGAGGCTGTGTACAGACTGAGGAACAGCTTCTTGTAGCTATTGGGGACAGCTGGAGAGTTAAAGCCAGGATGTGAGTTTGCAGCACTGATTTAGGTGTGCATGTTATCACAGCTTTGTGCTGTTTAAATGTGTTTGGTTTTTTACAGTCTCTAGTAGAGTTAATGAAGTGTAGCATCTTTATGACACAATTATCTGTAGGGACAGCTGTATTTTTTCCTTTCTCTTGCAATGTATACATGCTTTGATTTTGTTACCTGGAAATGGCTTGTGGCTCATCATTCCCGAGCTCACTAATCTCTTACTTGAGAGAATGTTCAGGCATGCCAGGAGTCCCACAGCCTGCCAGCTCTTCCTCAGGGAAGTAGTTCTGTCATGTGCCTACTATGATGAAAAAAGTATGTTAGCAGAATGTTAGCACTGGTGTTGCCCATAATATTCTTGTTTCCTGCTGAGTATTTTTCTCTCTAGCCCAAATTTTGGCTTCCCCTCCTTTAAACACAGCAGGTATTTCCTTTTGAGTACTGGCAAAACACTGTCTGTTATGCAGGTTGGGTAGTGGTGCAAGAGAGACATCCAAAGGCTGGGCATCTGGAAGCTGAGATGGATGCTTGCTTCCACAGTTACGTATGAAACTTAGCTGGGAAAAATTCTCTCTTCAGTATGTCTGTATGTTCCCCTTGGAACATGTAAGGTTGGCCTGGCAGCAGAAATGTTGCAAAAGAGTTGCTGATGGAGGAATGTAACTCTCACTGTGATTTATGTATCTATGAACCTGTTTTAAGAGATGAAATATTAATAATTTGTTCTTCTGCAACTGTAAGAGATAGTTGTGCAATGCTAGTGTAGGATTGGCTGTTAAAAATGATGCTCCCTGCTATATTGTAAAGCTGTCTTGTTAAAAAATGCACTTTTGTCCTGGCAGGTCGAGGCTTATCCAGAGCAGAAACAAAACACGTGCTTATTCATTCAAAACTGCCCTTAAAAAAAAGAATGAAAATTCCTCACTTGGTATAATCGTTTTAATTTTAGGTTCAACTTTATTTACAACTGAATTCCTACATACCCGAAGACTCCAGTAGAAGAAGCCGTCTCTGTGAGCACAGCTTTGAACTGTAGAGAAACGAATACATGTGACACAAGGATTTTTTAAGTCATTCTGTTCCTGAAGGCCACTAAACATTCTATGGTATGAACAGAGAAGTGAATCTCAACTGTTTAGCTAGAGAGATGGCAATGAGCTACCAGTGTTCTAATCCCTTTTCACTGTAATACTCACCAATTTTTTGTTTTGTACAACATTAAACAATATGGTTAAGATTCTGTTTGTCTTGGGTTTGGTTTGGTTTTTGTTTTCGGGTGGTTTTTTTTTATTTTTTCCCTTCTGTTTATTAACTGTTTTATTTTTCCTTATTGTCTCTTACTTTTAGGTGCATATTTTAAACTTTATTACTTTTCTTCAGGAATATAGATGATTTTGGAATGAGGAGGAGCTAAGCCATTCAGGGCCCATTCAGATGCTGTGATCTCTATCCCTGAGCAGACAATATCCCTAGGATCAGGGAGAAATGAAATAGCATAAGTGGATTCAATATCGTTTTGAGTCTTAATTAACTTGGGGACCAGAACTGCTTTTTTGAGGGAGAATTAGTACTTAAAGGCAAGTATAGCCTTTACCTTTTTTATCAGAACTGATCTGTTTGTGCAGGGCTTGGAAGAGATGCAGCAGGCATCTGTTCCTTCAGTGCCCCCTTAAGACAGTAACAACCCCAAAAATTCTGTTGGACTGGTCTGAGATACCATTAAAATAGGGAAAGTGAAGTTAATTTTGTATATTTTTCTTTAGCTATGGGACAGAATTAAGGTCATGCTGAAATACTTAGCCAATGCCACATGGAAGTGGTTCCATGTTATGCTGTCCTGTGCTGTCTCATCCTGCAAGGGATACCCACACTTCTGCTTTTTCTCAACATTTCAGTCTCTTGTAGGCAGTAAATACCAATCTTTCTAATTCTGGGGTTTTTACATGCTTGGCTAAATGTAAAGTCCAGTTGGATGTGACACTTCACAATGCTTTTAGTTTTCCATAATTTTGCTTATGAGTCTTTAAAATATTTGTTTCCATGTTCTGCCTCTGATCAGAAGATGCACTGTTGCTTGTGCACTGTCCTCTTTTATGAAGGCAGAGTTGGAGAGTGCCTGCTGCCAAGAGAACTGAATCTTGCCAAAGTGCTTGGCTCTGCTGCCATCTGCACTGATAAGCAACGTACAGAACAATCCTGACAGCTTGGTGCTTTGGTCAAATGGAAGTTGTGCAGTATGGCAAATATACTGCAAAATGCTGGGAAAAGTAGTGCAAGGGCTGTTCATTTTGGTCCTATGGATGGAAGGCCCAGACAGATGGTGAGTAGAATGTATGGTTTCTTAGCTGCCAGCTCAGGGAAATAAAGATAGTAGGCAAGTGGAAAACAGAACCCTTTTGACCGTGGAAGTAAAGAAGGGCAGGTGGAAGTTTGAAAGTCGAGTGCTTCAAGAACAAGGAGCGGAGTGCAGCTTTTGAGCCCTGGCACTTAAGAGAACCTCTCACCTTACGACACGGTAGTTTGTGAGACTGGAAATTCTTGTTCCAGGCCGCCTGTGGAAGGGCGCTGCTTCTGCAGTCCCGATGCGCTCTCCTCTACCACCCTGCCTGTAGGTTTGCGGGCTCCCGAAGGCCCCTCCAATTCCCCCACGCGCGGCTCCGGCGGTGCGGCCGCTGTCCCGGGCGCGGGGGGGTGCGGGGCAGGGCCGGGCCGGTGGAAGCGCCGCCCCGGCCGTGACTCAGCGCGCGGGGTGACGGGCGGACGCGGTTCCCGGAGCCGGGGCGGGTGGTTCGGGCCCGGTCTCTTTCCTTTCTCCAGCGGGGGCGGCTCGCCCGGCCCCGGGGAGGGGCGGCGGGGCGGGCATTGAGCCGGAGGAGCGCGGCCGGGGCCGGGCGGTGGCGAGGGCTCCGCGATGCCGCTGCTGTTCCTGGAGCGCTTCCCCTGGCCCAGCCTCCGCGCTTACACGGCGCTCAGCGCCCTAGCGCTGCTGGGCGCCGGCCTCAGCGCCTACCGCGCCCTCAGCCAGGCGCCCGGCGGGACGGCGGGCACCGAGTCGGCCGAGCCTCAGCGCTGTGCCGGCCCACGCGCCCTGGACGTCGCTTACTACCTGCTCTCCGACAGCCTCTGCGTCTGGGTGAGCCCGGGGCGGCGGAGGGGCCTGCGGGCCCGCGGCCTGCGGGGCTGGCATCGGCCTCTGCCGGCACCTCCCCGCGGCCGGGGGAAGCGGGCGGGTCCGGGGGGTGTCTCGTTATTGTTTGAAAACTGCTCGCGGAATAAAGGGGGCTCGGCTGTGTTTCCCTTGCCCGCCCCGGGCCGTCTCCGCAGTCGCTTCCCTTTCCTGCCTGGCCGGGGCGGTGGGGCAGCGTTAGAGCCGAGCGCTCGGAGAGTTCGGCCCGCGGCTTGTGCTTCTCTCCCCGAGCACCCCCCTCGTCCTGGCTGGGGGGTTTGGGAGAAGCTGTTGGGATCGTTTACCGCCGTCCCAGGCGCTTGCTGGGCTGAAGCTTCTCCAAGCACTGTTCGACCTGCTCTGCCAGAAATCTAAGGGGCTGTCAGGTATTCGAGCCCAAGCCTTGCCTGCATTTATTTATTTATTTTTTTTTTAGTAGCACTGAAAGTCTGGTAGGTAAGAGGAAACATCCTCACCATTTAAGGAAAAAAAGAATTAATTTTCTGTATCTCTTTAAACCCAAACCTCAAAATGGCTTATGAATTTTGGCTCACTGATTTGTAGTTGAAATAAAGGCTCATCAAGGGGATATTGGGAACCTTGCTGAGTTGTTGCTGTTGAACTTTTCATCTGTCTGTCACTCAAAGGTGGCAGTAGTTGGACATTTGTTTCACAAGATACTTGCTTGACTGAGGTGCTGATTTTTATTATACCAAACACATTCACCCTGTTGAAACTTGGTCTTGGGGGCCTTAAGAATCCTGGAAAAGTTTACTGTACGTCCTTTGGAAATGACAGGGCGCGGCTTCTTCATCATCCACCTTCTAGCCTTTTTAGCATCCTGCTTAGGTCAGAAGTTAATTACAAGTGCCTTTGCCAAATGTGAGATAGCAGTTTTCCCAAGCCCATGTGTTCTGATTCTTGCTACTTTGCTGTAAAGAAGTTTCCCAAGAAAGCCTCAAAGAGTGTTGTTACTGAAGGGGTGTGTGCTATTCAGCATGTTTTGAGGCAACCTCTGAATCCTTTTACTGTAACAACAGATTCAAACTGGATTTTTCTCATCTGCTATATGTTAAACAAAATGAGCATCTTGGTGATCTCTTAAGTATTGTCCCCATGTTCTTTTATGAAATTTGCTAATCTGTATGAAATAATTTATTGCTAAGAGGTAGAGGAGTTTGTTGGCTTTACTGCTGTATCAAGCTGACTGTGTTAGTATTTCTACAAAAAAATAAAAGCTAAGTAACTTATCAGATACTTCATGTGTCTTGGAAGAGGCCAGGCTTAAATTTCACCAAAAAAAAAGGCAACTAATACTGTTCTGTGAACAATAGCTGGTCTTGTTAGACTCGTTCATTCCCCTTCTCTCCCTTCTTCTAAATAGGGCAAAAGTGTTTGTCACTGACTGCTTTATTTCTTTCCAGGTACTAGTGAACACTGCCTGCTGTTTTCTGATGCTGGTTGCTAAGTTAATCCAGTGTATGGTGTTTGGTCCTCTTCGTGTCAGCGAGAGGCAGGTGAGACACCAAACAAGGAAACTGAAACATGACAAATGGTGTGATTTTGTATATGGGATTGCTGAAACTGCACAAGAAAAAGAAATATTACAATATGTGTCTTGCCATTTGGTTAGCTAGAACATCCGCAGCTACAAGCTTCTGGTTTATTTCTAAGGGAATTTTTCCTGTTGTATTCTATAAGCCCACAGTCAACTTGAAAATCCTGTTTGTTTAATGAATTCTGTCAGATTTTTTACAAGCGCATCTCACTTCAAAATACTTGTAACGTGTTCTTCTCTATCCTGCCTGCACCTGGCAGCATTGCATTTTGTAGTTGTCAGCACTGGCAGTTCCCTCTTGAGTTCCCTTTTCTTTTGTACCTTGGCTGCTGGAGAAGTGCTTTCCATCCTCATTCACTGAGTGGATGGTTAATCAGCCTGCAGGTTTAAGATGGAGAAGGCAAGAAAATCCCCAGGGAAGGGAGGTGAGCAGGACTGAAAACTGAGGGTGGATAGTCCTGCTCTTGGCTGTGTGAGAATGTTTGTGAAAATTCAGCAAGGGAACCATGAAAGCCCAGAGTTTTTAAAACAGGATCTTGTAGAAGATGAAAGCAGCAGCAGGACCTTGAATAGTATCTCCATATTTTTTTTTTTTTTAAAAGTAAGGCAAATGCATAAGTTGCTTGTGTAAATGCAATAGCAGTGGTTTGGAGAGTGTTCACATATTAAAAAAAAGTCTGTAAAAAGAGTTCTTTTGGAGGAATCAGGCCATGATGATTTTTGACATCCAGAACTGAGGCACACAAAGCCTCATTAATAACTGTGGATCTCTCAAGGCCTATTGTATTTGTAATTCATACCTCGTAGAGGCCCTGAGTGGGGTGTTAAAACCAAAGCACTATCAAACTGCAGTGGGCCAGATTTTCTTTCCAGTCCTATGTTGACTATAAGGATGTAGAATTTTATCTGGTGATGGTTTCCAGGATGTTCTCTACCCTCTTAAAAACGGAAGTGAAAACCAGCAGCAGTATGGATCCATTTGTGTTTGGACAGTGGGAGTTTGCCTCAGTTGTCATGTAAAGGAAAGCTGCTTATTAATACTGGCGAGCCCGAAACAGTAGCATCATTAAGGAATTCAGGGCCTGTCTTAACTAAACTCCTGGTGACTTCATCGTGTGCTTTAACAAAACATTTTGTTTCATAATTTTTTTTATCCCCTCCAAGCTGGCTTGCTCTCTGCTGCTTGAGAATGTTATATTGTTTCTTTCATACTTAGAGTGTGTGGGAAGGGTTTTATTTTCATTGCTCATCCATCTCATTCTCCACTGTAGGCATTGTGATTCTTAAGAACAGACTTTGTCATCTTTTCTTAATCATTTGTACTTTTTGGCAGGTTTTTGGAAGCAAGGTGCTAGGCAGTTTGGGCATTTTGAATAACTGTGGCAGCTCTTCCAGCAGAGAGGACTGTGTATTTGCAGCCTGGTAGCTGAGTAGCTTGGGCATGAAGACTCAAACTGAGATCAGACTTGCTTTGTGCTGAGCACTGTTTTAGGAATATAGCAGGGAACTGCATTGTGTGCTGTGTAGCACAGTTATGCTGCCATGCTACAAGAAACTAGATAGACAGTAAGGTCCGCTGGTATTTCTAACACGTTTCTTACTTGACTAAGGGTAACACTATTCAAGATGTATATGCAGCAGACCTAAGCTAATGTATTGTTGCATTTCTACCTCCATGGTTTTTTTCCCTTTCCCGTTCTCTTTTCCCCTCCTCTCCAGTGTGTGGGTTGTCAGTGCTTTCACTACAGTAACCAAGACTCTTCCATTACAGCATCTCAAGGATAAATTCTGGAATTTCATTTTCTACAAGTTCATCTTCATTTTTGGTGTACTGAATGTTCAGACAGTGGAGGAAGTAGTGATGTGGTGCCTCTGGTTCTCTGGACTTGTGTTTCTCCACCTGATGGTTCAGCTCTGCAAGGATCGCTTTGAATATGTAAGTTTTGATCAAGGGCTGTCTTTTGGGCCATGCAAATTCTGTTTCTACTTCAGGCACTGGCTCAGATAAGGTACAAACAGATCATTTAGACCTTTTCCACACCCTGTGGTACTGAACACGTGCTTCCCATTAGCTTCAAATACTTACTTTAAAGTACAACGTCAATCTTACTCCTTCAGTTTTCCCGTGAGACAAATGGAGCTGAAGATACTTATTTTCTTTAATAAATTGCTCCTTGTATGAGCCCTGTAATTACTATTATATAACTGCAGGAGATGGCTTCATAGATCTCCTTGGTAAAGACGTCTTAACAGCAGAACACCCCTTAGATTGGTGCCCTTTAGGATTGGCCTATGAAGCCTGTTTCTGCAGATTTCTGTGCTCAGGTTTCACACTCACTTAGATATACTGAATTTTGACTACCAGTGTCTTTACAATATACTGTGCAATTTTCTCTCAGCTACATTCCACTTTTTGTTAATACCAGGAATAAATTAGGTAGAGATGCAGAAATTGAAGCCTAGGCAGGAAGAAGAAACTGCAATTTAAACAGTAAATCTTGGCCTTAAAACTATAATGGACCTGCATTTTCCTAGTCTCTGCTTTCCTGGCACAGAGGTTTGACCTGAATTGAATCCATTAATTTCTTTTTGGTAGATCTGGGATTTGCAGGTTTGATTGTTGTGTTTTTTTTTTTTTTTTTTTTTTTTTTTTTTTTTTTTTTTTTTTTTTTTTTTTTTTTTTTTTTTTTTTTTTTTTTTTTTTTTTTTTTAAAAAATTTTCTATAAAGGTGTTTTTTTTTAAGGTGGGTTTTTTTTTTTGTTTTGTTTTGTTTTGTTTTGTTTTGTTTAAAATAATGTCCAGTAAGGCCTGTTAATTCACAGGTAGCTATGCATTTAAATTTGCAACTGAATTGGCTAGGGTTAGGAAAATTGAGACAGCAATGAACAAGGCAGTCATCTGGTATTTTTAATGTTCAGAAAGCTGTGAACGAGCAAAGGTCATGTGGGAAGAAATCCTTATTATATTCCTTTTGCATTCAAAGCATGCATAGTCATTTTTTGCTTGGACAAATGATACTTGTATGATTTACCTTCTGAAGATGGGGCATGTGGAGCTGAACCAGATACAAAGAAGTAAGAAAGAACCCATTTAAAAACAAAACATGGGAATCAACTTTGCTAATCAGATCAGAGTGAAGCTTTGGGCAACTCCTTCTTTCCTTGTCCTGTTCTTTCTCATTCTGCTCTGGAAAAAAGAGGATGTACCAACATTCCCTTGGGTTGCCTTTGATTTAGACAGGCTAGGTGTAGCCCTCTGTTAAGGTAGTTTAGAGATTTAGCACAGTTTGCATGCTATTGAATGACACAACTGTTTTTCAGCGGAGTCTGTCCAGCAGTCTCTAGCTGCAGCTAAATGGGTTTTTTTGGGTAGATGTCTCTTTCTTCCAGAAGAAAATGACAGTGGAAGAAATAGAGGATGGAAGACAAAGCTGGACAAGTTCAGATCAGCTGTTTGGTGAAAAATTGGCAAAACATTGCTCAAAGACTGTGTGTTATGTTTAGGTGTCTTTGTAAAATGCATATTAATCCTAAGCAGATGCTGTGGATTTGGTGCAGAAACTACTGTCTTTCTGGTTTTCTTGCACAGGTGATTTAAACACCTTAAATAATCATAATAATTGTAAATAAAAAAATTGTAACTGATTGTTAAAATGTGACTGTAAATGACAGTTACATGAATGAAGCTTTGGGATAGTGTGTGGGTTTAGCTTTATTCTTCATAATTTATTGCTACATTGCATTGTGAAATCTGTTTTATGCTAGAAAGCAAAAGATTGGTGAGGTGACAGTGGAAGGCAGGGTGAAGTATTCATTTAAACCTGTCATGTATTTATGTATTTGTGTTGCAGCTTTCTTTTTCTCCAACCACACCCATGAGCAGCCACGTCAGAGTGCTGGCCCTGCTCATAGCCATGCTCCTGTCCTGCTGTGGATTAGCAGTTGTCTGTGGAGTTGTTGGCTACACCCATGGCATGCACACATTGGCTTTCATGGCAGCAGAGGTGAGACTTTCTTCATATGTGTTGTGGTTTCTGCTTTGACTTTGACCCCTCACTTGAGAGTATCCTGGTACACAATGGATGTGCTTTTAATTCCTGTAAGAAAGAAACTTTGAAGACACAAACAAATCCTCCTCTGTTTTGCAGATGTTGCCAGATTGGCATGCTTTCTCTCTTTAGCCTTTAACCCTGAAAAATATCTTAGTCTGAAGAAGGGAATGAGAGGATAGACCAATAAGATGATGCTGAAATCAAATGACAGCTTATGAAAAAGTAATGATTGTGCTTCATGAGCATTGCAGGAAGAGTCAGTGAAACAGCACTTGAGAGATGGGGAGAGTGTGTATGAAAGTGTAATGTGCACTTCAGCCTCTTTCTTTGAGGTTGTACTTTCTATTTAATTTCTCCCCAAAAGGAGTGAGACATCCTTTCCTTAAGGCGTACTCTTGGGATTTGCTTACGTTTTTGTAAGGAGTTGTGTCTCAGCTGAGATGAGCAAAGCATTTTTGTGCACTCCTGAACACTTTGCACTGTGGACTAAACATCAGTATGTTTGTGGAGTGAACATCAGTATGTTTTTGATGTGGTGGGTTGTTGCACTCTGCCTGAGGAAGTGATAAACAAAGGAGGGGAATCTAATCCAAGTATGTTGTGTTAGCACACCATTAATTTAGATAACAAATAACATGTACAATTTATTTTTCTTCTCCTATCTTGAGTTCATACTTGGAGTTAGGAAGCAGGAAGGAAAACAACTGATCATAGGAGAATATGGTGCTTGTCACACCACAGTTCAGTTATTCAATACGTCGCTTTATTTTTCCATGAATACGAGAAAATGCAAGACCAGATTTGTAATTAAACAGTGGAAGGGTATTGGAAGATTTAACAGTGTCTCTAAAATGTGGGGTCTCGTTGGTGCCATGTCTCTTATCTTGGCTTGGCAGAAGGATTATCAGCATTGCACCAGCTCGGGGTGGGTTAATCAGGGAGTGCTGTGGTGCCTGTGTTGCTCCTCAGCACTGTGCTGTGTGGTGGTGTGAGTGTTTGGGGTTGCAGGATGGGGCCCAGCTGTTCATTTTAGTGAGAGCTGTTCTGTGTGCTGATTAACGGAGTGGCTCAGTCAGTGTAAGTGTGGGCTGTCCTGCCAAGCCCTGGATCCCCTTCTGTGCTGCTGGTGGGCAGCAAGGAACTTTGTGGGGAATGCAGAAGAAAGAGTCTCCTAGCATTGCTTGCAGCCACTGGTGTTTGAGAACATTCCTGAGCTGAGTGCTGCACAAACCCATTGGGTTTGATAGTCCCAGATGTACTGATAGTCCCATTGAACTTGGTTGTATGTCAGTCTCTGTAATATCCAAAGGCAACAAATTCCACTTTTACTTGGCTTTGTGTACGTGACAAAGCTCTTTGAGTTGTTCTGAATCTTGTGTTTGATAATCATAGAATGATTTGGGTTGGAAGGAATCTTAAAGATCATCTAATTCCAAACCCCCTGCCATGGGCAGGGAGTAATGTCCTTAGCTATCATCAAATACATTTGTGGTGAAAATAAGCAAAGAATCATTCCCTGTTTAATCTTTTTCATAGAACTTGTGATTTTATCATACTTTTGCCTGTTCCTTTGCTGCCTTTCCTTCTAAGCAAAAGAATTCTAGGCTGTTTAATTTTTTCTCATAGGAGATTGTATAATATCTTGCCATTTTGGAACATTTTAAATATTCCCTGTATGGATTGGGCAACCATGAGTAATTTTCTTCGTTTTAATACCCAGCACTCATGTGAATGGACTAAAATATTTAGGTTTCTTTCTGTACGGGTACTGGCAGTGACACCTCATAGCAGACTTCAAGCACTCAGTAAAAAACAATAAATCTTTCAGACTGAAATGTTTTTCTGGTGACGGCTTGTGTGATGCTCCTCGAGGGGGACCCGGCCAAGTGTATTCCATTAGTGTGAATGAATTACATTAAGCTATTAATCTGTCTTCTGCAAACATTGATTTAGCTCAGGGTTTTCAATAAAGCAATATAGATGTTTTTCTTGTGTTTTAGGTAACTTCTCATTGTTCTCTGTTGCTTCGTCAGCATTTTTTTTGCTGCAGAGGGTGGATGTAAAATGTGCAAATGCCCAGAGAAAGTTGCGTAGAGGCTTGTCTGTATTACTGAGTAAACATTAATCTTTTTTGCCTTAGTATATGGTGTTCAAGAATTATAGTATAGCAAGCAGTGTCCAGTCTGTCTATCTTTGCATGTTTTTTTTTAAAGCCAGCTAGTAAACAGTTGGCAAATACGTTGGGTATTGCAAAGGGTGAATATGCATCGAAGCACTTTAAGAATGCTTTTTACAGACGGAAAAAATTATTCAAACTAACCAGCTTATTGCTACTTTGGGAAGTTAGTGGTTTTGATAGTTCTTCTGTCCTGTTTGTAGTACTTATGCTGAAGGCATGCCATCAGACCAGTTTCACAGAAGTGGTTTCAGTTGCTCATTGTAAATCCCCTGCATCTCAGTGTCACTTGGCCCCCCTGCTAACTACAGGGTGGTGTGGGTAGTCTCTGGGGGAAGCATGTCTGGTGTTTTTCCCTGTGAGGATAGAATGAAGAGATGGAGCACTGTGGGCTTGGTGGATTACAGAGAGGTCATGGGCCACCATCTCTTAGATGATAAGAGCCCATGGAAGTGTAATTACCTTTTTGGTGACTTGTCTTTACACTTCTGATCTTATACTTTTTGATATACTCAGGTTTTTTTGTCTGTACTTAGCCTAGAAATGTAAGTACAATTAAAGAGAGAAGTTATTTTAACAGCATTTACATCTCAGCAAAGGGGGGAAATTACTTGAAATTATCTTCCTGAAATTTCTGTTATTATTCAGTTTGTCCAGTTTGTTTTTTTTAAGAAGTGGGATGAGGAGAGGTAGTTGGTGGAATTGTGGTCTTAACACTTGCTGAGTGATAATAATTGAAAAAGTCAATAGGTCCTGTGTAGTTGGGATAAAATGACACTTAACAGCAGTAACACTAGTGGCTGCTTTAAAAGCATTGTGTGTTTGGGAACAGTTTCTTCTATATTTATTTATAAGCTTCATCGTTGTCTCAGGTATACTGTGCACCCAGTCACCTATAGTGACCATTGGTTCACAGGACTTGTTAAGCTACAATAAATGCGTTTTGTGTTTTAGCCCTTGAGCTCTTGCATCTGAACCACTGTCCCTGCCAGAATGTTTTTAACATGTATGGTTTTTTTCTTCCTCTTTTGCAGTCTCTGCTGGTGACAGTCAGAACTGCTCATGTGATTTTACGGTAAGTAGCTTCTATTTTACAGGATGCTGTTCAGGATGGCAGTGCATATAGCACGTTGATGTGCATATATAATGAGGTCTATGTAATTACCTCATTGAATTGCAAATGCATATTTGGAGATTGAGAGCAGCCCTGAGGAGAGACTTGGGGGTGTTGGTGGATGAGAAGCTTGACATGGCCCAGTAATGTGTGCTTGCAGCCCAGAAAGCTCAACCACATCCTGCTCTGCATCCCCACAGTGTGGGCAGCAGGTCCAGGGAGGGGATTCTGCCCCTCTCCTCTGTTCTGCTGAGACTCTACCTGGAGTGCTGCATCCAACTCTGGGGCCCCCAACATGAGAAGGATGTGGACCTGCTGGAGTGAGTCTAGAAGAGTCTTAGAGATTTTCACAGGAATGGAGCACCTGCTGTGGAGACAAGCTGAGAGAGCTGGGGTTATTCAGCCTGGAGACGAGAAGGCTTTGGTGAAACTTGAGAGTCCCTTCCAGTACCTAAAGGGGCACCAAGAGAGCTGGAGAGGGCCTTTGGACAAGGGCATGGCATGAGGGAATGATTTCAAACTGACAGAAGGCAGGTTAGATTAGATACTGGGAAAAAAAAAATCTTCCTTGTGAGATTGGTGAGTCACTGGCAGAGTGAGTGGTTGCCCAGGGAAGCTGTGGATGCCCCATCCTGGAAGTGGTCACAGCCTGATTGCATGAGGCAGCCAAAGGGATTGGAAAGAGATGATCTTCAAGATCCCTCCAAACCCAAACCATTGCAGGGTTGTGTGAGATGAGCAAAGGTGGTTAGCTTTAGCCTGCGCAGTTTTTAAGCACAAATTTTGCAATTGACTTTTTTTTTGTTTTATTTGCGTCATGTGTGTCTTATCCTGAAGCCTATATTTGAATAAAAGATTGTACTGGTGTTTAAATAGTTAACAGGAACATTTATTTTAAAGCCAACTAGTAAACAGTTGGCAGATATGTTGGATAGTACAAAGGATTAAATATGTGTAGAAGCATTTAAGAATGATTTTTACAGATGGAAATGCATTTTAGGAGTGCTTTTTACACATGGGAGTTGAAATGCATGGATAGCTTCAGTGGGTGGTGATAGCTTAAGGCATGGATTAAAGTGGATGGGTGCTGCTGGATGAGGGTTGATAGATGTTGCTTCGTGTCATTCTACAGGATTTGTTTTAAGGCCTTGGTCTCTTGAAGGTTTGCTTTGAGAAAGTCACATTCACGTGTACCTGTAACACACCTGTGTGTAATGCAGGGGCCTCTTTGTGCAGGTCTCTGGCAGCATTTCAGGTCTGACACTGAGCTGTAATGGCTCACCTAAGAAACACCTCATGTGCTGAAAAGTGTGCTTCTGTAGTTACTATAATCCTAAGATTGGCTTTCAGTACATGAAGTAGTTTTTAGCAAAAGCTGCATCTTTTCTGTCAGCTGGCAGTGTCTGTAGTGCCAGTGTGGGCTGAGCATTGACTGCATTTTGTTTTTTAAAATGTTGCTGTTTAAAACCAGTAACATTAAAAGAAGTCCCCCTCCAGTGAGCACAGACTGTGGACACAGGGCCTTGGAAGGGCAAAGAATCTATATTCAGAAGTTTTTTGAAAAATGGACAAAATAGTTTGAATTATAGAGATGCTATTTAACAAAAAAAGAAAGGATAATGTTAATTTCCTCATTCTTGCAGATATGTAGTTCATCTCTGGGATCTCAACCATGAAGGAACGTGGGAGGGCAAAGGCACTTATGTCTACTACACAGATTTTGTCATGGAGCTAACCTTGCTTTCCCTGGACTTGATGCATCATATTCATATGCTGGTATGAAATACTGGACATAATGTTGAACAAACAGACTGGCATTAAAATAAAGGGTATTGGGTATACATATTTTATATATTCTTTGCTTATTTTAGAAACCAGATATTACAGAGAAGTTACTTAAGAAAGATGAAAATACAGAGGGAGGATTCTGGCATTCTTTCCTCCTGTGTAGTTGAAGTCATCACAAATAACTTTGTTAAGGAGTATTAACTACTATGTGTAATTATCTGTTTAGTAGTTGTTTAATTAGCTTTTTTATTGCGTAATATCAGACTGAATTATTTTCATTGGCAGCAGGGGATGCTAAGCTGGACAGGATGAATTCAGTTTATCCTCATTATAAATGCTGTGCTGCCAAAGTTGTCTGTGTTCACAAAGTTGTGAAGAGGTAATGAGTGATAGTACCTTTGGACACGTGTGGTTGGTCTGAATGGACCCAACGAAAGAGGAATTCTTCATGGCTAGTTTCTCAGTTTCTTTGTCTCTTAACACCTGATGCAGTTTCTTGTTTCTCATGGTGCTTGTTTGTAATGACTGCTCTGTTTTTTTCCCAAGCTGTTTGGCAATATCTGGTTGTCAATGGCGAGCCTGGTGATTTTCATGCAGCTGCGCTACCTGTTCCACGAGGTGCAGCGGCGAATTCGGCGGCACAAGAACTACCTGCGCGTGGTTGGAAACATGGAAGCCAGGTGAGCCTCTTTCTTGCTCTGCAGTCTTGATGTAGATCTAGTAGAGAGGATCCTGAGAAAGGAGTTGGGATTCTTTTATGTTCCTTTGATACACAGTAGCATGATGTAAGCTGGACAGATGCAGTTGCAAACCTGACCCTTTAGTCTCTACACTAGAGTGTGTTTTTACCCATTTTATTTATTAGTGGGCAGACTCTGGTTTTTACAGATATGTAGGATTGATTTGTATAATGGCAGTATTACTGGTAATGCATAAAGTGGCAAAAAGTGAACTCCCCTGTCCAGTATTTCTTCTTCTGTATTCTTTTGCATACTACCTTAGTGGGTGACAGAAGCTCTGAAGAGCTCTGCCTGTTTTAGCTGTCAGCTACTGGCTTTGGCCGTGATAGAAATCAATGCTCTTAATTTCATTAGGCCATACTATTCACTTACTGACTGAAATGAAATCAAAGTATTAATTAAAACCTGCCTAGCTTTACCTATGCATTTACTAAACCTGAAGCCAACTCTCAGTCTCTACCTGAAGGAGAGCACCTTGGCAGTACTTTAGTCCATTCCTTTTTGATGAGGTAATACGGAGAAATTGGGAGGCGTGCTAAAACCTAATATTATACCAGATAATATTGCGTTTCTGACCCAATGTTTTCAAAATTCAGCTATGTTCTTAAAAATTTTAAAAGCCACAGGGAGTTTTACTCTTTCTGTACTGTTCTCTCACTGTACTGTTTTAATTTTGTGCCTCTGTGTGTTTGATTAATTCTGATTCCTACTGCTGTGGTCCAAGTGGAGAAGACTGGCTTGTCTAGAAATTCCTGGGGCTTTTTTTTTGAGAGGTCATGTAATAGCTCTGGTATCACGTTAAGAGCTGCATGATAAAGTTCATCCACAATGCATTGTTTCTTTCCAGTAAGATGCAGCCACTGAACCCCTTTGAGCTGCTCACAAAGGGGGTGAGGAAACAGCAAATGCTGTTTGAGTTGCATGTGTCACAGCCTTCTTGTCTGAACGACTTGATGTGTTTTGGTCATTCTGACTGTGCTGGAAGAACCACATTCTAACTTCTGAAGCTGCCGTTGGCAGCTGCCTTTATGTGCTTGTTCTGCAGGTATAGTCCACACCAGCAGTGCTGTGAAATGTTGTTACACCACTTATTTCTGTTTTGTTGTGTTTGGATACTGTGTAGTAACTGCTTACATGGCACTGTAACTTAAAAAAAAAAAGGGAGAAAAGTCAAGATGAATGGGAATGGCAAAATCTGAGGCCAAAATTAGTCACCATAAATGCTTATGATCCCGAAGAGACAGCTTAATGGGTACAGCTATTAAAACTCATTTAGAAAAATGACATAAACCAAATCTATACAGATTATAATTCAAGGATCTCAACAAAGTGATCATATAATTGTCTATCGGAAGGTACTAAGTCAAAGCTTTTTGCACTTAGGGTATATGAGATGTGCAAAAAATGTGCCTGCAGAAGGCATCAGAGGGATGTGTATTTGTGTGTTCCTTTGTAGTGCAGCCTGAAAAATAGTAGATCAAAAAAATAACAAATCTCTTAATGAAAAGTTAGCATGGAGGGTAAGGTTTTCTCAGTGCTGGATCCTCTAGAGAGGAGGCCATGCTGAGCTTGTGTAGTCACTCTTCTGTCTCTTCCTGTTTCTTCTTTGTAGGTTTGCAGTTGCAACACCAGAGGAGCTGGCAGTGAACAATGATGACTGTGCCATTTGCTGGGACTCCATGCAATCTGCACGTAAACTCCCTTGTGGCCACCTCTTCCACAAGTACGTGTCCAGGCTGGAGAGGGTGCACCCAGCTGAGAAGGGAAGGGATAGATGGGCATGGCTGAAATTTACAGTGGGATGACAAGTAACAAACTACCAGCAGAGCTGTTGGGTGCTTGCTGCCTGGGTCGTCTTGGTCTGCTTCTGAAAACAAAGTACAAGTCTTTTTCACTCCAGTCGTTTTCATGTTTGAGTTGTTCCATTTGCACTTCTTTGCCCCCAAACTAAGAGTGTGTACCTTGTCAGCTAGTGGTAACTAGTGTTGAGTTTCTCAAACACAGGTCAGTAGATTTGTTGTGTGGAGGTTGTGTTGATTTTCAGGTGAAGAAGAAAAATTGGAGCTGGATTCTTAAATACTTTACAGATTTTTTAAATTATTAAATATTTATTAAAATATTAAATATTTTTACAGATATCAGCTTTAAGGAGAAAAAAGGGAGTATTTTTATATAGTGTATCCTCACATGGTGGTGAGTCCCCCAGGACAGCTGTGGAGGCCAGGTCTGAATCTGTGGTTTCAAGGTGTAGTGAGTCCATCAGGGCTGTAAAAGAGGTTAACCAGATCAGCAGAAAATGGTCCCTAAACTGCTGGTAGTTGGAACTGAGAGACTTTTGGCCAAAGAACCTCTCTATACACTGCTTCTTACACTCATTCAGTAGTGAATAGTAGCAGATGCTTGTGGACTTAGTGTGCTGACCTGGATGTGACTTTCCTTGGATCTTTTGTAACAGTGCTTACACTTCTATGCCTGTGCTTAAATATGAAATGAGAAACAGGGATTAAAGCAGGCGTTTCTGGAGGGTCATGTGATGAATATGCAGGTCAGTTAAATTGTCCCTGTGGTGTTACTTTCTGTAAATAGCTTTTTGCTTTTCTGGTAACTGTCAAACCAGAGGTTATAATCTGTGTGCTAATTTGTTGTCATTTATGACAAACCTTGCCATAAATATTTATCTGTGTTCCAAGAAGTCTCTAATGAGATAATGTGCCTCCATAGCAGAAACTCCTTTTCCAGTGCTACTGAATCATGTGAATATTTAATCACCTGCTGAGCACTTGAGAAGCCCAGGGTCTTCTCTTCAGAAAGACATTTTCTCTGTATTTAAAAGGATCCTTTTGTATTTTTTCTGAAGCAATTACAGTTCTGAAGTAAGTTAACGCTCCTTGGTGCTTTTCAGGAGGGAACATATTAGAGTGGATGG
Source organism: Nicator chloris (assembly GCA_013400495.1). Lineage (NCBI taxonomy): Eukaryota > Metazoa > Chordata > Aves > Passeriformes > Pycnonotidae > Nicator > Nicator chloris. The sequence goes on from WAAE01010711.1 coordinate 248,840, forward strand.
CTTGTATATAAAGCCAGATGTAACTAATAACCCTTTTTACAATCTGAGAGTGGTTTCTCTACTCATAAAAGCCTGGTGATTTTGTCAATAGGCTGAACACTGTGTCCGTTCTCAATTACATGGGATTTTTTTTCTCCATCAGTTATTTGGAGTGGCAGAGAAGGTGGCAGGGAAGATTTGCGTAGCTGAGATCAACCCTGTTCCCAAATATTAAAGAAATTTCATGAGAGTAGGTGTGTGAATCTTTTAGGCATGTTGAAACTCTCTTCTTTACCTTCTAGGAAGCAGGCAATTTCAAGAGTTGTTGCTCTGAAAAGTTGCCAGCCTTGACCTGCTGTTTGTCCTACTCCTCCTGAGCTGTTGTGGGTGACCAAGCCCTTCTGCCTGTGTGGTACACAATGGGTGTGACCACAGCTGGCCTTTTGGGTCTGGTGCTGATGCAGCTGACATGGGATTCTGTCCATTCCAGCATCTGGGCTGTTGAACTGCTGAGGAGCAGCAGTGTGGTGGCAGCTCGGGAAACTCCGGGTGTTTCCCACATGACCTTTGGAGTAGAGCTCTAGCAGAGGTTTGAGTTTGCTGTGAGCAGGGTGGTTTTCCTGTGGTCAGGGAGGTGATGTTGGACAGCACTGCCAGTGCCAGCATCCTGGTTGTGCTGGTGACCAAGGTGGTGGAAGGTGGCAGATTTTTACTGTGATGCTTTGGTTGGTTTGGGGAAACCCATCGCTGTGTATCCCTCCATTGCAATATGATGGAAAGCACTTTGGCAAAGTTTCAGGAATTAGACAGAATGCTTGTATCCTTCACTATAGTCCTGCAGTTAGAGCTTTTCCCTTGCTCTGTCAACCCAAACCTGTCATGTGTGCCTTCATTTTGTTTACAAATACACAATTTTGGGAACAGGTTTATTTGATCCTTTTGTATGGATTTTTACCTTTACCTTTCTAAAATGTTTTGAGAACTTCTGGAAAAAAACCCACCCTGCAAATGTGAAGTATGTGTTATAATACTGACAAGTGTTCTGCCTTGTGAAATTCAGTTCTTCCACACCAAAAATCAGGTTTAACTTGAACAAATACTGCAATTGGGTCATGTCAGCAAGAATCAAAAAGCATGCACTGCTTTGAGTGTTTCAACCTGCGTTTCAAACACTTCTCACTTTCTGCAGGACAGAAAATTTCAGAATTAAGGAAGGATTGTAATGGCACAGAATTGTTAGTATTAATAAATCTGTTCAGAGAGTTCCTGGAGTGGTACTGACTTTTGTGGTTTGGGTATTGGTATTTTGAAAAGCTGTTTGAAAACACTGGAGGTGCCATTGCCTCATCACAGGCAGAACTGCTATGAAAATGTGTCAGGATACATTAACTATGCGTCCAGTTGGTTTTTGCCTTTTTCACTTGGGAATGGTGAGAGAAAAGAACTGGTTTCTTTTCCCTTCCAGGCAAAACTTGCTTGTTCTGAGCTAGAAGGACAGCAAGCATGGAGACTGTTTTAAGCTTGTGATAAATCTGCATCCATGTTTATAAAAAGTGAACACTTGAGTATTTTCAGCTGGAAGAAATAAGAAACCTATGCCAGAGTCATCAGGAGCTCACTAAGGGTATCTCTGAGCAGTCCATGTGTTGATGTTGTGTACAGAACATGCTACAGCTGCTTGATGTGCTGGTGATAGTGGTGTCTTAGAAAAACACTGCAAGCTCACCACAGTGTTATTGTTTTCCTGTCAGCTCGTGCCTGCGATCCTGGCTGGAACAAGACACATCTTGCCCCACCTGCAGAATGTCTCTTAATATTACTGACAGTCATCAGGTGAGGGAGGATCACCAAAGGGAGAATCTGGATGAGAACCTGGTCCCCGTGGCAGCAGCAGAAGGCAGACCACGCCTGAACCAGCACAATCACTTCTTCCACTTTGACGGTGAGCTGAGCACATTTGACATCCGCCACTGTTGCTCAGATAAACAAAGGGGAGCAGCCTTCTGTAGAAGGGAGTTCTCTCTGTGCTTCAGCTGAAACTCAGACCATGCTCTGCTTGTGTCTGTCAAACATCACTGTGTTTCTGATGGTTCTTTTGCAAGAGCTCAGATGTGTTTTTGAGGTTTCCTAGAGCTGTGGAGATTTCTTGAAGGATTTTGTACAAGTGCTCCCTTTTTCTGGGTTTGTTGTGGTCAGCAGCTTCAGTTACTGCCATTTATTCGTTGTGTGCCATGTTGACAAGTAAAATGGGAAATTCCTGTGTCTTTTTTCTTGCCATGTGGTAGTTAATCAGCAACAATCAAAGAGGAAGAAAAGCCCTCTGTGATGCAGTCTAAAAGTCAGTCTTTCCCCTGTCCCCTAGCTAATGTGTGGTTGTCAAAAGTCCATTTACCACTCAGCTTACAAGACACTTGCAATGCTTGGTTAGGTACAGAAGATCAGTCTCAGAAGGAATCATGTAGCCACAACAGTTTAAAATGTTTGGGGTTTTTTAGTAGTGTGTTATAAGTACTCTCAAAGCAGATGTGATTCCAGGCCACGATAAGTTCTGTGTATAGAGACAACTTGGCTTGAAAAAGGCAATTTATATTGTCTTCCAGATTTTTTTAGAGTTTTCGTATTGGTGTGTGCTGATCTTCCACAGTTTCCTAGATTTTGTTGACAGTCTTGGTGTTTCTCAGATGATTGCAGTACTGCAAATATTCAACTTTGGGATCTGCCCTTGTGGAGCTCCCATGAGACAGCTGAGATGCTGCAAACTTACCCAGTGACCTGTTCCTCATCTCTGCTTGTTATGAAATCTTTGGAGATTGTGGGGGAAGAATAATGGGCAGAGAAAGGTCAGACAATTTCTAGGTACATGGAGACTGGCTGATAGCTTCTGTATGGCTTCCACTTCTGGGGTGCTTTAGGTCTCCAAAGGACATTTGTATTTAGAATAACACTGTCTTTTTGATGGCTGTCCTCCCCAGTGCTCTCCAGTGCCTTGGAGACCTGCAGAATTACCATGGAGATAGAAGGACAAGTGGCATGGAGCAAAGCCTGTGTGTTTATTTAAGTGGCAGCACAGAAGGAGGAGGGAGCCACCCATGCGCCCTACTCTGTTGAGCTGAAGCACAGGATTGCAGCAGTCACTTTGTTCAGTTACTCTGTGTTCCTTTGAAGTTGTATTTCTCAGTGGTGGTATTTCTTTCTGGATTCAGATTGCTTAGAAGCTGTCCTGTTTTCATAAAATTGCTGGATTTATTCCTGTGTTCCAGAACTGGATTTGACTCTGGATTATTTTAATTTTCACTTTAATAGGAACATTAAAAAGGAAAACAAGGATGTGCTACTTCCCTGATCCTTTTTCAGTCCCCAGATTGTTAAACCACTATGACAGTGTGTTTGAAGAGAGAATGGGCAGTTACTGATTCACTCCAGCCATCTCCATGTCTGGGAGACCTCAGGGATAGATTGCACTGCAGAACTCCCTGTGTGTACCTTGTGGAATATGAAGACTTAGGTTAAATACATGTAGAAGTACTTGGCCTGCTGAGATTCTCATGCTCTTTCTTGACTTTCTTGGTGATTTCTTACTCCCAGGCTCCCGAATTGCCAGCTGGCTGCCCAGTTTTTCTGTGGAAGTGATGCACACCACCAACATCCTCGGAATTGCACAAGCCAGCAACTCCCAGCTCAATGTTATGGTAATACTGCACCTCAGCCTTCTGTTTGTGTTGTGGTTACATGGAAATGGAGAACATAAAGGGGAAGGAAGTCAAAACGGTGGTGAGACATTAGATGAAAACTGTTTTTCTGAATGAGAGAAGCTTTACTTCAATGAAGTTAGGGCTATATTTGGGTTCAAATGTGCCACCATCAAAGAACAGGTCTGGAGGTAAGTGAATGAGGTAGAAGAATGACATGTACTTCCTGGGTAGATAAGCAGACTTCTTCTCAGCTTGCTTAGTGCAACTTTTTTAGCTCTTTTTCAGTGCTTCTATGACAACTTGCAGCACCAGAGGGTGTGAGTCCATAACCAGAGAATTTAGCTGTTGGTCAAGTAGTAACTGATCAAACCATTCTGTAGGTTTTGATTTCTTTTTTTTTTATCTTTAATAGCACTGAGCTTCAAGATAGCAATTGCAGTGTCTTATCAGTGTGAGGTAGGCTCTTCAGCATCCTCAGCTTTTGCTGATTGATTCTTGATGATGATAGAAGTGTAGAGGATGAAATTCCATATTTGTTGAATTCATCCATAAAAACTCTAATGTAGTACAAAAAGAAAAGGTTGTGACTTCATGACACACTTCATTTTTTTGAGAAGTGCTGTTTCCTTTGAGTTCTTCAGGCTACTGTGTTCTATATCATGGTAATAAATGTTCAGTGAGGTGTCTCATGAAAGTGATGGAATTTTCTGAATATTAGGTCTTTCCCATAGCCTATACTTCTGTTTAAACATCAGCAGGGTAAGGCCACTATTTTTAGGGTGTTTGAGGCAGGGAGGGACCAATAAGATGTTGGCAGTTGATTTATTAGTTAAATATGCAGGAACTCTCCATCTGAGGTCAGTTTAATTTTTCTTTTACTGGACACAGTGATAAATGGGCTTTTGTTAAGGATGAGTAATGGTTTTTTAGGATTGTGTATTATCAAAAGTACAGTAGCAACTTATATTAAAATGTCTACTTTAATGGAAAGCTGGTTAAAGGTTAGCAAATTATTAAAGTGTTACACATTTTTAATAGAAAATAAGTGACATTCTCCTTTGTGTTACTGAATAAAAACCTAGGGAAGTATTTTGAGGGAAAAGCCAGAGGCTGAGATGCTAAATCAGTTGGTTTGGTCACAAGTTAGTACAATGGAGGGTTAGGTTTGCAGTAGTTGCTTGTGTTGGAACTCACTGTCAGTTGGTGCATAGTTTTTGCTTTGTTCTCAAAACTCCTTCCACCTTTCTTTTCTTATTGTTCTCATTCCCATCTGCCCCCATGACTTTGGGCATTAGTGAAAATAGACTTTTAAATATTAAATGAAATCTAGTTGTTGGACTCTAAAAGCATATTATTTGTCTTCCCTCTTACCTTTACTTACTTAATTTGAATATTATTTAACTAACTTGAAATTCAATAATAACAGTTCTCTGACAACTCAGTTTAATTTACTTGAATTTTCAGACCCTGTTAGGCTGGTTTGTAGGGAGGGTGGCTGTAGGGAGTGGGTTATTAAAACTTACTCCACTTGTCCTTATCGGTACCATTTTGGAACCAATATGGTTAAAAGCAAAATTGGTTTTTTCTTCCTGGTGTTGATCTAACTTTCAGTCACCCATGAGTTTTGTATAGATCTTTATTAAAATGGCTGTCGTAAGAAGAGGGTTGGGAAGCTTTTGAAGCCTTTGTGCATCTACAGGCACTGTTCAGGGCCATGTGGTGTCTCCCTAGGAGCCACAGTTTTGGTGTTGACTTCAGTGGAGGCAGCATATTGCCCTGTAAGTCAAAGCCAGCATGGGTTTTCTTTATCTTCTCTTTCTCTCTGTGGGTTTGCATATCATAAGCAGCATCTTTGAGCTGGTAATATTTTTAATCTCTTTCTGTTGACATACTTATCAACTAACGTGGATTTACTGCTGATATTGACTGTATTGCTTTCTGCAGGCCCATCAGATTCAGGAGATGTTCCCTCAGGTTCCTTATCATTTAGTTCTGCAGGATCTGCAGCTGACTCGTTCTGTGGAGATCACCACTGACAACATCCTAGAAGGGCGCATCCAGGTGCCTTTCCCCACACAGGTGAGTCATAAGACTGCACCTAAAATTACTTTCTTTCTTATCACAGCACTGAGCCTCTTAATAATGAGTGAGGGGAATGAAGCGAGTTGAAGCACTGGTGAATCTGGGATTTGTTTTTCCCTTTGTTTAAATCTCTGTAAATGCAGTGTATTCAGTCGTGTACGAAAAATATATTGAAAATGTCCTAGCTAGACAAGAGACAAATATTTGCTCAGTTAAAGCAGCTCTTCCCAGTCTCTCTTGTGCAGGGCTTTTAGAACATTTCCAGTTGATTTCTCTGCTGACAGATAATTGAATTGTACCACTTAGGAAGATTTTTTGCAAAGAAAGTCAGCAAAATGATGCCTTGTTCTTAATTAGTGCCAGCAGATTTCAGTAAAGCAGTCTGGGGACAATGTTTCTGTTAATAAGAATATTGAATTCTGGTTCTGTGCACATCAGATAGTACTGTTATCTGGAGTCTGCTTGTGGGGAAGCAGGGAGAATTCTCTCTCAACACAGAGCATTCTGTTTATTGCTAACTTATCTGTTTCTAAATTGAACACAATGCCTGACATTGCAGTGGGCAGAGTTTGAATGTGTTCAAAGGACTTGGTTTTTTGCTGTTTCCCACACTGTATTAAACCCGTGATGTTTGCATTTCAGCGTGCAGATAGCATTAGACCTGCATTGAACAACTCTGTGGAAAGGCATAGTACTGATCAGGAGGATGCTGGAACTGTCACACAGGTAAATTGGCATAAAAATGGGCAAAAAGCACAATTAGAAGGTGCATGGGCTGGTGTATGCCTTTGGTTCTGTACCAGATCAGGTTGGTGGCAGCCCTTCCTTGTATTTCACATCAGAACTAACACAGTCAGGCAGATAAATCAGATCTTAATATAGTGCCCCTTTAGAGGGTTATCTGTGTGCTTTTCTTTTTCTTCCTTGGGGGAAAGTGCTCTCAAATGCTACAAAGAACAGAAGATCATCATGTCTCTTTTCATGTCTGGTCAGCCCATGCCTGTCTGTGGAATATGAAGAGCAGGATGCTTTGCTCTTCCCCTTTCTCTTCTCATTCCCATTCTATATGTCTCCAAACACTCCCATTAAAGGGAGGAGTATTTCTTTTCTGAGTATAAGAATTCTTTTGTATTCTGGAGGAAGCACCTTAGGACATGGGGAGCCTTGGTGGGAATGGAGTGACATATGAACCAGACCAGGAGATAACAGCCCTTCTATGTACAAAGCAGAGTAATGGGTTTTGCTGTTCTTTGCTAAGGCCTTTACTAAGCAGCATGTGCTAGCTAAAGTGTGGCAGGGAAAAAAATTGCCCTATTAATTGAGTAAGATCTCATTTCACTTTTGTTTTCCCTGACTGTAATAGTGACATGCTGAGGGTTTCTGTTTTATGAATCTCCCTTTCTGCTGGCTGAGTGAATTTGTGAGGTGTGTATGTGACTTTCTCTGCAGCCTTTAGTGATCTGAATAACCAACCTGTTACTATCTGGAATTCAACTGTGGCAGTTCCCTTGTTAGCAGGTTCCAAGACAAAAGACCCTTTGATTTGGTCTGATTATGCAGTTGAGGCTGAGGAAGAGATGGTAGTGATGGTACAGGTACTTGGAAAGAGCCTGGGGTAGCAGCAACAGAACTGCAGGAATGAAAATCTTGGTGTGGGTCAAGCATGTTTGGGTTTCTTTGAAGGTTCTGGAGGCATTTGCCCTGCTCTTTAATGAGAGAAACGTCTCTTGGTAAAAGTGCTATTTAATCTTAGCTATCTATCCTTAGCTTGATTCTGGCTTCAAATCCCACTTTGACTAATTGTGTTGCTGTTCATCTTTCTTCCCTCCTGCCTGGCACTGCCTGTATTTCTGTCCTTCCTTCTACAGAACCTGAAAAACCTGGGAGTGGTGTCCATACATCACAGCACTGAGCACATGCTCTCTAATAGAGATGCCTTTTTGCTTTGCAGTGCTGCTGAGCTCTGCTCAGATGATGTGTTCTGGCTGGAGCTAATGGTGGTTTGGATGGAGAACCTGTTTTTATCATGTAGGATAGCACAGAGATGACCTGGAGACCATTGTGAATATCCTGCAGTTTAGTCGGGCTGCTGGTGGCTACTTGTGGGAGATGAACTGCTGGCCTCTGTGAAGGTTTTCCTGGATGGATACATAGTGTGCCAAAGGGGAATCATAGGCAAGAGCTGAAGTGGGAGACTGAGACTGCCATGCATAGAGAGAAATGTGCTGCTGGGTAGTGTTGTGGAAGCTGGAAGGGGCTGCTGTCCTCTTCCTGGCTCAGAAATACTTTGTGCATTTAGTGTTAGCTTAGGCTGCCTTTGGACAAGCTACTCACTCTTCTTACAGAACTCAGAGTTCTACCAAGGAATCTTTAAACAGTCAACAGTCTCCTTGCTGTTGAGAGTATTTCTGTTGTGGAGAAGAGCCTTGGGAGCCTCTGGCTCTAGGAAACTCCTGTCACTTTGGTGTCCCCTTGATTTTGATTTCCATTTGTAACCGAATACCTGGTGTATATCTTTCTGCTTGCCAGAAGAATCTGTTGCTGTTGTCAGTCAAAGGCTTGTCTTGTGAGAAAAGGGCAAGCAGCAAACAAGCTACTTCAGCAGGGTTCACTGGAGTTTTGAGAAGCTTTTTAAAGGCAAATGGGAAGGGACATAAGAAGCTGCCATCATCTCGTCTGAGAGTGACTTAAATTTCCAAATTGTGGATGGATAGACCTTGACACCTTATGACACAGTCTCTGAGAGAGACCGTGGAAACTCCAGTTCCTTAGTGCTGCAGCCTTAGAGTAAGTTTTACAAGTATTCTACCTTTTTTTTTAAATCAGCATACCCAGTGGGAGTCTTTGTAGATTTCCAACAGCAAGTGGAGATCAACAACAACCCATCAGTTCTGCTTGTTGGAAACAACACTTCTTAGGGCAGTTAAGTCGGTCAAATAAAAGAACCCTTCTTCATGAGTAGTGTTGGTTTTCCTAGTGCCTTATGTCATGTTATGACTTCATTCTACTTAGAGTTCAAAGGTCTTAAGATAATGGCTGGGGTTTTTTCCCCAGTTGTAACTTGTGATTTTTGGGGAGTAAGTGCTGATATAATGTAATGGTAGTTGAGAGGCATCTCTGAGCACCATCATGGTATAAATCATGTTACAGGTTTGTGAGATAATGCTCTAAATACTGTCAGCCTCTATCAGTCCTGGCCTGTACCCTTAGTGAGACACTCTGCATGTGCTTCTGTCCAGCTGTGCATCAGAATGCTGATGCTTCCAGTGATGTGCATAATGCTCTGCCTCCTCTCCATTCCTATGCTATATGCCCTCCCTTGCTTAAGTAGTTGGTGGCTATTTAGAGACGCTTCTGAGGCATCCCGTGGCTTTCATGAAACTTTTTCTCTTGGAGTCTGAAAGAGGAATAGTTTCTGTAGTATACAGGCTTCTGCATCTGTGTTCTGCTGCATTAATGAGGCTTGTCATAACCTTTATTGCAATTAGCTGTGATAGTTTTGTCTCTAAAACCTCCTTGGTAACTTGTTCCTCTGCTCAGATAGAGAATTGGGCTCCGGGTATTTATTTTTGAATCTTTGTAACCTTATGAAAAAACCCCAAACCTTAGGTGAGCGAACTTGCATCTTTGGATACAAATGGCCCAGGGGGAAAAAGGAGTGATCTTGTCTGAACATTGACTGCAGTGAGTGGCCTCCTCACTGCTTCCCCCAGCAGAGCTTCCCTTTCACCCTGCCCACCTGTGTGGTAATTGGAAGCAGCAGTTGAGTTGTTCTGTACCTGTTCCACTGAGTCTGCCAAGGTCATCTTGTCCCCAAGTACAGTCCATTGGATCATTCTGTGGGGCTCTCCCTCCTTCCTCAGGGACATGGCAGTGCTTTGAGGCAGTCCAGTGGTGCCCCTGTGTTATCCCCGTGCATTCGTGTGCGTACTGGCGCCCTTTGGTAAATTGCAGCACTGCTGTTCTTGCCGAACACCCGTACTTGTGTTTGAGGTTGCAGTGTCTGTACTGTGCTGACTTGAGCTCTGGGATTCCTGCTTGGCTCACCTACCTAATGGGAAGTGACATTTGTCTTGGCGTTTGCTCTCTGAAGGTGTTGTGTCAGGGAGATGGCGTTACTGGCCTGTCTCTAGGGCTTTGGGATGACTCAACTTGTTTTGCACATCAGCTGCCTTTACCTGTGTTGTACTGTGATGCTGCCATGTCCGGGCCCTTGGGGCTGGAGCAGCTATCCCATGGAATTGGCCATTGTGGCTCCTTGGCAGCTCTGCCAAAGGCCCCAAACCAGACAGTAGGAGCTGCCTTGGCCACTACTTCCTTGGCATATCTCACTGGCTTGAGTTATCCTCTGGGATACCAAATGATGGCTACACCCTTCAGCCCTTCACTGAGGTGACTTGTTTCTTGACACCACCACTCTTGGCTCTCACTGTGGTTCTCATTGCGGGGCTGATGTGATGCAGTGTGGCAGGGTGTGATCAGGATGTGCTGTTTCCCCTCTGCTGCCGAACCCAGCACCATCATCCATCAGCTCAGTTTTCAGGTCAGTGTTATCAGCTGTCTGTCAGGGGGGAGAGGTGCCATGTGGGGGCTGCCAGCTTCTCTCTTGGCACACCGTGCTTGGGACAGTTGCCAGCCTTGCTCCAGCAGTCTGTACCAGGATAATTTGGATGCTGCAGAACCCAGTGAACCAAAGCCTCATAAATTCCCTTCTTGAGCACAAATAATCTTTGCAAATACATTTGTTATTCTTTCCTTAGTATGTGGATTTCTGCTTTTTCAACTCTTTACTGTTGCATCACTTGTCAAGTCAGCTGCAGAATCTGACTTTCAAATGCCCCATTTTCAGAGAGCATTAATTATCAGAAATAAGTATTTGTCTTTGACATTACTTTCAAATATGGCATAAAAGATACAGTGTTATAGGATACAGGATCTTTGAGCATGGTTAGAAGTAGCATTGTTCTGTTTTTTTGGCTGGGCTTTTCAAAGGAATTTTGAAAAGGGAATTGGGTATAGCAGGTGAGACTCTGGTTTCTTCCAGTGCCTCAGAAAACGACGATTCTTTGTACCTTGTTGTTTTGTTGCAAAGAAGCCCACATTTTGCAAAGACGTATGCCTTATTTCCTTTTCTCTTAGACTGAGAGAGTGCCACTTGAACTGAACTCCAGACTGGAAGAAATGGTGGAATTCAATGAAATGGAAGCAGAACCTAATGAAGCAGAAGATTTTGAGGCCAGAGGAAGTCGCTTTTCCAAGTCAGCCGACGAAAGGCAGCGTATGTTGGTTCAGCGGAAGGAGGACTTGTTACAACAAGCTCGAAAGTATGTTCCTTCCTAAAACTCCAGCCTGGGCACTCAGGTGGAGTCCCCCAGAATTGGTTTCAAATGGATTTGGACCACTGAGAGCCTGAGTTGATGTGAAAAGCAGTAAGAGGAATGAATACATCTGCCACAGCAGGCTCAGGATGCTGTTTGACGCTGCTACACCCAACTCTGAAATAGCGTCATGTGTCCCAACATGCACACAGCTTCCTGTGCAGTTCATCCAGAGCTCTTTGAAATCAAAGGCTGATTTTTCCAGCTTCAGTGGGCTTTAGTCTAAGAATGTACTGAGAACAGGTTACTTGGGCCAAATCCTTATAGAAATCTGTAGTTTGGCTCCTGGCACAACTGTCAGCCCTCAGTGCCTGTGCTCTTACAATTGAAGTTCCTGTCAGGCACCACTTTTTCCAGATACAGAGCCCAGAGCAGTGCAGATCTGACAGGTGACCCTTAGTAGACCTCACCAGAGGAGCTGAGCACCAGCCAGTCAGCACCACTGAAGTGAGGGGGACCAACTTGAAGTATTTCTTTTAGCCCAACCAGTAATAGCTGTTACAGGTAGAATTCAACTTTTTTTAACTGGTATTCCAGTTAATGTTGGTGGACTTTACTAACATCCAGTTGCTGACTAAGCAGAGAAGGAAAAGCACTTTAGTGATGTAGAAAAAACTTTGTAGTGTTTTTAACAAGTGTTTTCCCTTCCTTTGTAGTGCAGGGACACTGCTGAGAGGGTCTACAACAACCCCACTGAGTTCTAGGTCCTTTGGTGTTGTCAGGCTACTGCTGCTCTTTTTTTTTTTCCACACTGAAATGCCTTATAAATGCCTGGGGGTGTGACACCTTTTATACGTCTATAAACAGACCTGCTCCTAGACTTCATTTTTTCAAACATCAGGGAAAAATTATTTTTAGGGAGACAGAGTATTTTTGACTTTCTGGTTTACTGGTTTGATGAGCTGTTGAATTTCAAAGTACTGTTTTTTGCCATTAAAGTGTAAGAATTCACTGGGATGTTAATTCTGGTAGCAACTTCCTTGCCCTCTGGCCTTACCTGACACTGTGCAGCCCCTAGTGCCCCTTGTGTCACAGGCTTGCCTGCTGTCATCAGAGAGTGCCTTGTTGTGGTAGGCAGTGCCAGAGGCTGAGGAGTGGAGTAACATGAACAGAGGGAGTCAGTAATTCACCTGCTGTGAATGGCTCCGAGTTGAGGGGACAGCCCTGACCTTTAGAACTGGCTCCTTCCCACAGCCACAAGGATCTTGCACAAAACCTAAGAGCTTCTGCCAACTCTGCAGAGCCTGTTGTAGGTGATGTGAGCTTTTTTAGGAGCACATAACTTGTGTGCACTTTTATTGAGGCATTTTCCTGCTAGTTTGCCTTCCAGCCCTCCCCGACTGCGGGGATGCATTTTTCAGAGCCAGAATGAGGTGGATTCTGCGCACTCATCTTTTTCTTCTTTCCCTCAGGCGTTACTTAAACAAAACCTCCGATGAGGAGCTGAGCACAGAGAAGTCTTTGCCCGAGGGAGCGACGGCCGACGCCGTCACCCTGCGCCGCAGGACCCTCGCTGCTGCCGCTGAACGGAGACTTCAGATGCAGCAAAACTCTTAGCGCTTGCTGCCCCTCCTTCCTCCTCCTCGTGAGCAACGTTGAATAAATAAATTAAATACAAAAAACCCTGCGCTTTCTATACCAGCAGGAAAGTGTCTCTTCAGAGTTCAGCTGGCTGTGCTGCCGAGTGAGCTGGCTGCCTCTCTGCTGTATAAAGCATGTGGTCTAATAATGTTTGGACAGCTGACAAATTAACCTTTTTTGTAATATTTTCTATGTGACTTTGATCCTCTCCACAACAAAAGGCAATTTCTAAACCCCGGGCATGATTTCTGCAGCTGGCATGAGCTGTGGGGCTGACTGCACAGCAGAGGCTGGGGAAGTGTGTTCTGAGGTAGCTGTGGTACAGGTCACAGAGTGCACGGGCATGTTCTGCTTGAGATCAGGGGCAGTTACTCTGAGGGAAGGAAGCTTAGAAGCTTGCAGCAAGCCCTGTGTTAGACGAGCAGGCTCCTCAGTCCTTGTTCCTTCAGCAGCCAAGGGTGTTACACAGGGTGGCTTGAAGGGCTGGGCGAGCGTCGCTGGGAGGTTCTCACACTGGATGAAGTTGTCTGGCTACACAACACAGAAAAACCTGAATTCATCAATTGTGCAGCAAAGCGCCGATTCCTGCCGATTCCCGCATAAAATAGTTCACTGTTGCTGGGCTCTTGTGCACTGGCAGAGGTTTGGCTCTGTTCATCCCCAGGGCTGCACTTTGCCTTTCATGTCCAGGAACAAGCGAGGGACAGAGAGGGATTGAGTGAAGAAGGACCTAAGGCGAGCTTTTGTGTTGCCATGAGCTGAGGGAGTCAAAAGCAAAACCTGCCTGTCCTGGACTCCAGCGCAACACAGATGGGACGGTGCGGAGATCACTCCATTATCTTGCTTTATATTTCATTTTTAACCCCACAACCTGACCCTGAGTTTATTCAGAAAGACTGGAGAAATGGGGGCAGCTGGACCTTTGCTGGCTGTAGCCCAACCTGCTAACCTGGATTTTCTTAAGAACTTTTGAGATCCCCTTGGCGCTGCCGCCGCTGGCTTACATAGTTGAATTTTACATGGCAGTGACTTAATTTTTAAATTTCTGAAGAGTGAGTTCTAGTTTCACTGTCCTTTAGAAGGAGCCCAGTATTATCTAGAATTGTTGGTAATTTTTTTACTGTTGGTTTGTAGGTGAAGGTGAATTTAATGAGAGGAATTGCATTGATGTTTAGGTAAAAATAATTTATTTCAATAAAACTCTTTGGGAAGCCTTACCTTGCAATGCTATTAGTAAACCTCAAAAATTTTTTTTGAGATCTTTGGTTTTGCTTTGAACACAGCTGTTTTGTTTTTACTGTTAAAAAAACCCCAACCAACCAAAAATAAAACCTTGATCAGTGTTGGAAGTTGTTTGTAAATGTCTGTAGTGTGATTTCTCATGTTTTCTCATGGTGGGGGTGTTTCAGAGACTCGGGCTGTTCTTCCCCGACTTCTGTTGCACTCCTGACCTTTCCCGGCAGCTCTCTGAGGAGTGGACCCTGGCCAGCCACTGGATGGCACCTTTGCCTGCCGCACGACTGCAAAATGACCTACTTGAGCCATGAAAGGCTGGTTTGTGCACAGGAGCACAGGACCAGTGGTGGCCTCTTGGCTGGCTCTGCCTGCCTGGAAAGGGAGGTCATCTGAGGAGAGGCCTGATGGATTTTCCCAGTGCCAACATACGCTTCTGGTAGCTGTAAACAGCAGGAACCCTGGAAAAGCCGAGTTGGTGAGGAGCTGCTGCTGCGTGCGGGAGCGTCTGCCAACCACCCCTGGCAGGGCAGGGACGCGCCGGGGGTGGCACAGGGGGGTCCTGGCTGCCTGGGTCACCTCCCACGGCACCGTCCCCGGGTGGGCCCGTGGGGTTTGGAAGCGTTCCCGGGGTACAGGAGGGAATGTCAGCTGTGGTGCCCAGACCCAGCCCAGTGCCACGCGGTGCCAGCGCTGTGCCCAGGGGCTGGTGGCTCTCCCAGTGTCCCACCTGTGGTCACAGTGCCCAGTGCTGGCATGCACAGGAGCTGGGGACTGGAGATGAAGGAGAGAGCAGGAAAAACCCAAACTGTGGGATAGAACCCCAACCCCCCAAAATCCAAACAATCCTTGAATCGCTTGAGCAGCAGGGAGAAAACCTCAACTTTCTTGAAAAACCTTCCTCTATATGTTAGGGGGAAAAACTTGAATATTGTGGGATTTGTGATGTTGCCATAAATGAAGGACTCACCCTGGTGATCAACTTTGCAATCCCTAAAAAAATAAAAATCTTTTCTTGCCTGGGGAAATCTTTTGAGGGGGACTTTGCTCACAGTGATGTTCTGTAGCACCAGAGAGCTTCCACACACTGCTTCCCTAAGATTTACACCCATCCTATAGTCACACCAATCTGTAGTTCCCTTCTCCCTCTGCTACCAGCAGCAAATCCCCCCAAAATGTAATTTTTGGTATTTCTTCTTCCTCTCTTTGGAAGGAGGCACGCAGGCGCGGGGAAAGAAGGAGGCAGAGGCGCGGGAGGGAGAGCCCGGGGTACAGACAAACATTCTCTTTATTGAGCTACACATGAATTTTTCCATTAGTCAGAGAAAGAGATTGGCAGTGTGTAATATATCACAGAAACCTCACTGATTGGTAATAGAAAGGCTTAGAAAGACCTGGCGCTTTTTATATATATATATATAATATCTTTTTTTAAGTTTCCTCTTTATTTATTCGTTTTCTTTTGAACAGGTGTGACTGCTCTGCTTCAGCAAAGGTAACTCGTAAAAGTGAAACCGTGAAGACGTCTGGTTACTAATCAAAGTAGAAATGACAAGGGATTGGTCATGAAAACGGTGGCTTCAATGTAAACACTACATTCGATTTTTGTTTTTGTTTTTGTTTTTGTTTTTGTTTTTGTTTTTGTTTTTGTTTTTGTTTTTGTTTTTGTTTTTGTTTTTTTTTTTTTTTTTAATTTTTTTGTGGGTTTGTGTGTGTTTTTTAAAATTTTTAAATTATTTTCATTCTTGTTTTTTTTTAAGTTTGTTTTTTTTTGCTTTTTTTTTTCCTTTTTTCTTATTTTGCAGCACAAACATCCCCACATGAGAGAGAAAACACCATTCACTAAAAGGGAGAGAGGACTGGGGCAGGAGAGGGGGAGAGAAAAGCAGCACAAAAAAGCATTCACTGGAAAGAGTTAAAAATAATAAAAACAAAACGAAAACAAAAAAATACTCTAAACAAAAAATAAAATGATATATATATATATTTGTATAGCCCTCCCTGATGTCCCTGGTCGGCCCTGAAGGAGGGATGAGGGGGGACTCTGGTTGGGGGGGCCGAGCTGTGCTTTTGGATACAGACCTGGAGAGTGAGCAGTGACCAGGAGCAGGGAGTTGTTAAACCAGGAGGGAAAAAATGGGAAAAACCCGCCGGCTGTGGCTGGTGAAGGCTTTGGCTTGAATTGGTGTGGGAATTCAAAAAAATCTGACCTAACCCCCCCCCCCCCCCCCAAACCCCT
>WAAE01010711.1:265066-493388 GCA_013400495.1 Nicator chloris
TGCCCCCACTGCAGCCTTCCCCCCAAACAGTCAAGGTGGGAAATGGGAGAAGATCTGCTTGTTGTTTCCCTTTTCAGCTGGGACATGTGACCGGGAGCAGTTTTCAATCTTTTCCCTCCTTCCTTTTTTTTTAAAAAAAAAAAAAAAAAAAAGGGGAAAAAAAAAAAAAAAATTCTTTCTGTTTCTGAAGGTGGCAGCGGGGCCGGGGACAGGCAGGGGCAGCCCGGCCTTACTCATGCTGGGAAAAAAATAATCAAAATAATAATAATAATTTTAAAAAGCCAACCCACAATAATGAATTATAGTAATCATAATAACAAAATACCAGCCCATGGTCAAATAACTGCTGGGAGGAGAAGCCCCTGCCCGGAGTGACCCCGGGCGCTGCCCTTTACCCCTTTCCCTGCCTGGCACCGGGGGAGTTGTTGGGATGGTGGGGCCGGGCAGAGCCCCCCGGCCCCCGGGGTACCCCCAAGTTGGGACACTGGGGGCCGGAGGGAGGAGCCTGATGGGAGAAGGGGGTTCAAAAAACAAACGAAAAAGGGGGGTGTGGATTTTTTTATATATATATATACGTATATATATAATTTTTCCTTATGCCTTTTTATTTACCAACTCGCATGATTATGATGACTTTTTTTTTTTTCTCTCCTTCAATCTGTTTTTTTTCATTTATTTTTTTTTTTTCTTCCCCGCGCGCGTGTGTGTTTGTGTGTCTGTGTGTCGTTGCTTTGGGGTTTAATTTTTTTTTTTGTTATTTTTATGATTCTTTTCTCTCCTGGCGCCGGGATCGCCACCCAAGCAGTCGCTGTGCGCCGGGGCGGTCAGTACAAGCCGCAGCCCCGCAGGTTGTTGGCAATGATGATGTCGGTGACGGCGTCAAAAACCACCTGGATGTTGTTCGTGTCTGTGGCACACGTCATGTGGCAGTAAATCTCCTTGTTGGGGGAGCGGTTTTTGCTCTCGAATTGTGCTTGGATGTAGGCGGCCGCATCCTCGTAGGTGTTGGGACCTGCGGGCAGAGCGGGGGTCAGGGCTGAGGGCCACCACCCTCCCGGCCACACCCGGCCCCATGCTGCTTGCGAAATGCTTTCATTTTGTAACAGAAACAGGAAAACTATTTATTTTCATCCACCCCTCACGCCTTAGCAGGGTCCCTTTTCCTCCCATCTCCCTCCTTTCCACCGCCATTCCCGTTTTGCTCCCCCTCTGCCCCATTTTCTCCTAAAACGCATCACACCTAAGCCCTGTTAACACCTCCTTCCCCAGGTGTTGCTGCTTTGCCCGCTCCGCCCTCTCCCCTTTTCCCCTGAGGAAGGGCAGGATCCCCCAGCTGTGCCCAGCCGGGCTGTGCCTGAGCGATGTCCCCGTGGTGCACCCCGACAGTGCTCACTGCATGGGGGGCAAGGCCTGCGGCCCCAATGGCCAGGCAGGGGGGTGGCCAGGAGAGGTGGTGGCCACGCCAACATCACCTGTAGGCACTGGGTGTGCCCCGGTGGTGGGGCTGAGCCCCTCTGAGCCCCTCTGAGCCCCCCTGGGCTGCGTGGGGGTCTCACCCCAGGCACTGGAGTGGCGGTGGCCCCGGAGCCGTGTGGGGACACACGTGCTGCCTGCTGGCTCCGTGACTGGGAGGTTTGCTTTGGGAAGGTGGGCTGGAGAGGCGCCAGATGTTTGAGCCGAAAAATGTGCATTATTGCATTAAGCTGCTTAGGGCAGCGAGAGAGGCTGCGCTGGGCCCTCGTGGGAAGCCACAAAGCTGAGTTACGCCCCTGAAATCGCCTTTGCAACAGCTGCTATTATCTGGAGATTTATTTTCCTTTCCCAGCTCGCTGGTTCCCCTCGCTCCTGATGCAGTGGGTGGCCAAAGGAGAGGGAAGCTGGGCCGGAGCCACCGGGCTGTCCCCATCCATGGGGTAGCCTGGCTGTGCCATATGGCTGCATGTGGGATAGTCTGGTTTGTTCTGCCAGGTGGCTGTGGGAAAATGGCTGGTGCCTTCAGGATGGAGAAGCCTGAATGCCTCTGGTGGAAATGCTGGTGCACTTCTGCCGTAGGGGAATGGATGCCATCTCGCTGGGGGACTCCCTTGTCCCCAGGGTCTGGCATGCAGGATGGATGTGCTCTGGGTGGAACAGTTCAGAGACATCTCTGTATCTGTAGGGGAGGCTGGAGTCTGAATTTAAACTGGTTTTTTTCTTTCCCTTAGAGAATTCCAAAGTATCTATTCTTGCCCATCTTCTTGGTTATTTATCCTTTTCCCCGGGCCATGTTGGTTTCACTACAAAATGGATGATTCTCTTGTGGTTCCACAGATTCCTGCTGTAAAGGGGCTCTTTCCTCCCCCAGCCTCACCCAACATGAAGGCACCCCCAGGAGGATGCAGCCTGGAGGACCATGAGTCTTAGCTCCTTTTGCAGGAGCTTCCCAGGAACCACCAGCAAACAGGATGGCTCCAGTGGTGGCCAGTCAGCTCCTGCCAAGTCTTCTTTCCACAGCTCCCTGTCCTTGGGCTCATTTCAGCTCCTCTCCGTTTGTCTTGACCCCCTTTGTGTCACACCAGCTGCTCGGGCACCTTTGCCACAAGAACTGCCCCACCCAGGACACAGCCCCAGCCCAGGAGTGAGGTGCTGGAGCTGCTTCACAGCTCCTGAAGGTGCTTTTGCACTCCTCCAAGGCATCCTGTCCCCTCTGCCTCTCCAGGCCCGGTGGCGCAGGGTGGGTGTCACAGCAGCTGTGCTGTGTCAGCCCCAGGGCCTACCTGTGTACTCAGGGAAGCAGATGGTCAGAGGTGACTTCTTGATCTTCTCGGCAAATAGGTCTTTCTTGTTGAGGAAGAGAATGATGGAGGTATCGATGAAGAATTTGTTGTTACAGATGGAGTCGAAGAGCATGAGAGATTCGTGCATGCGGTTCTGCAAAGGGGAGCAGAGAGGGAGGAGAGGAGAGGAAGGCAAAGACAGAGAGTTAGAGGAGAGGAGAACATTTTTGTGAACTGAAACAGTTAGAAAGCAAAAAACTCTCAACAGTAAGACAGTGGTAAATTTGAGCTGGTTACAAAGGTGGAGGAAATGTGGTACTGCGCTCCTCTTGGGCTGGAGGCCAGGGCAGGTGTGGGGCTGCAGCTGATCCTCCCCCACATGCCTGTGGGGCCACTCTGGCAGGGCAGACACTTGAAACCTCACTGAAGAGCAGGAAAAAAGTAATTTGCTCCTCCCCTGCCTCACCAAAGGAGTAGGGAAGGGGCCCTGTCTCTCTTCAGGGACTGGGTCCTGCTGAAGCATCCTTTGGAGAGCCCAAATAAAGCATGGACAGACACCAAAAGCCAGCATGGGGACCGGGATGGAGGGGGCTTTGGCCATCCCAGGGTGGTCCTATGGACCTTCCTGGAAGGGTACTTGGTGGTGTCATTGTAGTGCCAAGGTATTGCCCAGAGGTTGGGGTGGGTCCTGTCCCTGGAAAAATCTTCAGTTCAGCTTTGAAAATACCTGTGGTGGCTGGGTTGCTCCTAAGAAATCTCAAGGAGGTAAGCTGCATGGTGGCAACCAGTACAGGTGCCTCTGCCAGCCCACTTCCCAGCTCTCCTGAGAATTCTGGGCTTACAGACTGCTCCAGGGAGACTTTAAGCTTGGAGAAGCTTTGGTAGGAGCATAAGGGTAAATTTCTAAAAGCTGTAGTTTTGTTGGGGTTTTTTCCTTTTTTTTTCCCATTTTCCATGTGGACAAACCCCATAAACAGTCATTTTTCCCCTATGCAACCAAAGTTTCTTAAGAAGTGGAGAGCAGACAGCAGTACAGGAAGGGGTGAGGTGAGGTTGTCCTGTGCCCCTTTGACTGCCACAGGGCCCCAGAGAGCAGGGTGTTCCCATGCAGGTGCATGCACTGTTAGTGTGAAGGTGCCACTGGACAGGACAGATCTGGCCCTCCAAGAGTTCCCAAGCATTTTCTCCATCATTAACTTGCTCTTCACCAGAAAGCCATTCCCTGCTAGTCCACTGACAGCTTTGGGGGGCGTTTCAGAAAGTCCCTGCATCCCTTTCATTGTTTGTTCCCACCTCGTTTCCACTTCAACTTGCAAAGCTTCTGGTGCGAACCCAGGGCTTGGTGAAGTCTGAAGCTGCTGCCCCTCACTGTCAGCCCTGCTGGGGGCTGAGCCCCCCAGTTCAGGCTCGACTGCCTCAAGCTCACAGGGGGACACAGCTGTTTGCAAATGCCTGGTGGCAATCCCAGGGAAAGGCTCTGCAGCGGGTGGGGAGCCCTCCTGCAGCAAACACAATGTCCCCCACAGCCCCTGTTTGCGGAGGCGCAGCAAAGGGGGCTCCGGACTCGCCGAAGATTCGCGAGAACACATATGTTTGCTAATGAAATGATGACCCAATTACACATTTTGGAGTTTTCCATGAATGTTTTATTAGTGAGTCATTTTATTAGCTCCACTTCAACGGTAGCTTTTGCATGCAAAATTTAGCAGCTGTCTGATTGCATCTTGAAAGGCTTCGCGATTGCACTGTCGGTTCCTTGACAAAGAGTAGCTGGGGATGCCAAGCAGGCGCTTTCCAAAGCCTTGGGACTTCAATTTGATCCTTATCTTGAAATTAAAAAAAGGCCCTATTCATAGGGAAACCAGAAACTGCCACAAAAGGATGTGGTTCTTCTCGACTTGTGGTTGTTGCAAAACTGCCGGGTCTTGAGATTTTCATGGAGAGTATCAGGATGGGCTTTTCCTTGTTCGTCTCTGGTGTTGTCCTATATGTGTATTATATTTAAATAAAGGAGTGATGGTGTTGGTGGAAGAGCAGCTGAAATAAAGCTTCTGCCCAGGGAAATGAGAATTCCCATTCAGACAAAATAACCCTGATGACTTCAGGGTCCTGAACACAGAATCTGAGCAGGATAGTGCCCTGGAGGAAGTTTAAAAATCCCCAATATCAATACACAAAGCAAAATCCTTTCCCTTAGCCATTTGCTTTTCTAAAGACTGGCCTATAGTTCTGTCTGTTTCAAAGGATATGCCATGTGGGAATTCCTGTCTGAGGATGGGTTCAGCTGAAGCCACATCACTGGAAGTTGGTGAAGTCAATAGGAGCAATGGTTGATTTTCCTTCGCTGAGGTTTATAGAAAATTTTCTCTTGGTTTCTTCAAGTTCCTTATTTTTATATTATGTCTGGAATAATGGAAGATCTTTAGTTTAAACATAAAATAACAAACTGGTTCAAGCATTGTTTTAAAGGGAGAGATGCTCCATGTTTTGTGCTACTGCAAGGAGGAGAACACACCACTTACTGAATTGAACCAGCAATGGGTCTTCTGACTCTGTGGTCACACAAAGAGACAGTGGAAAAGCAAAGCTTGTGACTTGTGACGGATTTGTAACTGATGTGGTGGAGGAAACAGTGGGGCAGCAAGGATGCTCTGCCCTGCTGCTGCCTCTAGTAAGCAAAGGAAAATAAATTCCTGTCAAATACTTACATAAAATGAAGTATCTTTTGGTTACATCCATTTCACATTCCTTATTTCCAGGTGGATGAGGCTCTGGCAGACAGCTGGTGCTGTGTGTTGTGCAAGTGTTTGTGGAGCAGCCATAGGGTTAAATAACAAGTTTGAGAAGCTGGACGCACTCAAGGGAGACACAATAAAACCACTCTCACACTAGAAAAGAGCTGGCACTTTATTAACATTTTGTAACTAATAAATACATTACCAACAGCCAATAAATTATTACAATAACTACTGCTCTATTAAACCAATGGACAGTCACTCTTCGTACAAAATTACAGTTAATACAGTTTGGGCCATCAAACATGCAGGAGAAATGATTCAGCGGGAAACCAGCAAAAGGAAAACGGTGACGGCCTCCGGTGATCCTTTGGGAAATGTGATGGGGAGTGGGGAGCCCAGAGGCAGGGTGATGGTCACTCTTCCCTTGTCGAGCTGAAGTGGGAAAAAAGAGGTGGGGGAATAGGGCTGAGGAGCACAAATTAGGGACTGGGCTAATTAACAGGGCCATGGCTGGTGCTTAAACAACTCTATCTGCTTGCCCAGCACCACCAGGTTGGTCCAGCACTGGAAAAACTGATGAGACTCAGGCACTGCTGAAAATGGTGTTTTACCTGCCATGATCTCTTCTCCCGACCTGGAGCAGCAGCTTTAGCTCTTTGCCTGCACTACAGTCAGGACTGGGTCTTAATTTCCAAGACACTGGGTGGAAGAGGGCCTGGGGCAGTGAGCATGCAGCCAGCTGCCAGCCCCTCTACATCTTCTGGTGTCTCCTCCCTGTGCCTACTGCACCCAGTGTCCATGAACAGAGCTGCACTCTTGGGGAGATGGGGCTGTTTCTTGATTCCAGCTCCCTTTCCCTCTGTCTGCAGGGTGCCAGCTGGAGGCTTTGGTCCTCCTCTCACTAAGGCATCAGTGTTTAAGCATTGAACTTGCTTGTGTATGCACACAAATAAAGATCTCCCAGGCTGCTGGCTGGGGCATGAGTGGCTCCGTGCAAAGTCCCTTCCCATAGCCACATTCTCAGTATCACTATATAGGTCACGTACCTATATCTGTCAGCATCAATTATCTCGGGCCAGTGCTGGAGCTCAGAAATCACATGGTACCCTCAAGTCTCAGGGAGCCTTGGGGTGTGTTTGCCTGCTCTTTCCTGCAGGGAGGTAGAGGCAAGACCATGGTCTGCAATTTTGTGCCACTTGGACCATGTCTCTGCTTTCTCATGTGTGCACTGGGAACGCAAGTGAGCGATGGGTCTGGGTGCTCAGGGTGATGCTCAGTAACACCATTTCTACTGACCTTGACGTGTCCAGTGTCAGATCACTAATGAGTGTTTTAGTCTCCTTGGAAATAGCGGAGATTTTGGTGGTAAGCCTGAAGACAAACCATGAAAACAGCCAAGCACACTGGAACTAAGCTTCTCTAACTGACTTGACAGATGGTCAGCCTTCTTCCCAGGAACTCAGCAACTCTCCCTGGCTCCAGAAGACTCTGTGACCACAAAAAGCTTGGGACATATCACACAAACTAACACTGCAGAGTTGGTCCCTTTCCCAGCACTGTCTGCAAATCCCCCAGGGGTGATGTCTGCCTTGTTGAGCTGCACAGTGAGGCTGGGCACACGGGGACCTTCTGGCAAAAGGACATCTTCTATGTCACATCCTGACCTCTTGGAGATTGCACTCCTGGACTGAGAACAAAGTCCGCTCCCTTGCAGGCAAGCAATCGGCTCATGCCATGATAGATTAAACCCACCAGATATGCTTTAATATACATTAAAGACTGCCCTCATTAATACTTTTAGTGTCCTGTAAAACAAAATCACATCAATGGAGGAGGCACGGCAGGCTCCTCCTGAGTCTGCTCTCCCCTCCATGGAGGGCCAGGCTGGCCGGCCATCCAGGAAAGCTGGCTGAAGGCAAGAGGCTAATTCCGGTACACGACTCCTGAGGGAGATGTGGCTGAGGTGTCGCTGGGCAGGCAGTAGCGGAGGGCGGGCAGCGGGGACGCTCCGCGCTCGCAGGCGGCAGGGCCAGATGGCCGCGCTGAGCGTCCCCGCTGTCCTGCCGCTCCGCCGGGCTCCTCCGGGCCCCTGTGAAAACCAGACTGTGTGCGACTTCTATATGCAAGACTAAAAACTGCCTTTGGCAGCCCGGGGCTCTATTTCAGTGTGTGCTTTCCCGGTGCGTGGTTATTGCTCGTTCTCCCAAGCAGCCCAGCTACTGCACCCTCCCAAGGAGCTCTGCAGCTCAGCCCGGCAGCGCTGCACCAGCTTCCTTGCACGGGTTTCTCTAGTTCATTGAAATTGTTGTTTAAATAAAGAAGCTATTTGCATTTTTGTGGTCTCATGGCTCCACAACCGCCCCTCTCATTGACTATGGAGCAAGCCGACAGGGAGCTTCCTTCTTTCTTTTTGCTGCTGTCTGAAGCTCATCATGAGTTGCTAATGCCACTTTCAGTGCTGACAGCCCTTGGATGCTTCTGCTGCTGGAACAGTGACCTGAGTTGTTAAAAACCTTCTGCATCCCAAAAAGGGCCTTTTTTTTTTTTTTTTTTTTTTTTGCAAATTCCCACATTAGGTTTGAAGGGCAGCAGGGAGTATACATAGCTGTTTCAATTTTGTGCTTTTAAAATCTAGCCTCTGTGCCCTGGTAGGATTTCTAATGCAGCTGTACCAGTTGCAACATCCCTGCTATGTGGAGACTGCAAACGAAACACAGCTTTGGATCTCCAAGGCTCTGGATTCAGAGCATGGCAATTGCAAAGCACAAGAGGCTGTTAAGAAAAGGCTTTTGAAAGCAGGAGATGTATTTCAAGGTACTTCTTAGGCAACTGCTGCAAGAACTGCTGGTGTTTAGAAAAAGCACGGGGCAAAAGATTGCCTGAGGAAGGCACATCTGTCAGGAAGGGCTTCGGAGGATGCAGAAGCCAGCAGTGAGTAATAATTTGGCAGGCGTTCTGGAGACACAAATCTATATGCGGCCATCAAGCGGGAGAAATAGTAGTGTTTAACACTGGAAGCATTTCATTTTCCAAAGGCTGTTTCCAGCATTTGTCAGTGAATCCTCATGACACTCGTGTGAGGGAGGGAATGTCAGCAGCAGCAGCTGAGATGAAGCTTTAGACATACAATTGCCAAAGAAAATGAAAGAAGAGGCTCTGTGTGGCAATATTTCCTCTGTTTTTTCTCTTTTTTCTCCCCAGCTGTTGATGATCACCAATGTGCCACAGACCAGCTGGAGCTGCCGAGGGGGCTTGGACCTCCCAACAAAGCTGGGAATGGGCTACCTGAATCCAGTCTGGAGAGCAGTAAAAGTGCACTGAACCAGCACTGGCCACTTGACTGCATTTGGCAGTTTGGAGTTGAGTTAATTTAAATTGTCTTTACCAAAATATTCCTGTGTTCTTTATGCTGGGAGCTCACAAAGCCTTCCTGTGGTGCTGCCTTCTCTAGGAACAGCTACTGTTACTTTTTTGCTTGGATAAAACATCATTCACAGCAAGGGGCGGGAACAGAAAATCTCCAAAACTCCAGTGATTCCGATCAAACTCTTCTTACCGAGCTTAATAAAAGACCTGCATCCCTGCCAGCACCAGCCATCATCACTCTGGCTCCAGCGGATACACATTGAGTACAAAATGTAACCAATGTGTGGTTTTTCTGCCCTGGGGTTGACACAACACCCGTGTTACTGCTGGGGCTCAGACAGATGTGTGGGTGGGCTGTGGCATGAGGAGCAGACAGGAGCTCCTGGTTTTCTGGCCAGGAGCCGATGTCGTTGGAGACATTTTAAGGCTGAGATGGTGAAGAGAAAGCTGGGTGCTCGTGCCAGAGCAGGGGAGGCAGGGAGTTGTGTTATTGCTGTTAGTGCCCAGCAGAGCAGCAGCAGGTCCTTGCTGTACAATAGTAAATGGATCATTTAATTCTCTCTAGGGGTTACTGACAGTTACCAGCCATGCTGGGCTGTAGCTGGTTGGATTGGTGACAGACACCTTGTTTTCCTGCTTTCCTCAGGGTGCTTACATCCCTGGCTGGGGATTTGTCACAAATGTCCCACAAATACTGTCCTGGCAGAGCACAACCCCTGATGGGGACTCTCCTGTGGCTCCCAGGTGCCCTTCTCTTCCCATCCTCCCTGCTGTGTCAATCTGCCTCATCTTCCTTCTGCAGCTTCTCTCCCAAAACGTTCCCTGAGCCTCTCCCACTGTCATCTCCCTCCTGTGCCACCATATGTGCTCCTGTCACTGCCTCCTGCCCACTGACGCTCACCTGGGCCCTTCCCTTTGGGCTGTGCTGCTCTGGGCTGCTCTCACACCATCTCTCCTAAATGGGCACAGTGAGAAGAGACACTGGCTCTCTCAACCACAGCCCTGAAGAGACCTCCTGAGACCTGAAAGCCACTCCTAGATAAGGCTCCCAAGACAGGACAGTTGAACTTCTGGCCAGCCTGCAAAGATTCATGTTTTTCAAGTTGATGGACTT
Source organism: Nicator chloris (assembly GCA_013400495.1). Taxonomy (NCBI): domain Eukaryota; kingdom Metazoa; phylum Chordata; class Aves; order Passeriformes; family Pycnonotidae; genus Nicator; species Nicator chloris. The sequence continues at coordinate 275,041 of WAAE01010711.1, forward strand.
CTAAGAGAGGCACAGAAGAGGCAGAGACCAACACTGCCCACCTGCCCACAGATGAGGTGGGCCCTGAGTGGGACCTCAGAGGTGATTGTCTCACTGAGACAACAAACAAGCTTTCGGGGTGGACTTATAAGAGTCCCTCCATGTCCACAGAGGTGACACCACCTCTCACATTCCCTTCTGCCTTTGACTCAGCAGCACACAGAGTTCTTGGTGGTGGCCACATGCACCTCAGCCCACCTGCATGTGTCCTCTCTGAGGCCCTAGTTTTGCTGTGCTGGGTGCTACCCTCACCCTTCCCACTCCTCTCCCCTGCCCTTCCTTCTTCCTTTCCTTGCACTTTTCCTTCCTACTCCATCACTTGATTCAAGTCAGCTCCCTGAGCTCTCCTTTGCCAGTGTTAACCATCCATCTCAATACGGATAGTGGTAAAGAGATGCCCTGACTGGAGACACCAACCCTGGAGCTCTCTCTCTGGGATGCTCAGGCAGGAGGTGACACAGGAAAGTCAGTGGCTTGTGCTCAGCCAAGGAGGCTCAGAGCACAAGGCTGGGCCTCTTAAGGGGTTTAGATGCCCAAGGGGCAATGAAGTGCCACGAGGCTCTTGCACACTTTGCTGCCACCCAAGCACGGGGAGGTTTCCCAAAGCACCCTTCCCCATCTCAAGCATTTGAAGGTCAGACTCTGCCTACAAGAAGCCAGGGCTAAATATTTTTTATGCACCCCAGCATTTCAAGGCTGAAGTTTGGAAAGTGATACTGTGTGTATGCAGGAGCACCACCTCTGCTGAATCACTAAGGCTGGGAGGTGCTGTGGGAAAGGTCCCCAGGCTGGATTCCTCATCAGGATGCCACTGAGTGGGGAGACTCCATCAGGACACCATTCCCAGGGCATCTTCACTGCCTACACTCCAGGGGTCCCAGCCCAGCACCTCCATAGCCTCCATGGAAGTGCCTCAGAAATGGGTTACAGCAACCACTAGATAAATTTTATCACTAATTTTGAAAAACTTGAGGTAAAACTGCTACCAGTAATGAATGCTTTTAGACAAGGCTTAGTAGGCTTTGTTACTGTGTCCCTGTTACTCAGACACCAGCAGAACTTGATATGGCTGTTTTACTTGTTCAAATAGCTGTCTGGAAAAAAGGAGAATGTACAAATCCAAGCTATGGTGGCTGCATTCAACACCAAACCCCCTAGCTTTGGAGTCAGAACTGGAGCTGTAAGGGACCTTCCAAATGATCAGGTTGTATTTAGCACTTCCCAAAGGAATACTGTTCAAAAAAAAGGCAAATATCCAGGAGAATGAACAATATCCCTTAATTTTCAAGGCAAAAAAAGAAGTTTTGGTTCCAAACTACACTGTTCCTGACTAGTATTTTAAGGCTTTGAATTTTTTTTTTTTTTTTTTTTAAAACTGAAGTATTTTTGTCTACAGGCAGTTGAAATGCACTTTGTGGGACATGCGTTAGCTCCCTGCACAACACTGTGAATTGGAACGGAGGAGTAGAACGAGGCAGCAAGGGAATTAACCAAAAATGAACCAAAATAAAATAAAATGGGTCTGGGGAAAGCAAAACTTGCTGTAGAGTTTTCTGGGACAAGAGGAGGGAATTACGTATTTCTTCCTTGTCGTCTTCTGAGGAGGAAAAAACAAGGAGAGGGAGGACCTGTCCGCAGGAGCGGAGGATGCCCCGGGCGGGTGCCAGGAGAGGAGGGGGCTTTAGTAGAGTCCACATCCCCGCAGGTTGTTGGCGATGATGACATCCGTGACAGCGTCGAAGACGAACTGGATGTTGTTGGTGTCGGTGGCGCAGGTGATGTGGGTGTAGATCTCCTTGTTGGCAGACTTGTTCTTGCTCTCGTACTGAGTCTGGATGTACGCCACCGCCTCCGTGAAAGCGTTGGGGCCTGCAGGAGAGCCGAGAGGAAAGGAAAAAGAGTGGGTTAAAGCAACCCCCTGACTTGGAACCCGCAGGGTGCCTGCAAACACCCTGTTGTGGGGATGTGGGGAGCTTGTGCGGGGCTGCTGCAGCCCAGGTGCTCTCTCTCCATCTCAGGGATGGGCACTGTTACCAGCCAGGATTGCTGCCAGGCAGGAGATGCTCCCTGACTGTCAGCTCAGCTGTATTTTTATTCCGAGTTGCTGTTTATAGTCTATAGAGATGAAATGGATGAGGGAGCTGAGCGTTAAACAGGCTATGATGGAAGAAATTCCACATTATGGTGACAAAAAAGAGAAGAAACCTGCCAGAAATGCAGTAAGTGCTTGACCTAGGGTAAAGGCTTTTTTCCTTTTTTAGATTTTTTTAATTAAAGCTTCAGGTTTTGATGGAAGAGTTAACATGAATTGAGGGCAGTATTGGTAGCTGTGCCCTCCTTTCCCTAAATCATTAGGAGAAAGGGACATGAAAAGATCCAGCCTCTGTTACAGGGCAAAATGGGCTTTTCTCAAAAAAAACCCCCAAAACCCAACAAAAGACTGATACAGAATGTACTTTTTTTTTTTCTTTTTTTTTTTTTTTTTCTTTTTTTTAGGAATTCGGATTGCAGTACTCTCTGTTACAGCCACAACTAAAATCAGACTGTGAGGAGTTTCTTGTTTTGATATATAGAGATATCTGTGCCAAACCTCATTAACCCTCAAATTTAGTATTAAAAAAAGCTTAGGAGTCAAGTAAATGAGTAGATCATTTCTCCTCTGGCCAGTGCTGACCCTGCTCACACACATGGCTCTCCTAAAGGCTGATGAAGGCTCTGGCAGGCCTGGAGTGCAGCTCTCAGCACTGCCAGGCACTGCCTGACCCCCAAAAGGCTCCACAACAGTAACAGTGCTACTGTTGGGTCCCTTTAGGGATTGGTCCCTTTAGTTTTGGGTCCCTTTCTCTCCATGATGCTTTACTGATGGGAAATGCTGTTATTTGCTAGAGAGAAGCTTACTGGGGCTGGAGATGTGCTGTGGTGGAGGGCAGCTGCTCTGGGAAATCCCACTTGCACACACACGCACTGCTAGTTGAAGACACAAGTTCATGAAGACCATGGGACTTGAGAATAACCATGAAGTAAGAGAAGCAAAGATTTTATAGGAGTAGATTCTTGCATGAAGAACTGTGTAAAGAATCAGTTCCACATGCTGAGCATGACCAGGAGGGTATTTTATGAACAGGAAGTTGGTTGTTCAAAGACATGAGGATTTAGATGCTTGATTCTGTCTACAAGAGCAGGGAATCACTAATGCCAGCTTGGTTTAAATCAAGCTGTGGATTCTGCTGCTGCTTTACTAAGTATTGTGGATTAGTTAAAAGCATGAGTGAATTAAGGGGATGGAAACAGTGCTCCAGCAAACAGCAGGCAAATTTGTGGATGCAGTCTTCTAATAATTCCCTGTCAGCACAACTAATGGACATCAGAAATTTCATTTCATTAAAAGCATTCTGTGGAACCTACTTGTGATGTTGAAAGTCTGCTTGTTCAGTTTATAGGCTTTTATCAAATAATTCTTTTTAACTCCAGGGCAACATTTTAGTAATGTTGCTTTTTCATGAGGCCACAAGGATTTCATCCTGTGGGCTGTGGCCAGCAAAGCAGGGGTGAGCAGGCTGAAGTGTGTGCTTGGGTCTAAAGCCTGGGATGAATGTTAGCACAGCTAACTTGTAACAGCGTTCCTGAACACCTGGGGGTGAGATAACTCCTTACCTCAGGTCCCTGTTGGATCAGTAAAGGACTTCCAGCAGTCAGACTTCCTGCCCTCTCTGATGGCACAAGAGAGACAGGAGATCTCTTGAGGGTCTATGGCATTGTGAGAACTCCCAGCTTCCAGAAAAGCATCTTGAAGGAACTTAGAGCACCTTTGGGGTCCCCTGAGACTTGGGGAAGGTTGGTTTGGTTCACTTGTGGCTGAAGTGCTCCAGACAGAAGCTTTGTTTTCGTCTGTTTAATCAGCCAAGAGCTCAGCTCCATGTGTATGAATGTCTGCCTCCCGCACTGAACTTCCCTTTTGGGCTGGGATAGCTTGGGAAGGAATATCTCAAATCACATTCTGTCTTGTTCTAGTCTCTCTGACATCAGGGGTTCTGTAAGAATGTTATTTCAGACTGAGGTTTCTAGGAGACAACAGTGAAGATCTACAAAACCAGGTGCACAAAATGTGATCAGGAAGGAGTGAGAGGTGAAGGTTTGCTTCACTGAGAAAAGGGAAGGGAAGAGGACATGACAGAAACCTTGTAGTATTCAGAAGCACTGCTATAAAGAAGATGGTGATGAGCTGCTCTACAAGCTATCCAAAAGCAGCAATCTAATTTGCAACCAGGAAAATTTGGGGTAGGCATTATTGTGAGCTCAGCTGTAAAGATTGAAATTTCCATGATTAGATCTTTTCAGACAAATGTGCTGGGAATATGTTGGTTCTGTCTGGACCAAGCAGATGACTAGATGGCTGAAATGTGCTGGTAGTGACAAACACCAGAATCTTCCCCGGAGAGGAAGCCTGCAGATGTTCTGAATTCAGCTGGAGTTATTCACTCCATGGCCACAGATCATTCAGCCCAAAGCAGCAATGAGGGATCACTTTTGTCTATTCACAGTGAAAAATCAAGTGTTCAGAGATAAGAAGCTCTGGTTAATAATTTGTTGGCCTGCCCAGAGCTGTGACACTCCTGGTGCTCCTGGTTCACAACTGTGTTTCCTGACAAAGAGATTGGCTTCTCTGTCTGTCGGCTTGATTCATCTGGATGTCTCCGGTGAGTTTAAATAATTCATGACGATAAAAGTTTATTTTTGTGCCATCTCGGAATGGTAATGAGGGTTTGTGGAAGCTGGCGAGATGCAGAGGGAAGCAGCGGGGTGCAGCTGCAGCCTTTGCATGGGTGATGTATTCCCATCATTAGTGGGTCAGATGCCAGGCAGGCAGCAGGAGCAGCAGCTTCTTGCAACTGCCCATCCCAGAGCTCCTGCTCTCAACTCCATGGATCACCAAGGCCTCCTTCTCTCCAGCCAAACTCAGGGCATGGCTCACTGTGGCTCTCCTCTGCCTGTACTATGGGTTAAGAGATGTGGGGAGATCAAAATATGAAACACCTTGTTTTCTACCTGCATTTAATTGGAAGTGTTTTCATGTCCAGACACTTGAGGTTGGCAAACCTGAGAGAAAACTGGGGACTTTTCAACTAATGTGATGAGAATGTATTGCTTGAACTGAATCAGCCAAGCTGTGAGACCTGCTGTCTGCAAATGAGAGGGCTGATCATGGAATCATAGAATGGTTTGGGTTGGAAGGGATCTTTAAAGGTCATCTAATCTAAGCCCCCTGCAGTGAGCAGGGACACCTTCAAACAGGTCAGGTTGCTGAGAGCCCCATCCAGCTTGGACATGAATGTTTCCAGGATCATGATGATTCTACAGCCCCGCAGTGCCTGGAAGTGGAAAAGTGGCCAGAAACTGCAGAGGGATTCTTGTTGTGGCCATAAGAGAGCATGGTCAGGTACGAAAGAACAAATCTGTACTCCAGCTGAGGACAGCCTAACAAACCCCGTGTGTTAGTCTCCTGGAGACCAGTCACCCATTTATAATGGTTACACTCACTGCACCTTTCTGAGAGACCTGCAAGAAGGTCCATGATCCTGTGTGACACAAGGAACCAGTGCACATGGGTTTGGGGAGTGCACAGCAGCCCCACACCTACAGGTCCTGGCTTGGCATCAAACCCAGTGGCGAGGTGGAGATCAGACACCCCAATCAGTGGTGGTGGCCCTTTGCCAACAAAGAACTTGTGTCAAGTCATGCTCCTGCTTTCAGTGGGCCATGGTGGCAGTGATCCTTTGGCACTTATTGAAATAAAACCTGTAGTGAAGCCAATGGGAGTTCTAGCTCTGCATCTTTAGACTCCTTGCCTGGAATACACTACAGCATCAGCCTGGCTGGGGAGAGCTCTGTGGTCCCTTTGCTGAGCACTCCTGTACAGCCACATTTCTCATTACCTGTGTACTCAGGAAAGCAGATACTCAGTGGTGATTTCTTAATTTTCTCCTCAAATATGTCCTTCTTGTTTAGAAACAGGATGATAGATGTATCTGTGAACCATTTGTTGTTGCAGATGCTGTCAAAAAGCTTCAGAGATTCGTGCATGCGGTTCTGCAATAGAAAGGAAAGACCTCATCAGGCCAAAGCCAGCGACCCAGGGACGTTCAACATGTAGGGAAATCTAAAACAACTAAATTAAGGAGGAAAGCAACAAAAAGAAAATCTACAATATACATAATAAATTTATGTATACATACAGCTGAACATATATGTACACAGATGCAATCCCTATTACATTTGACAGACAATAAATAAGGGCATTTAACGATACAGAGCTGTTTTGATTTTACATAACATTAATTTACAGGACCCCAGCTCATAGAAATCATCATGCACCATGCATGGATGGAGAATTATTTTTGCCCTTTGATCAGATTTATGTGTCGGTGTAGCTCATGCAGATTTTCTAAGACATTTTCAATAATTTTTCTAAAATGTTTTTTCCACTTTCTCGAATGTGTGTGGCACACAACTGGTTGGATACATTAACCAAGGACTGGTAGATCCTTGAATTAATCTAGAGTTGGAAGCAGACATCGAGGTGACATAATTTTGGAAATGACCTTGCCGTGACCTTTGCCTGGTTTTGTTATTTTGTTTAGTGTTGTCTGTAGTTGGGCTTTTAATTTTTAATTTTTTTTGTTTTAGTTCTCTTGGAAGATGGCTCAACAGAAAGTGTCTCACAGAGAGGAAAAAAAGTGAAAAAGGAAGAGAAAATAGTATAAAAAGGAGAAGCATAACAGAGAACATCTAAGAACAACCAGACTAGAAATCAGGCAGCTACCACTGGTGTTAGCTCATGCCTCTAAAAGAAGATTAGCAGAAGAGCCATACATCCAAATGTACGCAGAGTGAGAAGTCAGCTTTTTGGTTATAGGTCATGCAAAAAAAGGACACAGAAAAGGAGAGACATAAGGGGAATTGAAAAACCAGACCAGTTAGAGAGTTGCAAAGTCCGCCACATGGGTTTATGGTGGTGGAAAGAGCTCACGGCAAAGTCAACCAAGTGTCATGTTCCCCGCTGCTTTCAACTCTCAATTCAGTTTTTCTTTTTTTTTTTTCTCGGTTCAAGAGAAGCTTCATACCTGCCAAATTTGGTTGGTCTCTCAAATGCTCATTTTTTGGCCTTTGTTTGGCTAGATAAGGTCAGACGGCCGAGGAAAAGCTGTGGAGGTGCCGAGGCTGGCGACGTTTGGCGCCGAGGCCGACGCCGGAGTGCGCACGCCGGTCACGTGGCAATCTCTCAGCCGGGAGCCGGGTAGCGCAGAGAGCAGGCGCGGTGAGGACGAAGCACACCCAAGAGTCAGGGGGTTATCAAAGGCAAAGCGTGGTACAGACCAGACCGGCTCCTCGGCTTTTCCCAGCGGGATCTCCTTAGGACAGCACTCCCCAAACCCGCCAGTGAAAAAGTAAGAAACTGGTACAGCCATCACCACAGAGACACTGGAGAGGACAGGGCTGCACGGGCTCGTTACTGGAGGGCTTTTGGGGTGGGTGCAGCCTGTCCTGTTGCCCCCAGCCCTGGATTTGGGAATGTGGAGTGGCACATGAGTCAGCCAGGGGTCTTCAACCCTCTCTCACTCCATTTCACACCTGTGCTGGCATAAAGTTGAGCCCAGCACTTCACTGATTAACACATTCCTTTTCACTGATATGCTTTAGCATCTACTGAATGTTTTATATAGATGGAAGAGGCTCCGTGGATGAAAGAAACACCCGATCCAGCCCAGAGTGAAACAGGACACGTGTGATTTGCTGTGCCCTGTCTTGGATGACCATGCACATCCCCACCATTTGTATCGACAAGCAGGGACGACGCGATCACGAAAGAATGACAAAATGCATTTGCTCATTGGGTCTCAGTTGCAACACATTGCTCATCTGAATCATCCTGTGCCTTTTCGTGTTTTGTGTTTTTTGCTAACGCATTTGGTAGTGGCTGGTGTGGGAGCCCCTGGAGCAGTGCTCCTCTTTGCTACTTGTGGTGCCAAAATTGTAACCACATAGAAACCTGGTGTACAAAGGTTTTGTGCAGCAGATCCTTGGATACCAAAAGCCTTCGGGAGGAGAGAATGAAGTGGAGGGTGGTCAGAGGAACAGAAAGCAAATACAATTAACCATTTTTTTCAAGCAGGGTCCCTCCCAGAACATTTTAAATTACATTTTTATCATCCTTGCTGATTTAAACTAAATACGTGGAGAAACACATGAATCCTGCTTGTGGGCTAAACCCACAGCTCATCTGCACCAGCCATCAGCCACCTGGGCAGCCTCAGGCCATGGCCACCACACTGCACAGCCCTGGTGGAGAGCTCTTCATGGCATGGGGAGCACCACGAGTGGCATCGGGTTTGTCTAAGAAACAGAAGCTGAGGACTTCTGAGCTGGGCTTCATGATTAGGTGAAGCCAACTTTTCTACAGTTGTAGGACTGTGTAAGGCACCTACAGAAGTCCTCCTACTTCTCTTATTCAGTTTGATCAATTTGCATTAATGCATGTTAGGAGATGAGACTGTTTTCCCAAGAAATAGCAACTTAGTGTTCAGTGGTAACCAGAATACAGAATCACAGAATCATACACATACACAGCACAAACCAGTACATCCCACTACAATATGAGGGTTACACTAAAGTGACCTCTATTCCTTTCAGATTCCAGAAACAAGGTTCAAAGCTTCTTAAAGCTCTCTGACCTGGCTTTCTGATCTCTGCATGTTGATTTTTCCTCCAGCCTTGCCAGTCAGACAAGTAAACATAATGAACTACTCTGCCCACTCATCCTTATTTCTGTGGGAAATGTTTTGGTCTTAAAATCTACCTTTTCCTTCCCCACCACTAAAGAGATGACATTATTCCAAAGCCACAAGACTATGTTATTCAAAAGCTATAAATTGCTTTCTGTATGTGGCAATGGTGCAGAGCAATATTCTGGTGAGCAGGCACAGATGCCTCTGTTGCCATACCTGGATGCCATATGGGAAATGCTGTGGCACCCCAGGAGGGCTTATGGAAGCCCACACATGGACACAAGCTGTCCTGATGCTGGCTAGCATCAGGAATCCTCACCATCTCCCTTTCTTTTCCCTTCCCAAGTGTTACAAGTTCAGTAGGTGTTTGTAGGAGCCCTCCAAGAGCTCAGGCAGACCCAGGTGCAGAGGCAAGGATAAGGAAACAGTGTCTGGGTACCATATGTAAAAGGACAGACTGCTGCTAAAGGAGGAGTAAGAAATTAAATCCCCCAAATAATCCCCCTCCTCTCAATAAATCCACAGTGGAAGACCAGTTTAGTCCATAGACCTTGCCTGAGGCCTCTTTCTGCTGTGATGGGGCAGATGTGCCTATTCTGCTAGGAGGCACTAAAGGCTCCTCATACTTTTAGATGAAGTGACACAAATTATTTCACCTGCTTTTGGACCCATCATGCTGCTTTTTCTCACTTTATGTTGGTTCTATCATTAAGGGAAGAGCTCTTAAGACATTAGTTTCTTAATGTCACTTCCTATTTCAAAATTGATCTTTTAAATCCTTACACTGGCAAATATTTCATAGCCCAACAAGAAAATTAGCCTCAACAACCGTGTTACAGAGGAGTAACCACTCGCCCGTGCATATTCGAAGTCCAGTTAACTTTTCCTGCACAGGACAAGAGACAGAATTGCTCATAGCTGAGTTCAGATGTCATTGCACAGCTGTGTTCCCATCACTGATGTGAAGAGCAAACAGCTTTTCACTCAGCATGAGAGAGAAAGGATGCTGTGGTCAAGACTCTGTCCAGGCAGAAACACACTCATAAAAAACATCTTTCTTTTTTTACCAGAGCATGGGAGAAGACCTGGTGTTTTCTGCAACATCCAGTTGATTCAATATTTTCTGTTTTTCTTGGTGATTAAGCACTAGCTGTCACGCGAACTATAAGGACACTGATGGTTGTCCTAAGCACAGCAACTCCATATTCCCCCTCCTGCTTTTATTTCCTAAGATGTCCAAGCCATTTTGGCTTGCTTTGTCACTCCTAAGGCAATTTCTGAGCACTGCAATTCCATTTTCCTTGCCCAATGACAGCAGAGAGAACAAGCTAACCAGGTCATGCAGTACAATACAAACCAACAGGCCAACACTAATGCACACCAAGGGTTACCAGCACAGAGCCTTCCATCCATTCCATCCTCAGCAACGGGGACACAAACAATACTTGCATGTCTTGGCTAGATATGGTTGACCTAAATATTTCAGCTTCAGAGGCAGCTATGTGCAGCATCAACATCTCCCTCTCTTGCCATGACTCCTTTGAATTTGCAAGGTAAAAAACAGAGGGTAGTCTCAGTTCCCATGGCAGGTCCCATTCCATTGCTGTTTTAAAAAAAATCCATTAGGAATTCTATTTAGAAAGAACAATGGAAATCTACCTTTGTGAATCATCTTCTCTAGTTTTACTGAGTGATATGACTGCCACTCTCTCTTCCCAGATTACAGAGCTGAGGCTTTCCCTTCTCTAACCTCAGCTTATGAAACAAAAAGATAAGTCACAAATGAGACAAAACAGCCTTGTTATGCAAAGACATAATCCAGAGAGGTGTTCTGCCAATTAAAGCAGGATGTTCCAACTGTGTACAATTATGGCAGAGAGCCTGGCAGTTCCTTGTGAAGGACTTGGTGAAGGCACAGGCAGGTGTAATACCTCGAGGGCAGTTCCTTGTGCATAGGATGGGCTGGGCAGAGGGTACCATTTTGCCATGAGCTCTGACTTGGGTCGTGGCTGGCAGCAATGGGACTGATAAAGGTATTGCTTGAATCTGTTTCATGCCTTGTTCCTCTCCCCTGGGAACTGGGCACACAGGGACACAGTTTGGATCTGCCAACAGCAGCATAAAGTGTTGAAAGCAATGAGAGAAGCTGGATTCAGCAGTATAGGGAGTTACAGTGAAAAGTGTGATCTTTATGGCTGTATGGGCCTAAAAATCACAGATCCAGAAAGTTTTCTTTATTTTCTTTATGTCTTTCTGATCTGGACATAGGGAAGTACTTGCTTTCCTCGGCTCCTGCTGTGTGGCTCTTTGTGACAGGGAATTAGAAAGAAAATACATCCTTTATAAAAGACTGCCTGCCCTTAAGAAGCAGAGACAGCTTCAAACACAACAGTCTTGTTTTAGCTGCTCCAGGAGGATGGGTGCTCAGTCTTTTAAAACAAAGAGCACAATAACCCACAAAACAACCTTACAAGTATAGAGCTGTGTTTGAATTTTAAGGGCAGGGACAGGTCAAAGAGCGTTTCACCCAGCCTTGTTTAATCAGTTCTTTGGAAAGGATTCACAATAAACCTGTTTGTGAGCTTTTTCCAGTGAGACAAGCTGACCCTACACTTGTCCCACCTGGAGCTTATCAAGGTGAGCCTGTCCCTGGTCCACGTGATGCTGACTGCATCTGAACTGCAGTTTCTTCCACCTGAAGTGTGGTTTGACTTAGAGAAGTGCAAAAGCACCCGTGAAATCCTGTGCTCGTTGACAACAGGATGCTGAGCACAGGAAGAAAAGCCATTCTCCCCATGCATCCAGCTTTGGAAGGGTTTTTTTGGACCCTGATATGCAGTCAGGCTCTTTCCCTCTCATGGGTCCATGCCAGCAATGAAAGCTCTCTACAAGTCGTTTCATACTCATGGAGACATCTGTACAGCCCCCAAACCTTCAGTGGCTCAACACAGCTTCAATTGCCTGGACTGTAGTAAGTATCTCTAAAAAATGAAGCTGGAGGAGCAGCATCCAGCTCACTTTCTCAGCTGCCTCCTCTTTGTGTTTTCCAAGAGAGAAGCAATAAAAGCTGATTGACGTCATTAAAGCCGGCAGATGTGACGGACGCAGACAGCAAATCAGCTGACTGAGGAGATGCTGTTTTACTGCTGGGTTTTTGGAGAGGCTCCACATCACCAAGGAGGGGGCCAAGCGCTTGGAGGTTCACCTGGGAGGGGTCAGGGTCTGTGGGTGCCACGTTTTCCACCTGCCATTTGTGATGGGGCTATAATAGGGCAGGCAAGGTCCAACAGCACTGTTTATTCTGAGTGCATTGGCCTTGCTCAGGGTTGTTTATTTGGGTTAGGCAGGGGCGTCCTGCCGCTGTGGTGGTGGCGATGCTGAATCCTTTCACCGTTTACGCCGAATGTGTAAATGAGCAGCAGCTGCCTCTGCCCTCCTGTTGCTCAGCATCCCCCGAAATGTGTTGTGAACAGGGACTGAAATAGCAAGCAAATGTCAGTGCTGTGCCAGAGCTGCATCAGGCTGCTCTCCTGCTGCAAAGGGAAAGTTGGAGATGCATAGATCCCAGTTTCTGCAGCGCAGCACTTCAGGGGGGAGGCTGAGCTGGCTCCAGGGTGGTGCTGGGTGAGGGACAACCACTAGCAGGGCTCTCCCCAGGAGAGATGCTCTAACCTCCAGTTCAGAGGAGCAGAGCTAAGGCTGACATTTTAAAAATGGCATTGGCATTCAGGCCATTCCTTTTTGGGCTCCATGGCTTTGCATCACAGGCTCTGACTTGTGTAAATGGGCACCCAAAGGTGACCTGTATTAAAAGCTGCCTTTGGCTTCACAATTTCGGTGTCACAATCCAAGTTATACCTACAGAGCACCTTGCTCTCTACTCATATCACAGCTTTGGTCCCTGTCCCCTGGACCTGCCCTATTGCTCTGTGTTCTTTTGTGTATCCTGTCTTATTTTGCTGCCCAGCTGCAGAGTGTTGAGCTAATGGCTGGAGTTTTCAAATCATGTCAGGAGATTTTGGTTCCTTCCCAGTAAATCCTACAGGGCTGAGCATCCTTGAACGTATCAGGGCCAGGGTCAGAGGGAGGAAGCTTCCCTGGTGAGCCTGTTCCAGTGCCTGATCACACTCTGGGTGAAGAAGCTTTTCCTAATTTTCAGCCTAAACTTCTCCTTGACATGGCTTCATGCTGTTACCAGTCCTGTGACTGATAATGTAAATATCACCCAGAATTCTGACATCAATATAATTCAAACAACCAGGTGATTTCATCAAACACTTTGCTAGACCTCATAAACCTGGCTCAGAGGCTGGAAACCACAGTCCCCCTAGTCTTTTTGGGACAAGACAAGCATCACCTAACAGCAGTCTTTCCCTCGATTCCATCCTCATCCACAGCTTTCTGCAAGCCTGACATCTTTACCAGCAAGAGTAAGAATAAAAAAGACGAATAAAAAGCATCAGAAAGAGCTGGCAGGAGCAAGCACTCCATGCTGCTGCTGCAGATTGGGCACCAATGAAATCATTACTGAGTCTGAGTATGGCCTCCAATTCCTTTTCATTAGACAAATGTAACGGGGTGCCCACAGCACTTGTCATTAGTCCCAAAAACATGCATCCCCATCATACTGAATGAATGGTCAGAATACAGTAATGAGTCTTATTGCATCCTTTTTTGTGTATTCAATTCACTTGTATTAATTGCACTCTAATACCAGAGAGCACAAAGGTCCTCACCAGCTTTATTTCCAGATGGTATTTTGAGCCTAATGTCACAGTGGGAAGTCATAAAATCTCCCCTAGAGCAAATTACCTGAGGACTCAAACATTTCCATTCTCACTGAGGAAAACGAATTTCTGTAGCCTGAAGAAATAGGTTATACTCCTGGGCTGAGCCCTGGGCGTGCACTGCTGTCCTGCACCTCTGCACCACAGCCTGACTGATTCCCTGTTTTAGAGCCCACCCAGCTTTATCCTCTTGTTGGTTATAGGGTCCTGTAATGCATTTTGAAAACACAGGTTGGCTAGAAAGGAGAAGCAAACCACTATGCCTTTACCAGTGTAAGGAAGCATTACCTGGGCATGCAGACGTCATATCAAAGAATGTGAAGGAGGAGAGATCTCCCCAGGATTTCAGAGTCAAGGGGGAGTGATGGACAAAAGCACATTACTGTAGCACCCCAGGGAGCATTCGGCGATCTCTGAGGAGTTGCTGGCTATGCAGTATCCCATAAAGAGCTGTTGGGGCCTCCAAGACCCAGTTAGACTCACCGTGGTTTCGTCTTCATGGAGTACCTGGTCGTAGCCACTCAGCGCGACACAGAAGATGATCGCTGTGACATCCTCAAAGCAGTGAATCCACTTCTTGCGTTCTGACCGCTGGCCCCCGACATCGAAGAGCCTGCAGCACAGGGGAGGACCATCACCACCCACTCCTCACTAGTTACCAGGGAACTTAAGCATTCTGGGCATTCTCTGACCACATGGGCCCTGGGAGGCTCCAAACACAAAGCAGTGCGTCTTTCACTGCTGGCTTGGTCTTCTCCTCCAGAGCCTGCAGCCCAGGAGGACCAGGAGGAGCAGTTACAGACAGGGATGTGGGGATTTGTGGGGCAACCTTAGCGGTGTGCTGGGTCCCAAAGGGTCTGTGGAGGTGGAGACCACACACTCTTGACTTTTATATGCTCTAAATATTGTTTGTGTGTGGCTTTCTGTCTTTGTGCCCTCTTCTACTGGATGGCATCATGAGGGTCAATGTATTGTGTTAACTACATGTGACTGACCCAATTAAGAGAAAAGATCTGGCCAAATATTTTTACATTTAGGAGGCTTGATCAGATTCGGGGGTCAATCTTGTATTATACATTCCAACAAAGAGGCGTTTTTTGAGTTAGAAGAAGCTGCCATGAGCTTCTATCTTACAGGCAGTGACTTTCAACACAAGATTGCCGGTCTTTTCATATTGTTGATCCTCCAAAATGCTGTGTCTTCTGCAGTGGGAGCTGTCCATGCAATTTAACAACTTCTTTAGGGACTATGGGGAAACCCTGTGATAAATAGTTGTTCTGAAAATTTACTGTACAGTTTTAGACTAACCTGAAGTGGAGGTTTTTGAATGTGAAATGGGTTTCTACGATGCCAGTTGTTTTGACCCTGGTTCGGAGGATATCCTGCTCGGTGGGCTGGTAGTCTGCAGCTCCAATTCGATCTAAGCTGTCTAGGTAGCTAAGAGAAGGGAAAAGAAAAAGAAAACAGCTAAGAATAAGACACACATTAATCTTTGTCAATCTCAGATGAATCCTTCAGCTTCCTATTAATCTTTTTCAATCTCATTTTTCATGGCTGAATGTATTGTAGTTAAAGGAAAAAAAATCCTATTCTGGAGGAAAACAAACCTCAGTAAGCTAAGCATAAAATCTGATAGGGAACTGAAGCAGGAAATTAAGCATGGTGTGTTGTGAGTCCTGCCTGCAATCTGTGAAAATACACAGTTTTAATATTAACTTGTTATTTTTATTCCCTGAGGAACAAGGGTCCAAATCAGTCCATTGTGCTGGATCCTGTACCCACAAGGGTTTATTCAGATAAGAGGTTGGAGCATACAGGTCTTGCTCCCAGACCATACAAGTCGAGTCCCCTTTGAGCATGTCTCTCTCTGTGCTGGGAAGGGAGGGAGGGAGGGACATGCCATGCTTTGCTTTCAGTCAGCTCAAATGAAGGGAGATGAATCTGCACAGGTGAGTCACTGCTTCAGTTCAAAATCCAGCATAGGGCTGGGGCTGCAGGAGATGCAGCTCTTGGAAAGAATCCAGGATGCCACTTAAATGGTGATAATCTGGGAGTACAAATTGGGGCTTTGAGAGGAGAGAGAGGAGATTTAGCTTTCTAAAACTCTTGGACGGTTTAGAACATGTAACTTTATTCTGCTTTAGGCTTAAACTCTATGAACATAGGCAATGCCTCCCTAGGCTGAAACTTGGGGTAGGAAGTCCTGTCTTTTGGCATGAAACATTTGTGTAGAGGAACCCAACATCTTTGCACATATGACCACAATCCAGTTCTCCATCCACATTCAAGACAATTTTTAAAAACAATATATAAAGAAAAGAAGAATTTGGATTACTATTTAATATGAATTATAAACACAGACCTGCATCACACAGCACAGTTTTTCTCACCACAATTAAGCCTCCACACAGGCACAGTTTCTCTTAAAGGGCTTCGATGTGCATTACAGGGCATAAATGCCCACCTCTAGCCCCGGAGCATCAATCTAATGCTCTGAGATGTTTACAATATATTGTGGATGTAATAGAGCATGTCAGTACATGAACAGTGATCTTTTCCTTTGATCCCCGTTCCTGGATGTCACCCAGAGAGGCAGTGGGGCAGGAGGTGACCTGCTAGTGGCAGGACAGGAGGGTACCTGTTCAGGTGCCAGAAGATGGCAGTTTTGCCCAATGCAACAGGCAGAGAATAAAAAGTAGTAAGAGGAGCTGCAGAGAAGGGAAAGACTTTGTTGTCTCAGGTAAGAGTTTGCTGGTGAGTGTGAGATGGTATGAGCTGGAACCATTCACTCAAGACAGCCATGATGTCTATGCTTGACTTTCAGTTTAGCTAAAGGCAATTTTTTTAAAACACAGAACATGAATTTAGTCCTGATGAGTAACCAAACCAACTCCCCTCATTTGCCTTTCCATAGCACATCCCATTTGGCCTGAACTTGGCCCTGACCTGCTGCTGGAGATTATATCCCTGCTGCACCCAAATCAGGAATGGCTTTCCATTTGTGTCCTGGAGGGAGTGCACTGAGCCGGGGTCTGGAGCAGGATACCTCGTGAGCTGGGGCTGTGCACTCTGCTACCCAACAAAACTCCCTGCCACTGTCTCTCATGCCTGCCTCACAAGCCTGGAACAACAAACAGACAGCCAAACTCTACACTAAGGTCAAACACAAACCTCACCCTGCTCGTATCACGTATTTTCACTACCTATCATATTTATAATTTATTTTTGCTAAACAATTCCAAGAATCACGTCACCCAGAGAAAAGTATAAAGGCTAAGCAGGCTTATTTTTGTTGTGCCCTTTTTCAAGCATTTAAAAGCATTGTGGTTTTGTGACAGATGCTCCTTTAATAACCCTATGATGGGCACTGGATGGATGAATGGGGCTTCATTTGAAATCAGATCCTCGGCTGTGACGGCTGAAGCCACGATCACTCATCTATTCACAACTGGTGTCAACTCCTATTATTTAAGAGACAGCTGCATCTCTTCACAGGGCCCTGCAGACTGAGGCAGCTCTGCAGTGCTGGTATTCAGAGACTCAGGTTCTCCTCTGTCCTCAGGAACAGAGTACTTCAAGGTGATATTAAAAAGTTGAGGTGTAAGAGGGGGGAATTTTCTTTTCCTCTTACAGTTCTTGGCAGTACCCTGAAGTCCTTTATCACTTCCTCCATCTTCATTTTCTGATGACCTAACTCTTCAATTTAACGTTCCCCATTAATTATTCTTGCTTTTGAGATCCTCCTTTTTTTCTGGGAGTGCAGCAAATGAAGAAATTTACTGCAGACTGGGCAAAGGACTCAGGTCCTCAGCAGCGCAGTGACGGAGAAGCTCGTTACTGTAATTGTTGCTTTCAACCTGTGATGATTTGCTGGTGAATGGCAGCATCACCTAACCCCTGGGCTGTGTGCTGGGATTTCAGGGCATTCTCACTCTCACTACAGCATACCCAGTCCATGGCTCTTCCACACAGCAGTCCCCTTGGCTGCCTGACAGCAAGTCAGCTCTAGATTTGATTTGATCCTTCATTCAACCTGGCTCTGAGGCTTGAAAGCCTTGCCTCCCTTCTCTTGTGATGCAGCCTTCTGTCTGGCTCCACCTGAGTTCTCTGGGGGAACAGGGGTTTGGGGAAGCTGGTGCAGCCTGCCAACCTCTTGAGAGAGCAGGATGATCGTGACAGAGAGAGGGGAGAGCCAAGCAGGATCCATCCCACCTATCCTCTCCTACCTGATAGCATCCAGTTTGTGATCCCAGCTGGGATATCTCCATAGGAACCTCGGCTGGGAGCCCTATAGCACCTGCTTCCCAGTGCTTAACTGGTGCTTGGCAGAAGAGTACTCAGTACCCCCAGTACTCAACCTTTTCTGGCTGCAGGTGAGCTGAGCTCTGCAAGTCCAGAGCCTTGATGTCACTCCCACACCAGTGCCTCCAGCCTGGTTGCTGGGCACCCCAGCAGCCAATAGATCAATACCTTCTTGCCAAAACACCCTTTGCCTTTTCTGTTAACTCCTCTCTTCACCTCTTTCCTCATCTCTAGTCTTTTCCAGCACTCTGTGTGTTTCTAAATGATTTAAATTCTTTCATTTGTCTGGGCCTGCTTTTCATCTGTTCCTGGGAGTCTCGATGGGGGTCAGCCATCAATTTATATGAAGTTATAAGACATTTTCAGTACTGAGGCTTTTGAGTTTTGAGGCTGCATTCCAAAACCATTTAAATCTTTGGCTGCTCTTCCCTAGAAAGAGACTTGGGGTGTGGCAGATATTTTTCCCCTGCACTTGGCTGCAGCTGAGCTGGACCCTGTTGATGTGTGCAGCCTGTGAAGCTCAGCTGGAGGAGTGGGCCGTGGCATGGCTGCCACACTATCACCCAGCTGTGGGAATGGGAGGATCAGCTGGGCTGCTGTTTGGATGCTGAGCTGATTTTAGCTGCTCCTTGTTCTCTTGACTTCCTGCTGGAAGCATCTCTGAGGTTTCACTGGAGTGCTGGTGCTCCCTGCCCATGCTGTTTGGAAGGACCTGCTGGTGTGAGCCTGAGCTGGGGGAGGACAGTGTACCTTGGGGGTGCCACCTCTTTGGGAACAGGGAAACCCAAGTGGGGACAAATTGCTACCCATGGTGCTGGATGGCAGCACTGCTGGTATGCCCTTTGAGCTGAAAATCTCAAGGCCAAGCTGTTGTGGGAGATAATTAGTTGTCACAGCCCACAGGCTCTATGACACATAATCCCCTCAGAAGCTGGCATCTGTTTAACCAGCAGAAATAACCACTTTGGAGGCCGTGGAGTGAGAGCTTGGCTCCCCCTTCCACGTCATCAGTGCTGGCATCAGAGCTCTTCCATTTCCCAGCTCCAGGGTTTGCACGCTGGAGTGGAAGCATATCTGAAATGACACATCAGCTCTTACTTGCAGCCTGCCTTGCCCCAGGTTTGCAGGGGTTAAAAGAAGCTGAAGGAAGGTTAGAAGGTTTGTGAGTAATGAGTAACTCTCTCGCATTTCTGCTCCTGAGCTGAGTAGCTCCATTACTGCTTATATCTTTTATTTTAAATGCTTTGTTTTGAAGCAGACTGAAGGTTCCTGAGTCACTCAGTTTACCATGCTCAGGAAGGTGAAGCCCAACTACTTTATGCTGCTACAAGCAAAATGCAGAGGAAATGGCAATTCACAAATACAGGGAGAGGAGATTATCGAACAGAGGCTAAGAAAGGCAGGAACTCTATACAGGCTAGTTGATAGTGAATAGCTATGCAAAGTAGTATTGCCCCTTCATTTGCTGTTTCCAAAGGCATCTGGTAGCAGCACCGTTGGTGCCAGAAAAAAGGATGGAGAAAAGGAACTTCAGTCCAGGTGTCCCATGGGAACAGCTCGGCACCAGCAGCCTACGTGCAGTGCGTGCACAGGGACCCCTCCTCAGGCTCTCGGCTACCACGGGAACCTTCTCCCAGGGCTGTGCTGCCTATGCCAAAAGTTCCACTGGCTGCTTTCTTGGATGAAGAAGTGCAGCTGAGGTTGCAGGCTGTGGTCAAGGCTGGATACCTGTGGCAAAGCTTTCACAGTCAGGCATTCACGTTATTGAGCTTAATGGCAGTAAGATGGTTAAACGTCTGTTGGGTTCTTCTTGCCTTGAGGGTGACACCTTGGCAGCCTTTTTGCATCATCCAGCTCTCACTGTGCACACCCAAGGTGCTCACACTGTGCTGATGCCACACTCACATCCTCAGTGCTCAACGAACTGCGGTGCAGCAGCAGCCACAGCTGGGTTTTGGTCTGGGGCAGGTCTGCAGGGAGTGGGAGTTGGAGCTTCAAGACAACAAGCCTGGAGACAGCAGCATCTTCCCAGTGGCTCCTCCATCCCAGCTGTCCTGAGTTCTGGCCCTGTCTCCTCCGTGAAGGGAAGGCCATGTGTGCGTGGGATACCCCAGCCTTGATTTGTTGGCTTGAGTTGTATTTGATGAGGAAGCAGATCCCCATTTGTCAACACATGCAGCTGACTCACTGCTGGATTATTTTGGACTCTGTGTACTGAGGCACTCAAGGGGCAGCTCCAACTCTGTGTCCTGGCAAATGCTGAGTTTTTAATCAAGGTTGTCATGAGCAGGCTCTTCCTCATCTAAATCTAAATTATTATGTAAAGAGGGCTCTACCTGACCATCCTTCCTTGCTCATGGATGGAAGGCTGCCTGTATCTGATCTTATCTTCCACCTTATCCTCTTCCTTTTGTTCAATTATGAACACACAATTCAATGTATATTTAGCATTAAAACCATTTAATATTTAGTGACTGTAGAGTAAGGGTTCAGAGGAGAAGCACTGCGTTTAAGGAGCGTCAGTAATGGCTCTACAACAGCAGAGTAAACTCTTGTAGTATCTCCTACCAGAGAGAAAACCATGTGGGCACTGCTGCCAGGAAGTGTGATACAGTTTGGTTTGGCTTCGCAGGGCACCTGGTGCTGGGCAAGTACCCAGAGGTCATGGCACCACAGTGTTTTTTCTGCAGACACTATGTCCAGTCATATCTGCTGTTATATTTGAGGGAAAGGGGAAAATCAAGCAGAGCCCACTCTCAGAATCCAGCACCAATCCAGCACACATAGAGGTGATGCTACAGGTGTCTTAAATAATCGTCAGTTATGAAAGGCTTGAAATGTTGCCAAGCAGTGGCATTGTGTCCCTTCAGGAATCAATCCTGTCTAAGGGCAGACACCATGCAAAACTCTCCCCCTAACAAAAGCCAAAAGGTGGTACACACTCTTCCTGAGGCATTTCCCTGTGGGTTATGGCAGACAGTGAAAAGACCTTAGGGGATGAGTAACTCATCTGAGGGCAAGAGTATTGTCTGGTGTTTTCTCACGCCAGCCTAGAGAAGGAAGGCCTTGGGATTTGCTCCTTGACTTCGGGTAATTTGTTCAGTGTTTCTGGCTGTGTTCCTCCATCAGCCAGTCCTGCCTCCCTGGCAATCACATGAATTACATGGCCCTGCTATCTTGCTGCTAATCCAAATGATAAATCTCATCTCATGTCCAACCAGATGAGATACCAGCATGAAAACTCCCCAACTTCCTTCCCCTAACTTAACCCGACCAGTGAGATGTCACTTCTGGTGCCTGCTTCTCGCAGGCTGCTAACAGCTGGAGCTGAGGTTGCAGGCTGTGGTCAAGGCTGGATACCTGTGGCAAAGCTTACACAGACAGATATTCACATTATTGAGCTTAATGGCAGTAAGATGGTTAAACGTCTGTTGGGTTCTTCTTGCCTTGAGGGTGATACCTTGGCAGTCTTTTTGCATCATCCAGCTCTGTCACCAGGCTCAGGGATTAATGGGGTTATTTTCTTGAAAGAATCGTGCTGGATGCCATGGGTTTTCATTACTTTTCTCTGGGGAGTGAGGAGGATAGTCCCTGCTATTAAAGGAAGGTGCCAAATCTTGACAAAAAAGATGCTGCGTTGTGATGCATTTTTATTTTTTTTGGCCCTGCACTGAAGCAAGGCTGTACAGGGCTTGTACATCAAGATCAACTTGACAAGTTGATATTAATTCTAATGATAGGCATGAGGAATGAATAAAGCAGGTTGGAGTTTAGCTGTCCTAGTTAGACTTGCAGTTTTCCAAGGCATGACTGGATCCAGAATAATTTTTAGCATTACATGTGGATGACAAGAGTCACTAAATAGCAGCTGTGTAACAAAGATACTTGAGGACATGAAGGGTCCCCAGGTGCAAGTGCTGGCTGGCTGGCTTTGCTCACAGGTGGTCAGCTCTGGCCATATCTCCGCTCCTTACTGCTGGAATTAAAGGCCACTGTGTTATGGGGAGAGCTCTGGCTGGGGGTGAAGTGGGTTTTAGAGGAAAAGCAAGCATGAGCATCTTACCCAGAAAGGATTTTGGAGGGGCCCTGGGAAAGGAGATGTGGGCTTATCTTTCTGCATTGAAGCTTGAAAATCGGATGGGATTTAAGAGGGGATGATAATGATATTTTGTGACATATCAGAGCCGTTACAAAAGAGAAAAACAATGTGTCTGGGTCAGATCAATGACTCAGCTAGCTTAGCTAGTGTCCAAGAACAGATGCTAAGAGAAAAGTACGAACACAGGGCAAGTAAGCAGTATTCAGCTTTCCCAGCCTCCAGTACTTCCTATGGATAACAGAGTTTCAAAGAGAAGTGTGATATCTTTATATTTATTACCCCTCAATTATTTTTCTTCCAGAAATTTGTCTAGGCACTTTTTGCTGCAATTTAAACTTCTAACAACCACATCTGCAGCAAGGAATTTCCAAGCTCAGCTACCCTATCTGTGAACAAACTGCCTTTTTCTGGTTTTTAAACTGCCGTGTTAGAGTTTAACTTTGTTAATTTTTGAATGGGAACAGCTGTCCTCTCTCTCCTCCCTATCCCCCACTTGTTTCTCTGTAGACATCTCTGAGACCTCCTCGATATCCGCTCTGCAGCATCTTTACTCTGCTACAGAGACATTACTGCAGGGAAGCACTTTGGAGCCTTTTGTCACATAGGAAGGGGTTTTCCTCATATGTGAAATCCTTTCTGAGATGGAGAAAGGAGGGAGCCATAGCTGCCTTGTTCTGCAAGTGACCATCTGTTTTACGATCACTCAATCTGATGCTATTTGGAGAACCAGGCAGTGTAACCAGGCCCCTGGGGCTGCTCCACAGGGCAGATTTGGTGACCACAGTCCACCAGCCGTGCTGTGATGCCTTTCAGCAGTGTCCTCATCTGGGCGATGCCACTGTTTTATATAAAGTCTGTGGTTTAAATTGTTGTTTAGCACAGAGCTGCTGACCACAAGGCACCCTTGCCTTTGTTTTATAAGCAAAGGATTTTGACAGGGGCTGGCTGTGTCTGTCCTGTGGCTCTGCGTAAGCGCGGGATGACGTGTGGCTCAGGCTGTGCAAGGTCTTCTCTCCTGGTGGCCCCGCATGCAGGTGTCCTCTGCACAGCAGGGCAGACACAGGCACTGATCGAACTTCGGCTGAAGCAGAGGAAAGCTCAAACCTCCAGCCTTGCTCCTGCTTTACGTAAGGCTCTGCTTCCTTCTGATGCCCAGCTCTGAAGGACAGTAGCTGAGCTGGAAAAGGGATGAGGAATGGTGGGACTTGGAACCCTGGAAGCGAGCAGGATCTGTGCCTAAACCTTTATGCAACAGAGTCAGTGGGTTTGAAGCTTTTTTCTTTGCTCCAGGACTGCTGTTATAAGCTGGCTGACAGTGGAGCTGATGATTTTCTATACTGTAAAAAGAAGAAAGGAAAGAAAAGGAGGGGCTAAAAATAAGCCCCGGGGAGTTTGAGATAATGAAGGGCTTGTTCTGAGAAGGAGCCTTGCTCAGAGAATGCAGGTCCTGTGCTGCAGCAGGGCCCCTGGTGCATTTACAAGTATCTGCTGAGCCCAGACTGGGGAGAGGCATCAACTAACCCAGTTTGCTGTATGCACAGCCCCCAGTGAGCACACCAGCACAGCACGAAGGATTGCTTGCCCCAGTGCTCCTTACATTGCACAGCAAACGATTCAATTTGGCCCCAAGGCCAAATCAGCTAATTACTCAGAATTACTCCAGCCCTGGAAAGCAGACAGCTGGGACCACAGATGAAACCAGTCCCACTGACTTTAACCTTTTGATCAGCCGCTGGCCAGAGATATTCATCAGGGTATGCACAAAGGCCTGGGACGTCTATTTACACACTTGTTGGTGAAGTAGCATTAACATCCCCATTTCTAAGCTGGAAGAAAAGAATTAGATATAGCTGCAGTGTTTTGTAGTGCTCGGTGTCTGTCTGCAGCAGGGATAGCACCGGTGAGGGATTTAGATCAGATGCTGCAAAGGAAAGCATCACTTAATGAGATCTGTGTTCTCGTATCAGGTAGCTGGAGGATGCCCATGGCTGGATGATGGAGCAATTACAAGGAGTGGGGTAGGTCTGTCGGGAGCTGACTTCGATCAGGGGCCTCATTTATCCACTCACCCTGCTGAGGAAGATGTGTTGCTGGTGATGGAGTAGGAATCCTATGTCTGGATCTTCTCATCTGTCCATTTTCCTGATCTGTTAGCAAGCTATGGGGATTTCTGCTTTCAAATGTCATTTAAGCATCCCTGCCAAAAAGCATGGGTACCAAAATTAGCCAGTGCTCTGCCATGAACAGATGTGACTCATAGGTAGCACAAGCAAAACCTGGAAATTTTACCCTTGGCTGCACACTAAAAATATCTTAGTTATCCCAGACATAGGTGGATCTCTTGGGTGTGTAAAATGTGTGCACACAAATGGACTTTCTGGTCCTTCTCAGCAGCTGTCAGGCTGAGGCTCCTTCGAGAACAGCTTTGCTTGTGATATTGCAGCATTTTGGCTTCAGTCCAGGCCGGATCCAGAAGCAGAGACACATAAGGGAAAATTCATGGAGTTTCTCATCCCTTTAGAAAATGTTCAACTGAATTATTGTCAGGAGAAGATTGTTTATAGTATATCAAAATAGCTTGATTGTTCTCACCAGGAAAGGCTGTCACCTCCTGGCTCTCCATTTTTCCTTTCTCCCTCTTCTGTTGACATGAGGAACCTCAGAGGTCTATTACCACAGTCTCCTGTCACCACACACCCACCCCTGGGGTTAGGCTCCTGCAGTCCTCCAGGCAGAGGTTTGGGTTGCTCCCAGGTCTCTGCAGGAGTGGGATGATCCCTGTGCTCAGCTCAAGATGCATCAGGGACATTTGCATGACAAAACTGATTTGGGATACCCTGTATGGGACAGCCCAGCCACAAAGCTGCTGTGGCTTTGTGGGAGATGAGCTGAGGACACCACCTCAGAGGCATGTCCCTCCACAGGGCTGGGAAAAGCTGTCTGCACTTGATCTTGTGCAGACTTTTCTCTGTGCCCTGGGGACATGTCCCTGCCAGAAGCAGCCTCTGCTGCCTGCCCATGGACCTGTCAGTGACCACATCTCTTGGGAGCAAGCCATGGGCCAAGGTGCTGCAGTAAACCAGGTGGGCAGAGCAGGAGTTTCTCTCTGCTTGTGAGAGAAGTTTGAATTGACCCAGGAGCACTTTGCTTCCAGTGGGAGGATGGAGCTGGGCCAGAGAAACAATAGGTCAGGAAAACATCAGGAGTTGTTCCAGACATCTTGGGCTTTATTCCCAATAAATGCCTTTGGTGTGCTTCCCCTTGGCTGCAGGAGGGGACGAGAGCACCTCAAGCAGAGGGCTGGTTAGCAAAGGATCACCCCTGCTCCCTGCTGTTGGAGCACCTCAGATCTTGCTGGGCAGGATTGATGTGTCCTCCCAGTCTCGCACTGGAGCAGGGAAATACTATTAATCACACTTGTTTTACGAGGAATAGAAGTATTAAGGGGATAGATGATTTGCCTGAGGACATGATGAGAAGTCTGTGGTGGCACTTGGAAGTCACTTTGGGTTCCCTAAAATGCAGTCAGAAGCTTTGACCACAAAACATTTCCATATTGAGTTTTATAACCCTCAAGCAATAGTCTTCCATGCTTTTAATAGAGATTTTGCCCACTTTAGGGGCAGGTACTGCAAGGCTGGTAGAAACGGAATATATTATTTTAAGGCCTACTATAAGAAAGAAAGAAATATATTCCCTACACTAGGAGCAGATAATAAAATGGTGTTACAATTGATGATCAAATCACAAGTTAACCCAAGAATTTGAATGGAGATAAATAAATGCTTTCTTCTTTTTTTTTTTTTTCTTTTTTGGTGAACAAACAAGGCTGAAAATCGATGTTGTCATGTACCTTTCTGCTCCATCCAATATAATTTCATGCATTCCCTTATGGATTTTGATGAGTTCTGCAGATCAATGACACAGCACTTAAACACAAGCTAAGCAGTAATTACAGATGCATGCAAGATTTATTCATCTGGTGGCACTGCACCAGCTGATGGAAGGACCAGGCATATCCAATCAATGTTTGAGGCTTCTCAAAATACAGAGGTTTTTTGGCTCACACTGCAAAGTGAAAACAGAAATAACCTCCTGAATCCCAGGAATGCCTCCTTAGGTCCATACAGGGTAAGGCTGCAGGACGGATCTGGGTCATATCTGCACTGTTGCTTATCCCTTGCCTCTGCAGCCCCATAAATATTTTTCTTGTGGGTCTTCTTCACATGCTCACAGCATGACCCACTTGTCCCCAGGGCTGAG
The DNA here is from genome assembly GCA_013400495.1 of Nicator chloris. Lineage (NCBI taxonomy): Eukaryota > Metazoa > Chordata > Aves > Passeriformes > Pycnonotidae > Nicator > Nicator chloris. Next base: position 301,314 of record WAAE01010711.1, read on the forward strand.
GACTGGATTGATGAGATTTAAGGCATAAGTAAGGAAAAAGAAGAAGAAGCATTGCAGAGAAAAGGGCCATGGAGCAGGCATGTCCCACGTGCCCAGGCCTGGTGTGCACAGGCAGGGAGCCAGCGTGACGTGGTGTGAAGGGAGCACCTGGGGGACCGCAGCTGAAGCCACAGAGGTGCGTAAGGTGGCACTGTTGTTATGGGAACACGTGGCAGGGGAGGCAGGGTAGCATGTGTAAAGAAAGAAACTGGATTTTGTCCAATTTTTCTTCAGGCTTTCCCTGTTGATGTGAGTTATCTGTTCATATAGGAGGTCTCCCCTTCCATGCAGCAAAGCTGCTCGCTCCCCACTGTCACCACGGGATGCCCTGACAAGCCAGGAAGTCCCACACTGTGATGATCTTTGCTGGGACTTCAGAGAAGGTGCTAATCCTACACCTTGCACTGACAGTCCTGAGTGCAGGTGAGACTGGATCAAGACTGTGGATCAGGAGATTCAGCTCTTTATCATGTGTGGAGGAAGAGGCTCTTCCATCCCCAGGTGTGGTCCCCTGGGCAGGGTATAGGTAGTTGAGCTCCTAGACAGAAATATGCAGCCTTTTTTCCTGAATTTGTTTGTAACTTCTGCATTTGTGTCATTACTTTGTTTATGCACTTTTGTTCAATGAGAAAGTCCTCTGGGGATTTCTTCAAGTGAAGTTGCTGCTTTAACATTAGTTTAATTTGAGCAAAAGTTTTTGCCTGGACTCCATTATCAATTCCCAGCTCTCAGCATCTGCTAACTAGCATCAGCCACCTCTGTCTCTTTCTTTTTCCTATTCCTGCCCATGGCAGATTTGGCATCACTGCTCAGCACACTGGTGTGGTATTTGTCATGTTGAGGACGGCAACACCATGGATCTGTTTAACTGCAAATGTTTAAACTGACATTAATGATGCTCAGTAGGATGTACTGGCTGGTGTTTTCCTGAAGGAGGATTTGGAAATGGTTCTTATGCTATTGCCAAACCTTGCATACCAACAGCAATACTGAGAGATTGGGAAACTCTGATTTATACCACTAAAAGTGCTGTAAAAGGCTCAGAGCTACAGTGACTGCTCACATGGTGTTTCATGGACCAGGCTTGCAGTTTTAGAGAGCTAAATTTTTTTTCAGTGGTGGTGTTCCCAGCAAACCTGCTGCTCAGCACTGGAGTGACATTGTAGCCCAGCGAGGAAGGGGTTACAAGAACAAAAAGTGCATTGTAAATCCCCAGCAAAAGACTTGGACTAACCACCAAAACCAGAGCTGACACTTCTTGGCGTGGCTCCATGCTGCAATTTGTGCCTGGCTTCCCTCGCCCCTGTATCTCTTCCTTCCCCTCCCAGCAGCATGGTGTAGGTGCTGCCTAAAATCAAAGCTCAGAACCATTTATCCTCTTTTTTCCCCAATAAATTCAGTGTCTGGTGAGTCTCAGGGACCTTTGAGGAGGTCCCTTCTCCAAGCACTCAAGCATTCAAATGCATTAAGTGTATTGGAGGTAGGGAAGGTTGTAAGATGAGGATTTTGGCACAAGGATGGGTGTTCGCTCTGCTGTTCTCCAGCCTCCTTCTGCTGTCCTGAACAAACTGAGAAACTCTGCCCAGAGCCTGTGTCCACAAAGCAGAGTGAGTGTGTGCCTGTCCCTGACAGTCCCTGCAGGAATACCCTGAGAGCCTGAGCTGGGCAGGGGGAGAGGCAGGTCGGGGGCTTACAGGATTTTCTGGGTGGACTGTCAATATAGGAGTTTTGGGTTTGGATCTGTGTGATATGTCAGTGGTCTGAAGGCAAGGAACATACATGGGGAAGACGAAACAATAGTTCATAGACAGTCTATGTTGTTTTTACTGTAATAGTATAAAAGGTGTGGATGAATGGACTGATAAGAATTTACCACTAGCTAGTCCCAACTAGTGTGTGGCAAGGGCAAAAAGATAAAAATACAGGAAAAGGTCAAAAATCTGTCTGCAGTGTATTAGGCCCCCTGTGCTCATGGGACTCATGCCCAGTTTGTATGGTAGAGCGACAGGTGAGCAGTGCCGTGGCAGCATCACATTTGTCTGCCTTTGGTTCTGCTGCCCAAATCAATGATAGTCTCATCTGTGAGTGCTCTGGGGAAAAACAGGTACAAACAAACCCCTTGTCAGGTTTCCAAGAGAGGGAGGAGGGAGGAAGACCACCCCTGGCACTGACCCAGCCCTGGAGTGGTGCTCTCCACAGGACTGTACTGAAATCCCAAGGAGAAGCACAGCCCTCTTGCCACCTGCACCTGCCTAAGTGCACCAGGTGCCAGGTTTCTCCCAAGACACTCCCTTTACACACCACACACATGGCACTGGCCGTGTCCAAACACGTGCCCATGCTGCTGAGTCCTGGAGAAAGGACCCTGTGCTTCCCCTCTTCCCATCCAAAATGCAGCTCGATGCATGCCCAGTGGCTGGGGGTTGAATGTTGGCTCAGCACATGGCCTGGATAAGCAAGATACAAAGTGCTGTTTGCTCCAGGGCTAATTAGAGCTATTGTATCAATTAGTCTGTGAAAGAATCAGTGCCCTGAGCTCCACAGAGCGAATCCCAGCCCACAGAACTGTCTTGGCCAGGTGCTGGGACTCTGCTCCCGTGGGGCTCCCCCAGCCCCTGCCATGCTCTGCCTGCCCAACCCCACCAGCTCCTGCCTCTCTCTGCTGCTGCCTCTGCTGCTCTCGCCACCGTGGACGTCAGCAAGTCATAAAGAGCAGCGTGTTATTGTCCCCACTGGAACCACGACAAGGAGCTTCAGCCTGCTGGCTGACAGGCACCACGGGCTGCCAGGGGCCCAGAGAGCTTTGCCTTCCCGCCCTTCATGGGCACAGATCTGGTGCTTCAAACCCATCATTGCTGAGTCCTGTGACCTTGTGATTTTACAGCATGTCACAACGTTTGCTACATCCTTTTTTTCCCCCTTCACTTTTGTTCTCTCAAGCCCCTCAAGGCTAGATATTAGATGGGCTATTTGCTTAAGGAAATAAAAGAGGGCTTTCCAGCTCTTCTGTTCACAGACAAAAGGCTTTAAAGTACAAGCCAGAGGGTTTAGGAAGCAGCAGATAAAAGCAATTTTCCAATGGTTCTCTTAATAAAAACAGGGAATTTTAGCTAAGCTTGTGATTGGTTTTGGATTTAACTCCTAACCTTAAAGTTGGATTCTGGATAAAACTCCTATCCTGAGCATGGGGATGCTGCATTCTTCTAGTGGGAAGACAGAGCTGATCTGTCCTGCTTGGCAGGGCTTGTCCTAGGCTGGAGTGGCTCCTCCTGGGCTGTTCACCCCATGGCTGGTGCAGGCAGCTCTGCCCCAGGGTTCCCATTGTGCTGCTACATGCTCCCTGGACTGCAGCAAAGTCCTTTTTCAACTTTTCCTTACAAACTGGGATGATTTCTGGGGTAGGACTTGGGGAGGGAGGGCACAGGCGGCTGTGCATCATTCCCCCATCACACTGCCCCCACTGGTGCCTGCAGACCTGTGTGGAAGACAGCTTGCTCCATCATGGAGCCTGGCTACAAAGAAATCCCTGCATTCCTGCCATTCTTTGCCATTTAAGGATTTCAAAAGGATAGCAAATACATCGGGAAACCACATGCCACTGCCACGCTCACCTCCCAGCGTCACAGATGGTGCCAGACCTGACGCCAGCCGTGTGAAGAGCCTCGGCATGGTGGTCTCCTGACAGATTTTCCTGCAGACACACTGCAGAACCAGGAGGCTGAGAGCAGCCGGATGGTCCCCACGTGGTCACATGCATTGCTGGGGGACAGGGCTCAGAGCCCCTGGTGCACAGAGCCGGGTGCTGCCTAGCTGGCATAAAGCACGAATCACACACAAAGGGGGACATATGCCTTGCTAGAGCTTTCCAATTCCCTAAGGAGCTTCTAGGAGCAGTAATTACCTTGAGAGCCTCTCTGGTGCACCCCTCAGGAGGTGCCTCATGTCCTGCCCTCAGCCTGTGTGAGTGATGTTGTTTGTCTTGTAGGGCAGGGTGTGATGGTGGAGCTGGGGGTGCACTGTATGTCAAACGTCAGGGTGCAGAAAGGGAGAGGGAAGCTTGGATTCCTTGGTTTTGCAGGGGAGGAGGAGGAGGAGGGGCTGCAAGTTCCCAGGAGAGTCTGGACTCCCTGGCTGTGAAGCTGCATCCCAGCACTGCCATGCCCTGGTGTGATGAGGAGGCTGGGGTGAAAGGTGGGAGACACAGTGAGGGGCTCACTGCAGGGTGTGAGTGCTGCCAGTGGAAGGGCAGAGCTGGTGGAAGAGGGAGGCTGCAGCCAGCCATAGGGGCAGCAGTGAAAAAACAAACTGAACAGAACAAAAAAACCCAACCCCAACCCTTGCTGGCAGCCTGCCAGCTCCAGCTGGTTTCATAAGGACATTTCAGCCTAAAAATACACAAATACTCAGCCAAAAAAAGTCAAATCTTTCTGCGCCGAATCTGTCACCCACAGCCCTTCACAAGGCAGGAAGAAATTCCTGTTGGGTCTGTCAGTCGGTGATGAGAACAGATTATCCAGGGTTCAGGACCACGGTTCAGCAGGTTTCCTTGGGGGGATGCCTTGTGCTGTGTTTATAGATGGTGCTGGCTGCTCCTCCCCACTAAGCAAAATGTGAAAGGAGAAGAGATCATTTCCAAGTTCTTGCAGTATCTCCTCCTCCAGGCAGTGTGAACTACCTCAGCTCCCACCCTTTTGGTGTGAGCTTTGCCAAAATGGGGACAGCCCTGATGAGGAGCCCATTTAATTGTCTCATTAAATACCTATTTAGTTAATCAAGATGTCAAGATTGTACTAATCCCAGGCCAAAGACAACACAGTTACGATGCAACACAGAATGAAAAATGGCAGGAGGTGGTAGGTACTGTTATGCCTTTGTCCTCAAGGAATGAACTATGTAGCTTCTCTGCTCCTCCTTGCAGAGCAGTCTGTATCTCCTGCATCTCTTCAGAGCTGTACCCCAAAGGAGGGTGGGTCTGGTGGAGCTCTGCCTCTGCCCTGGGGTCTGACAGGGGCCAAGTGGGATGGGCACTATAACGAGATCCAATGTCTTATGACGAGGCTGTGTTATGCAGAGTCCTGCAGACCTCTGCCTTTGAGTTTTCTGACAAAGAAGCTCAACTCTCATGCTCTCCTGTCAGTGTTTGGTGGGAAAGAACGGTGAGCATCACTTAATACCCATTGTCAGGATAATCTGATGTGGTCTCCACTCTGCTTTGGGCCAACAGAGGCAGCCCCTGGAGAGTTTGTACCCAATTTTGGTGAAATTGGGTGTTCCAGGTGGGTGAGGAAGAGATGCTGGAAAACATCAGCTGGCTTAAAAAGCAATGTCTTTCCTACTGTGCTCTTCCTCCACCTCACACTCAGCCCTAGATGAAGCCATATAACAACAGCAATTCCTTAATTTATGAGGATAATAACAAAACCTAAGACCTCTACCAAGCCCGAGCCTTGCTAGACTACAACAGGCTGAGGCTCAGATTGCCCGTGTGTCCCTCACCTTGCAATGCCAAGAAACAGCCCCACTCCAGAGCCAGCAACAGCACCAGCAGACATTGCAGAGCTGCTCCTCTCTGGAAATAGATTTGCATCTCATTTGTGGGATTGGAGCAAGGTTGGTGATTCCAGTCAACCAGCTCCAGCCTTTATGGACTGTTTTGTTTTTCTTGTCATAGGGGGAACTTGATTATTCAGAGCTGGTGGGCATATTTACTTACTGGGGTAAATTAAACCATAAATTCAGACAAATGTACCTACCTCTACACTTGTGATGTATTTTTCCTTTCTGCTTTATTGGGCTCCAAGACACAAAGGTGGATTGTTCAATAAACAGCGCAATGCAAGTCATCCCAATTAATTGGATTGTTCCATTTATGCTGTTACTGCCTCCAATTAAATGCAAGAGAGCGCAAGTGACAAGCACGAGTAAGATGGGTGTGCAGAAAACCATATTCTAATGCAAAAGCTGTGATGAGAAAATGGAATCTACACACCTGATGGGAATATTAATGCAAAACCTTGACCTATAATTTTTCTCTCTTCAGTCTGAGCATGCCAGAAACAATTGCAGCTCATTAAAATGGATCATGTCCTGACAGTCATGCATAATGATCAAGTCCCACAAGTCCCATGGTTTAAATGTTTGCCTTGCTCGTGAAGCCAGGAAGGTAAATGTTTAGACCATGGGACTTGTGGGACATGGACATTATCATAGAGCTGCATGGTCCTACATGACTAGATACAGGAAACTGCAGCAAACTTTTAAGACCCTTTCTCTCTTTTAAACCCCGTGTTATCAGAGAAAGAGCGAAGGGAAAAAACAAATCCAAGAGTGCCAGTGTGGCTTGGACTTCTGGAGTTCATCTGGCCCATCCCCCTGTTCAAAGCAGGACTAACTTCAAAGTTAAATTCAGTTTGAAAGTTTGCTCAGGTGGCTCAGCGTTGAGCACTTCCAAGGATGGAGATTTTACAGCCTCTCTGGGCAGTCTGTTCCAATGCTGCCTTGTCAGGGCTCAATCTGGAAGCCATTCACCACATCACAACAACATCTGGCTCTACTTTCTTAACTGCTTTTTTGATGCAAAGTGTGTGTTGGCACGTGGGATGCAGAAAGTATCAGTAGGGAAGGTGATAGCATCATGCAAAGACAATTCTTTTGCAAGAAAAATAGATCAGAAAACAGTCCCACACAAGATGGGGTGAGAAGAAAGGCACTGCAGTATGTTATGCTGAGTCTGGTGCTGTTTTTCTGTAAGGCACTGCCAGACCAGTTCTTTAAGACAGAATAACCAAAATGTTGTCCAGTTTGGGCTTGGTATTTGGCACAGACTTGAGATGTCAGTGCTGTAGTTAGCACAATTCCATCTCTCTTTCTCCACTGAGCAGTGAGGTCTGTATCCCTCTTCAGAGTTCTCTCTCCCTCCCTTGGCTCCTGATGGAGGGAGCCAAAGGCAACAAGCTTCCTAGCCCTGACACCTCTGATATGTGTGAAGATGGATGGGTTGAATGCAGGCCTAAAATATTTTACATTTTCACGGTAGTTTCACAGCCCTGGCATTATCAAGTGATCTTTCAAAGTACTTGGAAGCAGGAAGAGAAGAACTTGAGAGAGGTTCTGGCTTTTTTGTGTCTGTGTACTTGCAAACTGTCTCTGCCTACACATCTTGCAGGGCCTGTTCCTGTTTGGAGATGCACATGGAAAATCAGTGCTCCTGTGGATGCTCTGTCTGCTCCATTTCCCCCTGAAGTTTGGAGGCTGTTCAAAGCAGGTCTCCATCTCTGGGTGGTTAAGATCAGACTTGCCCTGTGTGCTGCACTCCACTGACCAGCTTAGTTAGGAACTTGAGGCTAGGAGACACAAGACAATATTGAAATCTGAACAAAAGTAGGAGATTAAGGAAACCAGCTGGAAACCTCTATTTTGCTGATTTTGAAAGCAAAATGTGGGTCACAGATGTGCTTCCACAGACAGAAACTGGCTGGAGAAGAAAAAGACATCAGCATTGCCCAGACGCTTTGATGATCAGAGGTAGATTTAGCTCCTAGGCATAGAGACAAGAAAGGAAGGGAGACTAAGTAGGAATAAAACCATAATCAAGATATTAGGAATGTGGAACGCAACCCACCCGTAAATTGCCTTAGGGAACTACGAAAAAATGCAGTAAGAAAAAAAGATGAAACCAATTGCTACATCTTTCTCTCTTCCCTTTTCTTGCCTTCCTTATGGTTTTGCTTTTTGCAGTCCAAGACATATGGGGTCCATTACAGAACCTTCCCTCTTCCTCGACCATGTTTTTTCTTTGCAAAAGTGCTGTTTTCTACTGCTCCTTTGCAGTAGCTATGAAATCCTTGCTAAAGACCAGCTGACTTTGGAGCCCAAAAGAAACAAAGCTTTGCAGAAAATCCATACTGTCTGCATGTATCAGAGGCTAGAAACAATGTGCTCTGGCCCATCTAGCTCCAGAAGGGAGATAATACTCACTTCTTGTTTAGTCTAACACAAAAGATTAAACTTATTTTCAGTGCAATTGATGACAGACTGGTAAGAGGCATGCTGCCGACCCTTGCAGGCTGTTGGTTAGCCTGTGACTTGATCTCCCAGGGGCTGCAACAGAAGGCCTGTTGTTCCAGCCATTGAAAAAAAAGTCAAGGTAAAGCACTGGAAGAGCAATTAAGGACAACAGCAGCACTGACTCAGAGAAGCCCAGGTGGTAGTTCCTTAGAAATAGCCAAGCAGTGGGGGGGAGGGTCTGAAAAGCATTCAGGCCATTTGGCAGGTGGTTTCTGGGGTGAAGGGAAGTGCCAGGAGCACTCCTGAAGGTCTCACCTGTGCTGGCCACAACACGACCTGGTCACTTGGTGCCTTCAGGCTTTGTGGCATGTGCTGAGCAGCCATGGAGCACAATCTCCAACTCCTGCAAGAGACTTCCCTCCTGCTAGCAAAATGCCAGTCCCTATGGCTTAACACCAAGGGAAGCCTGAAATGAAATGCTAGTGCAGCTCACAGCCTGTCACTGTTTTTCAGACTTTGGGGAACTTAGAATTCAGTTCTTGTCTGGAACTTATTTTTCTCAGCCCTAATGAAAACACATTTTGTAGTTGTTAGTGTTTTAAATTGAGTATCAGTGTCAATAAAGGCAAGCCTTTTCCCAGGGTGGGAAAAAAAATATAAAATTGTCTCAAATCTTCCACTCATGCAAAAGTAAACAACCCCAAAGCATTGAAGAATTAAATAAAATATATGCCTCTTTTCACTGGGAGTCTACTGGGCGTGAGTAAGTGCCAACTGAGCTCTCACTTGCACCACCACCTCTTGTGATGGCACCAGGGCCTAGAGGTGCAGCAGGATGTGTTATGGTGCCCTGCCATGGGACAGCACCTCTGCTCCCAGTGGTGGAACCACCAGAGGCTCCTAAACACCAGCAGGGCTGTAAATGAGAAGGACTTTGTTATCTCCAGCTTCCCCATCCAGCCTAGCCCACAGAAAAAAGGTGTCCAGCCACAGCACAACTCACAGTGCAGCTAAGAAGAGAGGCAGCACAGCATTCCCCTAGCAAGGAGGATCATCCATCCTCATCTGGATGCAAGAGATTTTGTTGGAGACACCAGAATTTATTTGACTGGGCTGCAACCCCAGATTGAAATTGCTGTGAATACTACAGCACAGAGCCTCTTCAGCTGATGTCTGGAAACTGCTTGTGGTTTCAGAGCTCTTGCTGATGAATTGCCCAGCAGCTGGTCATACTGGAAGGGGTCTACTTATTATTTTCAACTGCTATCTTGAATGGAAGGAAAATCAAAACACTTTCCTCAAGGTAATTGGCTCTAAAACAATTGAAGATTTTTCCACAAGGTTATAATGCAATTAGGCCTGGCATTTTAGATAATTTATATCTCTAAAGGTATGTTTGTGCCATCATAGTCTTATTCTGTGGGGAGAAAAAAAGAAAAAAAGAAAAAAAGAAAAAAAGAAAAAAAGAAAAAAAGAAAAAAGAAAAAAAGAAAAAAGAAAACAAAAAAGAAAAAATCTGATGGCAAAAGAAAGCTGATTTTGCTATTACAAGCAATGAAATATAGATTAAACCATCATCCACATAGTACTGATTAAAAGGCACCAGAATGCCAGGATCATCTCTGAGGTGTGATCATGGTTGGGTAGGATGCTGTGTCACCAACCACACATCTGCAGGTTTCCCATTCAGTTTTCCATCAATGCCAAATGATGTGTCATCCCTTGCCTTCTGCTGCAGCACCTCAAGAGCTGCCCTGCCAGCTTGGATGGGAGCAGCTGGTGCAGCTGGGAACACCAGGCCCACCACACAGACCAAAACCAGCAGCCACACCAGTGCCTGGGTTGTGTTTTGATAGATACCCAGGAATAGCCCAAGCAGAGATGCCAAACAATTCAAACATGCAATAACAACTCCAGAAGTGCATGAAACAGCTGGTGACCCTGTTGATATGGGATATTGTGGCAGCTAAAAGCATGGACGTAGCATTGCCCGACACCACCGGGAAGCCTCTATTTCCCTGACTACCAAAAGGTCCAAGGGTACAACTGGGGAAATGAAAGCTCCCTGCCTGCCTGTTCCTTGTGTTTATACTTAACCACCTTTGGCTGACTCTTGCCCAAGACACAGTCCAGGGCCAGGGGCATTTTGCCTGACTGCAACAGATGCTGTGATTGAAATTATAGGATGAAAACCTCTAGTCTCCTGGCCTAGGTGGAAGCAAATGAATTGGATCAATTATCATTACAAATGGGTCTGAACTGAAACTGGGGAGACACTGAACATCTCTTCAGAGCCACAGCAGCCATTTATGGGTGGATGTCCTGTCCTCATGATGGTATGAACCAAAGCCATGGATTCAGACAATCACCATTGAATGACATCTGGATGTGGTCCCTAATGGTAGAGAAGCCACTGACTCTATTACAAGAGTAAGTCAATGCCCCAGGAAACGTAAAGATGTCCCTTCCCTTTGGCTGTAACCCAGCTGACCTACAACTATGGAAAGTACAGTGGGAAAGAAAAGCAAACAGAGGAAAGAAAGGCAAACCCAAAAGCTGTATGCTGTACAAAGCAGGTGATCACACCCTTCTGTTCTCAATCACATAGACAAAGGAGCCATCTGCTGTGCCTACAGGTTGATCTGCCTATATTTGCTAGATCCATGTTTGCAAAAATCTACCTTGAGCACTTTGGGAACCTGGACTTGGGGTCACAGACCTGACCCCAGACTGGCCCAGAGGGGACATGAATGTCCTGCCTGATCCTTTGTGCTTTGCAGCGGCCTGTGACACAACACACATCCCAGACTGTAAGCAGAGACATGATCAGTTCCACTGCTATGAGGTCATTCACTTCAGGTAAAACTTTAACACAACCAAATGCAGCTTCTTAACATGAAACACTATGGACAGGAATACTCACTATTGGGCTGAGTCGTTAAGTTGATATTCCCGGGAGCGGTTGAAGCATTCTTGGATCCCAGAGTCTGCCCAGAGCCTCATCATGGCTGACAGCAGCTCTGGAGAGAAGGGCTCTGTGTCCTCCATCCGACTGACGACATCGCAGACCATCTTGGCATCAGCCTACAGAGGAAAGAAACATGAGGTCACATAGATGCTCAAGGCAGAATTTGGAGCCAGAGATTTCAGAAACAGTTCACCAAACCATCAGGAGTAAAGAGGCTGTGTTTCGCAAGATAGGGCTTTAGCATCCACACTGTGTGATCCAGCTGAAAGGGCAAAAGGAGGATGGAGGAAGGAAATCACAAGGAAAAAGACTGTGCAATCCACCTCATATCAACAAGTATTTCTATTCAACAGACAAAGCAGTCTGCACTGTGCATATGTGGAATTTCATAGGAACAGACAGAAATTCATACATGTACAAGGATATTTAAATTTGTTAGCAACAACGTCTGCTTTAACCAAGTCTGGAACCTTGCTGAAGTGGGGGCTTTGTATCAGAAAGAACAGCAGAAAGACTCCAGAAACAATTTTTTCCAGATGCTGGTTTATTGCTTTTCCTGAATTCTTGTTCTTTGCTATGAGCCCCTGCTATGAGGGCTAATTCTTGTTAATGCAGACCACCTTGGCTGGCTGTGGTTCTCTGTGACTCAGAGGGAGAGAAATCTCCCACGGTTAGGGAGCATGGCAGTCAGGGAAGGGCCAGCTGACTCCATCTTCAGATGGAGTCTTTTTTGGTGAGAATAATGAGATTCACTGGGACAGCAGCTTTTCCTGGAGGATAGTGCTCTGACACAACATGAGTCTGGAAGATGTCTCAGATTTAGGATGGGAATGTCTAGACAGCCTTGGAATAGCTGAGTTCAGCCCTCCTGTAATAGTCCACAGTGGCTGATGCTTCACTTATTTGTGAAGCAGGACACTCAAATTCATGACCCCTTCTGCTTGCTTTGCAAGAAGTAAATGTCCCACAGCACCCACAGACTCCTGAAACCCTTGGTATGTTGACAAATCTGCAGAGTTTTTCCTTCATTGCTTTGAATATGTCTCATATTTCTACTAGCTGAAACAAACCCAACCATTATTGCTATAATTAATTGGAAAAGAGGAGCTCTTGCTCCTTGTGTGTGTGCAGCAAACTTGTGAACACAACCTTCTTGTTTTACTACCTTGTCTCTTGTCTGCTAGACTGAACCCATTCTTGGCCGAATGCAGGTGGAAACCTATGCCTTCCAGGGTGTTTGATCTAAGCGAGTAAGTGCAGACCAGAAACACAAATCTCGAGAGGGGAGTGCAGGATCTGCCCATGCTTTGCTGGGTACAATTAGAGGTGTCATCATTCAGGAGCTCGACAATAACCTTATTGTTATAAGGATGGCAATGACAGGTGTATGACAGGGTGTGCACGGTTAGGATCAAAACTCTGTAGCCTCTTTATTGAACACTGAAAATGTGGGAAAATTGCAGGGCACCAAACCGAAAGCACTGGAGACTGAAGCTGATGGAGATTTCAGTTCTCAATGAAAGAGCCTCAGGTGCCCTGAACATCCAGCCTTTATGGGCTGAAGAAGTCTCAGTACTGTATGTCTCAGTACTGCATCCCATAAAACTTAATGGGGTGGATTCTATGTTTTGAAGGCTTTATGAACATAGAATCTTTCTCACAGAGCACTTAACTTCATATTTTAGTGCCCAGGAATCCTCCCAGCCCTCTGTACAGACTCTGCTCATTTTGGAGAATGTGTTGGTGACTCACACCTCAAAGCCAAGACAAACTAAGAACCTTGAAGAGTTCAGTTAATTTCAAAAGCTTGTTTTCTGCCCCGGAGTGCTTTGTGAACTGAGTGAATATTCATAAATCATCCGTATGGTTTGCCTGCCCTGCTGGAGCTGCAATTCTACTCTTTTCACAGACTCTAAATGACAGAAAACCTGCTGATGGCTGTGGTCTGCCTTGGCCCCATTATTTGTGCATGGGTGATGCAGGAAAAGCATCCATGCTTCCAGTCAGGTAGAAGGATGTCTTTCTATGTTATCTTGACTGTTGGAGGGGGCTATAGGTATAATCACAGATCTGTCCATCTGTCTGTGATGGAAAAGCATGTTTGAATCTCTCCAGCTGTCATGGGCATGGTCTGGGCTGCTTCTGAGTTTTGTGGATTTAACTGCAGGCTGCTTTTTGTAAACCATCAGAGGGAATGGCACAGTCATCATATTTTTTGTGCTGGGAAATAGCTGTGTCACCTTCTCAACTACTGAGACTTGTGGCAGTTCCCCGTGAGTAAGACCCAACACAGTGGGGTTTTGAGCAGAAGACAGAGATGAACAGCAATGACAAGGCAGAATGGGAGTGATCTGGCACAGACATTTCTGGCTGTGGTTATCTGTGAGTCTGGTGGGCCAGAAGTGGGGCTGAGCACATAGGGCAAGGGATTATTTTGGTCCATGCTCCTCTGCAGTCACTGGAGGTCCCTTTTGGGGACAGGAGAGACTGTCCTCCCACAGCATGGACACCTACCTGCCTGCAGGGCAGACTGAGAGTCACCAGGCTGAAACAGGGTAGGAACTCGAAGGAAAGTTTATTGCTCCTGCTGAACAGTAATAAAATTATTCCAGACTTAGTTTTATTTTGCAGAGTGAACCACTGAAGCCTTGGTTTTACAGATCCAGAAAAAGCAGGTGAAATGACTGTTTTTAAAAATACCCCTTCCCCCTGCCAAGGTTCAAGTCCCTCTGTCAAGGAGATGCGGCCATCCAGGAGTTCAGGCATTTGTTAGATGATTTAACGAGCAATTAATGATCCCAGAAGTGAAGATACCCCTTTCTTTTCTCACTCTCCAGGCTGTGTCTCAAGCTGGGAATGACATTAAAATCTCCAACTCCCCCTGGGCTCAGCAGGTAGATTTTTAAATACTGCCTGATTGACTTTTCCCTGCCTGCCTCCCCCGGGTCTGCTGCTCCTGCTTTTCCCGAGGTGAGAGGAGCCGAGCCTCCCGCCACACTCTGCTTCTGTACTGCAGCCAGCAATTAAAGGAAAACAAAACAGGCCCACCAGCCCTCCCCCTTCCCTGCCTTGCAGCTCCCATCCGACAGGGTTGTCATTAATGAACACCACGGTGGTATTTCAGCTACCTCAGGAGCTAAAAATAGGCAGTGCTTGGCCCCTGGGATTGCTGGAAGGAGCTACAAAATGGTGCAGGGCTCATTCCACCACTGCTGCCTCTGCCTTTCCCAGCTGCGCTGTCTCCCGTCTCCTCGGAACAAGACATCTGGGAGGAGGACAGGAGGCCAGGCTGGTCTCCTTCACGCTGGTTCTTATCCAGCACGAGCACCCTAGCCTATCTCTGCAGCATTCCCACACGTCCTGCTGCCACTCCCCAATGGCTGGCACTTTCCATAGCAGGTGAAACCCTAACACCTGAGCTGAATGCCTTTGGGCTGCTCATTATGGAGAGCGGGATTTGTCACTTTGTGTCATTCCTGGATGTCGATCCCATCCACCTACAGCAGGACAATTAAAGCTGCCTGGGCATGGCCTGGGGAGACAGCTGAGTTTAGAGACCGTGGTAAGGTGAAATTATGCATCCAAGCTTTAGACATCAATCCAAGAGACCAAATAACTCTTTGCTAAAGAACAAACCTCCGCTGTGATCAGGGAATGGAGAGCACTCTGTAAGGCTAGGGCAGGGTCTGAAATCCACAGGCAGATGTGAACAAGAAGCTTGTAAACACAGCGGGAAGTTGGCATGTGTCATTCCTAACCCCAGGTTGCAGGCCTACCTGTGCACCACACTTTCGGTATAAATCCAGTTCAAAAGGGGATCTGTTCTCTCCCTAACCTGGACATAACTGCAGTTATTTAATTGTCTCCCATATATCACTGTCACTGAGCTCACAGCCTGTGCTCAGCATACAAACTTGTGACTTCACTTGCAACAGCCACACAGCCCAATTAATGTGTTTCCTGCCTGGAAGGGAGAGGGGCCCCTCTCTGCAGTCTGACACTACTGGCAGTTGCGTTTGTCTCTGCAAACAAGTTGTTTTCCATCACACTGATACAGAACGCCCCTAATTACTTGTTCCTTACCACCACCCATAACTGGTGCCCACGAAGATACCAGCAGAGCTGCACTATGAAGGTACCAGCAAAGCTGCTGCTGCCCTGGCTGCTGTAGAGTCACACTTGAGTAGGACCCAGGTCCCCATCTCTGACTATCCCAGGGCAAATCCTGGCTTTGTTCCTTTGAAGTTGCCTGGACACTGACTAGGAGAATTCCCCCCCCTCCCCCCCACCCTTTTTTTTTTTTCTTTTCTTTTTTTCCAAAAGGAATAGTTTTCTGTAAGAGTAAATTTAAGGGAGAGGCAAAACCTTGTGTGAAGTTGTGTGGTACGAATCTGCTAAACCCTACAGAGCTGTGCAGTGTTACAGTCACTGGAGATATGAGCTGGTGTGCCACACTGTACTGTCCTTTCCTTTTGGTGAACTAAATCCCAGTAAATATCAATGGTTTTTTTCTGTTATTTAGTCTGATTGATGACACTTGTCACTTAGCCTATCTCAAAGGTTAACCCAGGGGCAATTTCCTCTGGTGGCTGGTTGTACCAGGAGTTGCTTCTCAGAACATTTCAGAAAATCCATGCAGTGGGGGAAAAGATAAGCACTGCAATTTGGCAGTGGTATGAGGCAAATCAGCACAGTACCAGTCATCAGCAAGCAATATCATGAAAATAGTAGTGGCCATCATGAGTCATGAACCTGGGGGTAATCAAACTGATGTCTTGAGATCATCCAGCATCCAAAAAGGATGTCCTTGGAAGGGAACCCTTGTGGGGGACCCAGATCCTGCCCTCAGGGTACAGCAGTATGTGTCTCTGCTACTCCAGTAAGAAATGATGTCCTGTAACTTCATGGCAGAAGTGAACCGAACTGAAAACCTCCCCCTTCTCCTTACAGAGTGTCTCAGAAATATGGACCCCACTTCCCCGTGTGGTTGTATTGCAGCAAAAGCCAGTGATTTTCACAGCATTTCAGAGTGAAGAAATCCTGGAAACAAAGTATAGCTGGTGAATATGCCTTTTCCAGAGACATCCAGGGCCCAGCTCCAAGCCCTTAGAAGTTTTTGTAGACACTGAATAAATAGCTACATGTATGACTCTCCCTGTCACTCTCTCTCTCTTTCTCACACATCTGTGTTTCAGAGCTGACCTCTCAATCCGTGGAAGTCTGTCTGGCATTAAGCAGCTGTGGTGCATCGTGAGAGAGACAACTTTCCTCCTGCACCCTTCCATCTACCCTTAGAACTTTTAATTGAGGCCTCCCACCTCGGCTTGGCATTTGGCTTGCTGAGAGATCCTGGAAGGCACTGAGCAGGTAAAAATCTATCCAGTGGCTTATTAATATTTATCCCTTTGGAGATTACCTTGAGGTAGGCACCCAAACTTCCCTTCTTTACTCTTGTTAGCTGGAAGTGGAAATGCAAAACTCTGGACACAGATCCCAGTGGTCTGGGAAAGGGGTTTACACAGAAGCTCAGTGTAGTGCTCTTTAGCAGTTTGCATCACACAACAAAGCTAAGCCTAGAAATTCAAGTTAGAGATGGCTGGCTTTCCACAGAGTCACAGCAGCCGTCTATGCACATGTAAACCTCTCAGAAAAAGGTTGGCTGACTTGGATACAATGCCGAAGGGCTGCCGTCTGTCTAGGAGCAGAACACTCTTCTCTACAGAAAACATAACCTGACAGCCATGGTGACATCCAGATCTTCTCATGACCTTGTGCTGTTCGGCTGGCAATTAGTACAGCCCTGGTTTTCATATCCTTCTGGAGCCAAGAAGGCACCATCACCTCTGACTGTCTTGGCCAAACAGTTCTGTGTGTCTGGGAAGTGGTCAAGGATCTCTAGCCTGAAACCTTGTTATAGCTGTTTTTCTGCTTCCTGTTTGGGGAGACATTGAGCAGGACTGATTACAGATTATTATATTTCTTACAGCAGGCCAACTGCTCTGTGTTCAGTACTACTTTCATTCCCATGCTGTATGATACTGCAGTTGATCAAATAAAATTTGCCAGCCCTTATGTGGGTATAACCCTCTTTTCCCATTGTGCAACACATATAAAATAATATTCCTGGTTTGCTTGCACTGATGGCAATCTAGAGACTGGATAACGCATGGACTAGACTAAGCTCTTGGGCTGCCAGCTGGCCAGCACCATAATAAGAATTCCTATAGCTCCACATCCTATAGAAAATAGTGGTTCATTCAGTATTGGGGGAAAAACCCACAACCCAACAATACAGAACTCAACCTGCAAGGACAAGTAATTCCCTGAATTTGCTTTTTTCTAGGAAATGCAAGGTCCTCCCTTCTTCTTGAGGAGCTCAGAGAAGCTCCAGAGCTGAGAAAGACAAACACAGTGGGAAGCTGACCTCATTTTTCTGAGGAGGATGGGAAAGCCAGAAAGCATGTGTTAAATGGTCTCAAAATAGGTCCTGACCCACTAGCTGCAAAGGCAGGAGAGAAAACAGCACTCTGTCCATCCCTGTCCCCTCTATTTATAAGAAGAGGACATCCCCAAGAGACCAAGAGCCACTGCACGCTCCGTCAGCATTGCTCCAAGAACAGGATGCTTTAATGGGTCCTCTGCCCTACAAGCACTGAGCAAAGGGGCTGGGTACAGGACCTGAAAGCCCAAACACCATTCCTCGCTGACGACTTTCAGGCCATGCAGGCACAGACAGCACTGCCCACCAGGGAGGGGATGAGAGAGAGAGTCACAGATGGGGGACATTAGCCGCATGGCTTCATGCTCCGCAGGGGAGTGCTCTGCCGCAGTGCTGAGGAGCGGGCTGGAAACATGTAAAGATGAGAGAGCAAAATCCTTGCAGCTCACTGCCCTCTCCTCCCCTGAATATCCTCTGCTGGGTAGAAGTCCATAAAATGTAACAGCACTGGAGTATTTGTGCTGCAATAAATGGCAGGGAAATGCCTGAGATGCCACAGTGACAACACAGGTGGGGAAGCTGCGTTGGCTCCTGGCATTTGTAAAATAAATGGCTGTTTTCCATTCATTGCAATGCAGACGGCTGAGGATGAACAGAGTGGGAGTGATGGTGATTCTCTGGGAACCCACTATGGGTTTAGGAATTCCTGATGGGTTTAGCCTGTACATCTTCCACTCTTCAAATGTTTTTAAGATTTTCCACACCAACATCCCTCTGGGCGACTGTGTTTAGGGTGGCAGCATGGAGGGGACACAGTTTTGAGTCTTCCCACCACAAAGGGGGAAAACAGGCTTTGTCTTTGGAACAGAAAGAGAAACCAACTCCTATGGTGGGTGCATTCCCAGGAGAAAGATTTTTTTAACATCTCTGGCTAAATGCCACATTTATGATGGTTTATAGGGCAGTGCCTTCCTGCTGGGAAGTCGTGCAGTGCTGGAATCTAGTAATTAGTTTAATGCTCAGAGCTTGATGCTGAATGGTGGGTGCTAATCTGCACTCTACAATTAATCTCATAGATTTATCAGTGCCTCTGTGAAGAAGGACTAAGCCTGTGGGTTACATTCATTTGTCCCTGAAGAAAGAGATGGTGTTTCAACCAGAAACAGCCCTGTTTCATTTTATGGTCCTTTTTTACTTGGTGATCTCTGTTGAAGATATATACCTCAAGGAACACAGAGAGAAGGAAAATCCCTCTCTTCACCCCAACTCTGGTAAATTTCATCTCCCTGTTGCCTCTGTTCTTATAACCCATAACTTCTTCTGTAACCCATAACTGGGCTATCTGGGTAGGGATTTCATACTGCCCTGCACTGACAAAGCAGTCAGTGGGTTTGCTGTGCACACTCAAGCTTTGTGATGAAGTGAGGGGTCTCAACATTATTTCTTGCATTGCTGATGTGACATTAGGCATCACAGCAGCCAAAGAATACTAATTCTTCCACTTGGCAGCAGAACTGAAAAAATAGGTGGTGTAAAAAATCAGCTTGCATGAACCATGGATTCTCCTGTGAATCCAAAATCCTCTGAAAAATTAATTTCACATCCAGCCAAAGCATTTGCCTTAAGTCCTATCAAAATATTTTGGGTTATTTAGGTGCTCAGTATTATTTTTTAGAAGTATGTCAAATTTCAAACAAAAATTTTGACTTTGAATGAAAAGTTGGAAAAATGAAAACAAATTACTTTTTCTTTTCAGGAATGCAAAATCCGCTTGAAAAATTCTCACATAATTTCATCTTGTCAATGACTACATATAGATTTTGACTGGAGTTGTAGATTTTAAGTGGATTTGTAGATTTTGACCAGTTTTTACAAATGTTTTTGGTTTATTTCCGACTATTTTTTAGCCATTTCATCAAGCATTTCTGTCCAAGTCTATTAATAAGTACAACAAGAACATTCTCATCAGGAGTCCTTCATTCACAGCTTATTTTCTGTTTTATTTTCAGTTGTCACCATCTCAAATTTTCTTGGTTTTGGTCCTGTGCTCTTTCACCAAATGTCCTACAAGATGATCACTGCTGAATTTTCCTTGCAATGAAGGGCTTTGCAGCAGTTCCCAAAGCAAATATCCAAGCAAGGTCCTGAGTAAAGCATGTGCTTCCTGTTTTTGCCTCTGCTGGTGTGGTAACTTACTGATTTTTGGTCTCTGGCTGCAACACAACCAGTGATGGAGATGCAGGGTGACCCCACCTGACTCCAGACCCCAAGGGGGAATGGCATCACACTGACACATGGCAGGTTTAGATTAGAAATTATGAAGAAATTCTTCCCTGTGAGGGTGATGAGGCACCAGCACAGATTGTCCAGAGAAGCTGTGGATGCCCCATCCCTGAAAGCATTCAAGGCAGGCTCATTGGGGCTTTAGGCAACATGATCTAGTGGGAGGTGTCTCTGCCCACGGCAGGGAGGTTGGAATAAGATGATCTTCAAGATCCCTTCCAACCGAAACCATTCTAGAACTCTATGATATTAACATTGTGAAGGGGATAGACTGAAATAAGAGGTAATTCATTGAGTGACTGGTTAGTAAAATTTTGCCTATGACTTCTTACTACTACAATCTTTGTTTTGCTTCTTTCCCTCTTAATTTCCAGGTGACTGTGAACCTTTCTCTGCAGGGAGGACCAGAGGTGGGGGTAGAGGAACATTTGGCTGAGGTTCTGCTGTGAGTGGAAGCTGTATCTGATGGGGCTGAGGTTGAGCAATGACTGGTTGAGGAGTCTGTAGCTGCTTAAAAGGAGCCCCAGAGTTCAGAGCAGATGAAAGATAAATTTTTAGTTAAATCTCCCCAGTGCTGCTGTATTTGCAGCAAAATCAAGACTTGGGTGCTTGTAACAGGCTTGGAGTAGTTCTTCCTTTGATCAGCAGAGATTACAGAGACTGACCTCCAGCAAGTTCCTCCGTACTGGAGCTGAGGCACGTCACATACTAACAGATTTGCTCACACATTGTTTCAGGTTGCTGCAGAGAAAAAATGTCCTATACTTTCCTTACAAGAACATCAAGAAAGTTCCCCAACCCTTTGATAGGGGGATGGTGAGAGAGGAAGCAGAGGGAAAGGGAAAGCAGAGGGAGTGGAAGGAACCTGTTGGGTTGAGTGAGTGTTGCTGTTCCAGGGGAAGCTGTTCTCGGGGATATTAAGAGGAACTTTATTTTTATTAACTGCTCTTTTCAGATAAAATGGATAAATGAGACCTCAGGTGCATCATTAGATGACAGGATAGTTCATAAGATAAGTGGCTGGCAGAGAACTACCTTTCTAACAGCTTAACAAGGGTAGGCAGAAATAGGCTGGGGGGCTGGAAGAAATCTTTGATGCTGTTGTGTATATTTATTATTTATTCTTCTGACACAAATATAGCATCAAAGAATATCAAAACCAAAAAAGCCCCAAAACTGCTGTTACTGGATTAGTCCTACATCTCTGTAACCATGGCATCATGTAGTAACGACAAAGAAAATCAGCAACAATGGGAAAAAAGCACCCAGCATTTATGACGCTTGTGAGGGTGGGGCAGACTTCCTTGCTCTGCTGAGGATACACCAGAAGGGATAAGGAAATCTGGGAACATCTTGCTAGCCTGGGCATCTGTGCAGTTCAGCTGTGGTGGAAAATGCCACAAAACAATGGATTTGCTCCCTTGCATGTAAGCCTGTGTGATACAAATAGAGGGTAGAGCCCCTTAAAACCCTTTGCTGCCATTACAGGTCACCTCAAGCCCCACAGAACAGTAGAGATGGCACCAGTGCCTGCCTGTAGCCAAGAAAGGAAATGGCTGCACCATCTCAAGCACCATGGTCGAGGCTCTCCATCACTGTGACCTGCTGGTGTTCATCTCTGGGGTTACGGCACTGCCAGTCCTCACCCTCTGTCTCCCAGGTTCATCCTGTTTCAGTGCATTCCTTCCTTCCCCTCTGTGCTCCCTCTCTCTTTGTGCCACTCTCCCTGGGTCTGCAAGTCCTGCAGTTGCTGCAATGGGAAACCCTCTCTGGTGGCTGTACAGAGCAGAGGACTGTGCTGACATGAGTAGCAAGGCATGAGCTTAATACTGTACTGAGTATTTCTTGGAAAATTATATCATTCACTTTTTCTCTGTAATACTTTAGCTGGAAAATATTTCAAGTACCATCCAGGGATTAGGGAGCATTTTTAATCTGCTTTTGTTTTGTTTCTTTTTTTACATCTTTGCAGAAAAAGGAGTAAAAGCCTACTCCAAAACGTCCTCCATAGAGGGATTGGGATTTGGCAGTGTCATGCAGTGATGCCAGTGGATAATGGGATGTGATAACAGTACAGCCTGACTGCCTCCCAGAGCCCCTTTGCAGAAGGGGTCAGACTTCTCCCACAGACAGATTTGGGGCAGAAGTAACCAGCATTCTCCAGCCATCCAGCTGGGAGCAAAGCTCAGGATTGGGGTCTGTTTGTGCTGCCCTGGACTCGCCTAGCAGCACAGAGCAAAATTGCCAATAAAACCTTGGAGCAGAGATTTTCACAGCTGCCTAATGGGTCTAGAAATCTGATTTCTTCTAAAATAAGCAGCCCAAGCCTGTAGTCACCATGTCCATCTCAGCAGCAGATTGCACACTGGGTCCCTCCGTGGCACAGCCAGTTAGTTGGAAAGTGAGAAACCCCAAGAAATCCAAATTCCGTGATTCCTAACTCCTCTGTATTGTCCCTTCCTGGTTACTTTGGCTTTTTCTTTCCTGGCAAGCCTCTCTCCCCTCTCTCCCCGGCACTACTGCGGCTCTGCCTGCCTGCAGCCATCCCAGCCCCAGGAACAGCCCTGCCTGTGCAGCACTCTCTGGAGATGCCATTTCTCTTGCAGGCGTTCAGCCCATGGTGCATTGCAAAAAAATATCCCCAGTGGAGTGAACGATGCCAGTAAGACTCTTGCCTTCCCTCCACCTCCCAGGGCTACTTTCTGCCTTGGCTACGAGCCTGCTGCATCTTTGTGTGGTTAATAAAAATAACCTAAAAGTACTCGGGAGCAGACAGAGCAATCC
Organism: Nicator chloris; assembly: GCA_013400495.1. NCBI lineage: Eukaryota > Metazoa > Chordata > Aves > Passeriformes > Pycnonotidae > Nicator > Nicator chloris. The sequence goes on from WAAE01010711.1 coordinate 323,834, forward strand.
CAGAGACTCCAAACATCTAAGGGGCTTTGTTTCCAAGGCAACATCTTGTCTCCTAGCTGCAAAAGGCCACGGGAATGAAGGCAGCCTATGGAAAATGAATAGCTAAATGACAACAACAAAAAATCTGCTGGGGAGTGTTTCAGAGAGGGAGGGGTGTTCGTAGGGGGGCCAGGAAAGAGCGAAGCTAAACAAGCCAGGAGTAGCTGCACAGAATATGCAAAGGGACAGGGTGCAATTTATCTCATGAGAAGCTCAGTCCTGCCCCCATTGAAATGCAGAGCACCACTTCCACAGACTTAATGGGAGCAGGGGAGCTTGTACAAATCAGCTATTCTTTTCTTTCCCCCCTTTTTAAAGCTACAGTGTTTGAAGATTGGAGCTAGTTAAAAATAATCTATTGTCCAAGGCAGATACTTCCCCGGTCCCAGGAGCTCCCCAGCCAGGGCTGCAGCTCACTATTGATTTTGGCCACCCCAGTTTCCCACTGTCAAAGCTGCCTCCTCCCTCCACAGCCCAGGGCAGTGAGGCAGGCAGGACGTGCAAGAGCACCATAGCATCCCTCCAGCTCCTCCAGGAAAGAAGCATGTTTTCACCCATTTTCCAAGGTTTCCAGAGCCATAAAGTGTGTTAATATCTGTGTGCAGTCCAAGCTGTAGTCAGTTCTTTCACTATGGCTGCAAGGATGGCTTTGCTCTTACGGCCTTTTGAGCCAACTGCCCCGACAGCAGACTTTGGAGCATGAGGCATGGGCAAAGCACAGAGCCCTGTGCCCCTCATGTCCCACCCATGACACCCATGGCCCCTGTCTGACACCACCCTCCCTTGATGAGGGCAGGCACGCAGGCAAGTCTGGGGCTCCACCATGGTGCATCTAATGTGCGAGCTGCCCTTACATAAGTGACTGCTGCAGTCAAATGCCCCCGGGATCATTTATGGGATTGATATCAGACAGGGAGGGGAGAGGCTCCCCAGCGCCAGCCAAGACGCCTGCCTGCAGATGCACAGTTCCTATCCTTCCTCTCCCTCGTGTCTCATGGGAATGCCTAAAAGCTGAGGATCACGATGCCAAGTGAGCTGCCAGAGCTTTTCCTCTGTGTCCCAGGAGCTGGTACGGATGCCCTGGGAACATGACAGGCATTGGGTCAGGAGCTCCTCTGAGCCGGCTCTCAGCTCCTCAGCAGCACAACCTGTACAGAGCTCCACCATACCTTACCTGGGCTCCCCACATAGCAAGGGGAGGAGAAGGGGGCCTGGGCATTTCCCTGGGGTGGCCAGGAGGGACTGAGGACATTAGGGTGTGTTGGTCCTGGTCTCTGCCCTGGACTGGAGTCAGCCTTGGGCTCAAGCTTTCCCTCTCCTTTCCTCAGAGACTCTTTGGGATGAACAACTCAGCCACTGATGTCCTGCCTGATGTTAAAACATTTTATTTAACTAATGTTTTTTCTTTGCACCTTCTCTCAATCAATGCCATGTGAGCAAGAGGTTTCCAGAGGGAGAGCTGATGGGAAATGCTCACCTCACACTTTTTTTTCACACCCTTTGCTGTGGGCAGAGGCAATGCATCCACATGGATGGATGGATAACTGTTATTTATTATTCATCTTGGTATGTGGAGCAAAGCCTCTGTCTGAGCAAGTTTTGAGATCATGAAGTTTGCTTCTCCCTCCTCATTGAAATGGTTTTTAATTTAAGTTAACTTCAGGGAATTCCTCAGAAATTGCTCTGGAGAAGCAAGGCTGGAATTTGGTCCCTATAGCTCTGCGCAGAACTGGAGGGCTGCAATGGAAGCCTGCCTGCAGGGAAATAGAGCTGGCCTGTGTGCTGTCACCACTGCTCCTGATGGGCAGTGCTGGTGTGTCACAGGCTGCTGGAAAAGCAGGGGATAACCAGCCTGACCAGTTATTCTGTTCCCCTTCTTCCCAGGGAACATTCAGTGGGGGAACATCTGGGCAACAGGGAGCTCCTGGGGCTCGAGGATGGACAAGTAGGGATGAGACTTGATTTAAGAATGGGGTGAACATGGGATTTGGATGTTTGTATCAAACCCACCACAGTAATTTTACCTTCTTGTTCCCATTTCATCCTTCTTGCAAGTACCCACTGAGAGTGGGTGTGCACTTAACAATTTTCTATCCTAAACTCCTTTGCTGAGTTCCTGGATCACCTTCCACTGACATAACTTTCATCCCTACGTGGCTGAACTTCACCTCTACATGAAATGATTCCTATGGATCACTTTGCGTGTTCACTTGCAAATACTGTTGGACCACTTTCAAGGCACTCACCCCCACTTAACCACGACATAAATTGTGTGGTACTCTCAGTACAACTGGCTGTCAAAATAGTTCAAAATATTAATACAGGAGCTGGGATTTTCCAAGGTACTTGATATTGACCTAACTTGATTCACACTGGGGTTGATTGTAAATTGTTAGCAACAGGGAACAATGAACGTTTCTGAAAACCCCATTGCTTGGACATAATGATAGAGAAAAGACTTTGCAGGATACATTATTATTGGCTTGTTAAAAATTCTCACCTAGATGTCTTTAAAAATGCATCTGCTCAGGTCGTTAATGGTATTTGCATGGACAGTCTTGTCATTATGCCTGAATGAATAAATAGTATTGATTTGTACTATAATAAATTTATAGAATAAGTTAGAGCTAAAATACAGCCAGCTGGGTGGCTGTATTATACTGCTTTGGAGTATTTGCTGCAAATGTCTCATGTTTTGGTTTTTCCAGAGGACTGAAAAGGGGACAATATCCCTGTTACCCTTGGTCCTAACATGACCAGGTGATAAGCATCTGTTGAGCAGTCAGGGCACTCCAACCCCTCCTAAACCCTTCTGCTTCAGGTGGCTTAGCTCACTGTCTTGGGCTCAACAGACACACACACACTCAGGCTGGCTTCCAGACCCTCAGGGATAGACAATACACACTTACATCTCCTCCACAGATAAAAACTGCCAAGCTTTCAACTTGCCTTTGAGCTGATATCTTCAGACTAATAGGTCAAGCTGGAAATGCATTTCCAACCCATGTCTCCCTACCAGAAGCAAGCTTGCCTTCGCTCCTTGCAAGCCCCAGCACTCAGTAATGAGGCCATTGATGGAGCAGTGGTATGTTCTTTTGTCCCTGCCAAAACCCTGCTCCCTCCTATTCAACTCAACAAGATGTGAAGCCCTGGTGCTGCCAAGTGTCTGTTCAGCTGCCAAGGAAAAGGAGCTAATCAAACGAGGAAAAGAGCCCAAGTACCAGGCTCCATTCCCAGCTCAAAGCCTGTGGTTACAATACCCACCAGCTGGACCGGCCAGCTCCGAGCAGCTCCTGTTCTACCCATTCTGGGGTGAGAGCTGTGGGCTCTGCTGCTCCCGGTCTGCATTACTGCTGCCTCAGTTAGCCCGTGTAGGAAAGCTGCTGCATTGATCCCTCTTGAGGCACACCACAGCCTGTACTTGTTAGTCCTTTATTTTTTTAAAAATTCTGTTCCACAATGCCAGCTTCCTATCTCTCCCCTCCTTATTTCCCACACAAGGAGAAAAGCCTCATGCTGTGCCTTTCATGTCCCTTGGCCTGTCAGTGGACAGCATCTTTGAAGTCATCTTTTTGGCCTCTGTTTCGAACTCTGCAACTCAAACATTTTCTCTGTAAAAAAATGGGAGAAGACGGTTGGTTTTCAGTATCAATATTTGGAACAGCGTATGGGTCGCTCTCCCACAGCGCTGCTCGGTCAGTGGTGCTCACAGAACTGGCTGGGCAGTGGCTGTCAGCCCGCACCGCTGTGTTGGTTCTGCTGCTGCTCCACATTGAGCTACACCAGATGAGGATGGGGTTTGTTTTTGGCCGCATCCTGATCCGCTTCTCCACAACATTCTTCCATCTCTTCATTTTTAGCACTGACATTAAGTATTTAGAGCATAAAATGACTAATTTGCCTCTGCAGCCGCTATGTTTTGAGGCCATTTGGGAATCACTGAAGTTATTTGCTACCTACAGCCCAGTGAGTTTTATAAAGGGATCATAGGTTTCCATACTACTTCATCCTTCCAACTGCTTATTTACCACGGAGCCACTACTGTGACAATGACTGGGGGGCAGCCTCTGCTGAGGTTAAACGTAGAGGTTATTGGACAGCCTGCTTACCACGTACAACAGTTTAGGATTGGAGGTGAAAATGCTGCTTTGCCAAATGAGTAACACCAAGTTATCTCTTTCAGCTGGAGCTGCTCCAGTGCTTTTGGCATTTCTAGAGCTGATGGACACCGCAAAGAATATTTAAGGAGACAAAAAGTAATCTGCACGCTTTGGAGGCTGGCCACAGTGTCGCTGTAAAATCTTCTCTGCTCTTGTAAAAAATGCCACAGGCTCTTCAAAGGTCATGGGCGCTCAGCTGCTCGGGGTCACATCTCTCCTGCCAACACGGGGCCCCTCACATTGAAGGGAGAAGCAGGCCAGCTCTGAGGTGGAGAAGGATGCAGTATGCTCAGCAGCCCTGCATCCCTCTGACGCTCTCCTCCCTCACTGGAAAGTCTGCCTGAGCAATCTATCCTTGGGTGCACTGATCCTGGCTTGGCCACAGTCGCTGGAGGAGGGGACAGCCTTAGCACTGCCATTCCAAACCATCCCAGGCTGGTGATGTCACTGACACAGCGCTCGTGAGACAGGGAACAGTGCCACGGGGCTGAGCTGGTGAGCAGCACAGTGCTCCCCAAACCCAGACACAGCAAATACACACGGGGCTGGCCAGTGTCAGCGATGGTGCTGGTGCCATATCACAGAGGGGTCAGCAAAGCCACTCCTGATGGACCTTTGACTGCTCATGCTGAACTCTGTCTCACGGCTAACCCCATGTGTCACTCATCTGCAGCACTGAGGTGCTGGGTCTTTGATGACCTTGCCCTGCTGCGATAGGAAGGTGGCATAGGAGCTTTCCAGCAGCTCTGCTCTCAGCCTCAACATGGGAGGTGAAGGTGGGAACATGCCACTTGTGGGCCCACTCTCCCTTCCATCACAGCCCGTGATCTTCACACAGCAGACAAGCCCTCATCACCTGTGTTTTGGCTCATTTTTTAGCTCCAGGAAAACCTCTTCTGCTCTCTGGCTGGGCTAGCTAGGCATGGTCTGGCTGCATCTGTAGTTATTGCCTGCTGCGGGCCCAAGACATGAGCCCGTGGTCTTTCTCTAGAGGCTTAGCTGAAGGGATCATGGTCTACAGCAGGCAATATTTTGTCAATCCAGTTTCTGTTTGTTGTCATGGGTATGGTGAGTCTTGACTTCAACACTCACCTGTGAGCTCTGCATGTTGCTGGATTAGGGATAACAAACTCCTAAGGAATGGTGTTTTGCAGGGAACATCCTTCTGAGCTGCAGAGTCAGGTGCTGGTGCCCTTCTCTGTCTCACATCTATGCCCTGGACAAAGCTTTGCTTGTTCCATGGGAGTGCTGTCTCCTCACCTTCAGCCATGCTACCTTCATCTGCCCCTCCAAAACCAAACCAGAGTTTGTGTGATGTGGTATCTTACCTTCTTTCACTGCACTCCAGCAAGTTTTCTTTCTCTTCTTCATTTCTATGAGAAGCTGTTCAAAGCCTGCTCCAGCATTAGGGCCTCGTCAAACAAGTGAGTAACACCCATGCACGACCTACCCCGCCAAACTTCCCAACCCACAGCTCCAGGCCAGCCTGAGGGACTCATAACCTCACAAGCTTTTCCATTTTAATGTGAATGGTCCTCATCCCCCAGCTGGGGTAAGGAACACTGGAGAGAATTTTCTGTATTCGTAAATATTTCCCTGCTACTGTGAAGAGGCTGTTTTTCCCACTCTTCGTATCAGATGAAGATAGCTGTTCTGCCAGCTCACCATGTAAATTTAATAACATTCCAAAACCTCTGTCCTACATAAATATGAATGTATTTCATCTAAGAGGAACCTGTTATTGAAGGAGCTGCATTGCTAAATCATTCAGAAGGTTATTGTTTGAAGTACTTGCAGTCAACAGTGTCTTGGCGATTACAGCTCAAAAAGGGAGGCAGGGTAGAGGAAAAGAATGAGTGGGGATCATGGAAATGTCTTTAAATGAGGGAGCTTATGTACTGAGATCATCAAGGTATAAGCAGGGCATTGCCAACCAGCAGGTCTGGCCCCAGGAGGAAGGGCCATCTGCAAGCAGCTCTACAAATTATTCACTGGCAATTGCTTTCTTGCTGCTGCCCTGACTTATTTACACTCCAAAAGATTTCTGAAGTGTGTTTATTTAAGAAAGATAAATCCAGAGGCTCTGGAAGGGGAGAGGAGCTTTCCAAAGGAATCAGGCCCTGGCACGACACAATTCACTTCACTCATTAACCCCTCCTCACAAGGAACACACTAAGTGCTTATGCATTATGCATCATCAGGAAATTCTGATTTGATGGAGACTGAAGGTTAAAAGGCATTTCTGTGCTTTTCCTTACTCCTTATTGTCATGCTGGAAGATGGAGAGATATTGTGGAGGTGGGGAAAATTGGGGGAGTGAGAGCCCCTGTACCCTGACACTGAGTGCCACAGTGCAGATGGGAATTCAAACATTTCCACCCTCTTTAGTAAATTCCCTACTTTCTCTGAACAGTTTTGTGTCATCAGTACACAAACCCACCCAAATCCTCACCTTCAGCCCTGTTAAGAAACACAGTTCTTGGTACTGCAAGAACGTGGAGAAGGCACAAGGTCCAAACAGAGACCTTGTTCAGGCACTGCACCTTCCTAAGTTTGTAAACCAGCAGCTGGCAGACCTCAGAGTTTCTAAGCTGATTTCAGTCATTTAATTGATGATGCAACTGTAGATATCTACATCTCTGTCCTGACATGAGATGTCTTTCATCTGTTCCTCAAAAATGTTTAAAATGAATTTGCCTTTTTGCACCTGCAAGTTGCAAGTGTTATATTTTAAGATGTCAGTCCAGCACATTTATCTGCCCATAACAAGCTGGGTGTCTATCACCGGTAGCTGTAAGGGATAAAAGCCTTTTTACCCTGAAAAAGTGTCCTTTGGGACCATGTGCCTCCCAAACAGGAGCCCCACTAGCATTTTGGAGATGTCCATCATGGCCATCGTTCTCCTGGTTCTGGTGCAAGGCATCTGACGCCTGGAGCAGCCCAGGTCTCCTGGGTTACCATGGGATGACAATGCCATATTATTTTGCTGTTGATCCAGCTCCAGATAAGAAGTGGTTGTTTTCTTGTTGCTTTGCTTATCCACATGATGCTGTTCAGCCCTTTCTAACAGCAAAGGTTAGGACCCCATCTTGTTTTTACTTAGGTTCAGCTGCATGGATAATTCATATGAAGTGCTCACTCCCAGTGCTGCTGCTGGAAAGGCACCTCTGACACCACTGGCCTGGCCCCACTCTGGCACTTGAACAGCATGTACTCGTTTTTATGATGAGAGAAAGATGTCTTTCAGAATTCTGCTGAACGTTCTTGTGAGCTCAGGGTTCAGAATTATGTTTTCTGGCAACGGGCTTTCACAGTCAGATACTTCTCATGCATTGCAACAGGATGAAGCTATTAAAAATACAATTTAATTTTGGTCTCTCTGCTGATCAGTCCAGTGGGAATTCTCACTTACTCAAACTTTAATGTTTTCCTTGTAAATTTCAGTAAAATCAGTAATTGGTCTGATAACTGAATTTTCAGATCATGTGTGGAAGGAATAATGGCATGCATGGGATAAGTAGCAGTCTGTCTCTGGAAGACCAAACATCTGAAATGGAAAATTCTGCAGAATTTAGATAAAGATTTGAATATACTGCTGTGGAGCTAAGAATAGACCATATTATTTATATCGTCAAAGGAAGCAGCAAAAATCACAGAGGTCTTCAGAGACTAAAGATGCTCAGACAGTTATGCACAGGAATTGTGCTCATGGAGCTGACGCTGAAAGTTACTGACGTCTCAGCACAGGCACACTGCTCCCAGAGGGCCTCATGGACCAGGCAGCATTTCATGCAGAAGAGAAATGTCAGGCTTTTCCCTCCTGGAAGACACACTCTGGGTATCTTCCAAGTACCTAGGCAGAGAGTGGGGAGTAACGTGCCTGTGGCAGAGATGCCTTGTGCCCCACCAGGCGCATGTCCCCTGCACTGAAGTCCCTGTGTGCTGCATTGTGTCCCATGTTCTGATGGAGAGACTAATTTCAGAGATTCATTAGTGTTTTCCCACTGAGTTATTCTAGAGCTCCATTCCTTAGTAGGAGCTGATTTCTGACTAGATTTAAGAATAAATGAAACAGCTAGTGAGAAAAATTCAAAACATCCTTTCAATTAAAAATAAAATAAAATATAGGCTTCATAGCCATAACAGATGCCTGCATTTCTCTGCAGTTCACATACTTTAGGAAATGTGCCCCTCTCTCCTGGGACCATGACAGCAACACTCAGTTTTTCCTGTACTTCAGACGCTTTCAAGCTTGGAAGCATTTTCAGAAGTACAATAAATGCCTGCTTTCAGCCCTTGTTTAATTATTCTTTTTTTGCTCCCAAGCATGTTTCTTGTCTCTTTACTGACACTTTCCACCATCTCCTCTAGTTCACTGTCTCCCAAATTCAAGGTGATCATCTCCAACCCTGAAAAAACTCCAAAAGGAGTGGTCCTGTTTCCTCTTTCTCCCACTTTGTGCCTTCAGTGGCTCTGGTGAAATTGCTTCTGTTCACATTAAAATACAGGAGAGGAGAATGAGCGCCCATGAGCCCACTCCTGCTGTGTCTGTGTAATACCTTCTTCCATCAAGTCAAGGCTACAGGGATGTGTGAGATGAAGGTTGGAGCGTGCCCATCCGCAGGGGTAGGAGACAGATGCTGGGTGGGAAGCACGGCTGCAGTCGGCTCCGAGAGGCTCAGGTGCCAGATGAAGGATCTGCTTTCCTGGGAGGAACAGGCAGTGCCAAGCACATGCTGCATCCAGGACTCTCCCCTGCAGAGGAGGGGAGCAGGGGCTGTTCTCACACTGCCTACATGGGTGCCACCAGCCTCTTCAAGGAACTGCAGTCAACACTTACAAAGAAGGTGATCGCTCATCGCTCTCATCAACTTAGGTGTGGAGGGAGAGATGATGTTCACACTAATTCAGGCTTAATTTTTTTCTTTTTTTTTTGACATGAGATGTCTTATATGGCTTTGCCAATCCTATGTCCACCAGAGCCAGCTGGATGCTGGGGTTTCTCCTCAGTGCCATGACAAGAACTAACACTGTTTTTTTGCAAAACAAATGTGCCAACAGATTTAGGCAGGTGTTTCTCCCCATGCCCTGTTTAGATAGTATTAGGTTCTCTCACTTCGAAGTGTATCAAATGTTTTCACTAGAGTAATGGCAAAATACCCTCTTGGTTTTTTTTCCTTAAATTTTCATTTTCCTCTCACTTCCATTTATCAGCTAAGCATTGGTATTGCTATGTAGCAAAAACTTAAGATGTTCAAAGTGTTCTGCTCAGCTTTTCACTGTCAAATATTCCAGCACAACCACCTTCCCTGAAAATGGTGGATTTTGAAAAATCTGCATTTTTAGATAGAAAATTACTTCCAGGGAAATAAATAAAACTGGATAGAGTACATGTGCTGGCATTAGCTCAGCTCCTTCCATCTCGGGGAAGGGGAGTTGTTTTAAAATTCAGTCACTTGGATGTGCAGGAAAAAATGGCTCTGATGTTCTTTGATGATTAAAATGTCCAAAAATATCAGTTTCTTATCCATCATTCAGAGTGTGTTTATGTCAGACAGCAAGATGAAGGAAGGTTTATCCTTGAACACTAACAGAAGACCAAGAGACTGGCTACCTCCAGCTGCCGAGGGCCACTTGCCACTGCTGGCCTTGGTGGTCATTTCCACACTACAACCAACCACTGTGTCAAGGTTAAAAGCTTACAGAGTTGCAAACACATTCATCTGCAGACACAGAAATCTGTAAGTAATTCCTTATTAATAGCTCCTAATGCTGTAAAGACCAGGAATTCTGTGCTAACTGATCCATCAGGCAGGTTTTGCTGACAGCATTAAAGCAGCAAAAGTGCTGTCACCCCTAAGTAGCATGGTGTGGTTTTGCTGTGGGGATAGGAAGCAATCCCTAGCTTCATCCTTCAGCATTACATCGATGATGTTACCTACATGTTACTGAGAAGAAAACATGGTCCATCTACTACATTTCAAGTGTGAGATGGGCAAAGAGAAGGGGCTCTGTAGGAGTTTAACAGTTCACAGGATCCTCAAAGGGTGACAGCCATGCTGTAGGGTCAGGAGAGCTCTTGGGCTGCTCAGGTTCCCTGGTCACTGCTGGTACCAAGCATTGTGGGAGGAAAAGAAAGGGTGGTTGTGTAGCTCTGAGATACTCATGGGGTGACTGTGAGATTGGCAGCCCCTTCTTCTAAAAGGTGCTGATGAAAATCAGCATCTATCCTGAGAGGAATTTTCAAAAGGTAGGTGAAGCTATGGAGAAGTAGGTGGTTTGCAAGCAATGACGAAGAAGTGGTGGAGGGAAAGAGTGCTCTCAACAGCAAATTACTTTCCAGAGTCATATGTGTATGATTGCTGTGTCTTTACCCAGAGCCAGCTCTTCCCCCATGCAGTTCACACAGCAACCATGCTTTTCCAAGAAAATGTCAGGGGAACATACTGCTGTGATGGCCTAAGTTGCATTCATTCCTCATGCATTCCTGGGGAGCCTGGTAGAGATAAGCCCTCCTCAGTCAGTGGGCAGCCCATACACAGCAGAGCACTTCTGCATTTCCATGGGGCACACACAGCCAGGCTCAGCGACTGCCATGCAAACACACCTCTCACAAAACCAAAGCACTGAACCCACTTTCCAGAACCCTGCAGGCCCACTGAAGGAGTGGGACAGGCAGATGAACAAGCGTTAACAAACTGACAGATGTTTCCAGTAGCAGCAAGCTGGACAGAGAGCTGTGGGATCCAGGAATCGTGTCTGTGGGCGAGCGCACATCAGAGTCAGGTGGGCTGGAGAGCAGACCTTGTGCTCACAACCAGTAACAGCCACAGCAAGTCTCAGCCTAAAGATGTCAAATATTTTGGGCCCAGTCTGTGGAGAAATTTTTTGTCAGGTGATTACACAGCTGGTATTTCTCATCTGCTAATGATGGTTAGCAGAGCCACATAAATGGAGAGACTGCTGTACTAAAGGGGGTCTTGCTCTGAGGGACTGAGGAGTGCAGGATTCTGAAGGGCTGAGCAGATGCAAGTAAAGCACCTCTCTGTTGTTGTCTAGGATAAGTCAAGGGCTCTGTGCACTGGAGAGGATACATCATGTTCAAATGTAGCAATTAGGGCTTCTGTTAGAAAATCCATACTCTGCTTTAAGGGACTTCTGACAAGCAATAACAGGAGATTAGCAGAGTACAGAGGGGCTCTGAATCTCCTGACAGCAGAGTTATGCTCTTTAAGATGAAGCTATTGATAGGCAACCAAGTTAAAAGGTTGCAAGATACAGCTGTCTTCTCTTTCCCTTCACTCTCATCCTCCTCTTCTAACCCTTCTGGCTTCTAACTGCACACAACAGATGCTCTAAAACAGTCACCTCTCTTATCTGGAGAGGAAGAAATTTTTAATGGGTTACCCAAGTTATCTGCCCCTGGTCAATTCTGTCTGGAACCTGACTGCTCCTCTCCAGCCACCTGTTCGTCTGGAGGCAGCTTGTGTCCTCTGAGCACAGAAGGACCCAAGTCACGGCTTTGAGACTAAAAATCTAAGTTTTAGACACTTTTCTTTGGGAGAGAAATAAGCTCAATCACCTTCACAATAAAGGCTTTTCTGGGCTGTGGCTCAACTGCTTGGGCGTTGCAGCAGTGTAGGAGGAACTTCTGGTTTTAGGGTTCCTGCAACTGAGAGCAGTCAGGAGCTCAGCCACGGAGGATAGAGAAACCCAAGAAGTGTGAAATCTAAGCCCTCATATTGCTTTTTAAAAAGTTTCTAAAGAAGTGGAAAATAGCAAACTGTACCATAAACTTGGAAGTGTGACCCTTGGGAACTCTGACTTTGACTTCTAAACACCTTTTTTACCTCTTTGTAGTTATACTATTCAGTCCTGCTTTGTGTATGTGCTGTTTTCCTTCACCTTCTGGAAACATGAAGCTGACTTGCCACCCTAAGGCTGTTCAGTAACCCACTGGTCAGATCCAGCCACAAAACCTTTCCATCAGACAACCCTGTGGTGGTGCCCAGTGTGCCAATGGTAAGTGTCACAGGGAGCGTGCAGGAACAGCAGATTTCCATCTGCTGCATTCTAACTTCAGGCATTGTACAGTCTGAAAGGTCTCTTTACTCACTTCAGCTTAATTGCACAAACCATAAAAGCTTCCACCCTTGCTCAGTGGCAGCTCTGGAACTGACTGGTCCAAAATCTAAGTGTTTCCCAGTCCTTCCAGTGATATAGAGGATGGTGGATTTGGATTCAGGTACCAGAAGTTTCCAGCTGGCAAAACATAAAAGCTTGTAACTTTTAAAGTCTAGTAGGCTGCTCTCTTTCAATGCCTGTGTATGAAGGGTGTGAGGCTTGTTACTTGTTGGTACTGAGTCACTGGGATGCAGAACTTTGGCTGAAACACTGGGAAAGTTCACAGCTCCAAACTGACCTGACCCCTACAACTCGGAATGCCTGTGTAAGCACTACATGAAATGTAACTTTAAGGTCAGGTTCAAAACCTTAAGATTCCAGCACTGTGAGAAATAACTTGAAAGAGTTTGGAGGAGTAACTTGCAAGAGTTTAGAGGACTAATAGGAAGTAGAGACTTAGCTAAAATACACCCGGCATCTTTGAAGGCAGGAGAATCTCAGGTGGCAACTGAATGGGCAAATACTGCAACAGCCTCAGATATGCAGAGATTTTCCCACCCACTACCAGGCAGATGAGTTTGGAAACATCAGCAGTGACCCTTTAGATCACCAAAATGGAGTGTTCTGTGAGAGACCACTTACAGGGACAGAAATTCCTGAGGTGCTTCAAACTTCATTTCAGGTTCCCAAAGTAGTACAGCAAAGGCAAAAGGGAGTGGTAAAACTGAGAGATGTGGAGGACAAAAGCCAGAAAGAAGGATACAAACCCACAACAAATAAATATTAAGTACTGTCTCACTTCTGAGTTTTATTCAGTGTACAGAGCATACTCTACTGGACTTTTTCTTTCCCTGCCAGCCTGGCATAAGCCCAAATTGAAACTAAAGCATCTTTTATCAATACAGGCTTTTCCCCCTGATCTTATCCTGTTACTGGTATTGGACATGGGTAGCTAAAATAATCAAGAAAGTAAGCACTAGAGTGAAGCTTGGAGTAAAGATCAGGAAAGCAAAGGTTATGGGAGGTGGGAATGATCACTGGATACTGGGACAGTTTGACATAATTGACCCCATGGGGAAAAAAAAAGAAACTAGAAGAGAAGCCATAGGGTGTTGAGGGAAAAGAAATAGCAAAGGAGGTTTATTGTCTCCTTGCACACATGCACAGCTTTAGGTGAAAACACAGAAACTGAGATTGCATACCTCACTATTGGTTACAGGTCAGGCTGTCACCTCACGTTAAATCATCTTGCTCAACAAGCAAAATCCTTGCTGGGTACCTTTTACCCAAATGCTCAATTTTCCTTCTATCAGTTTTTCTTGCAACAGTAACTTTCTGCTTGAGGAAAAGCTGATGTTTATGATTACACTTCCAAATGCCAAAGTTCCCCAAGCATCAAAACAGACCCGTGATTACCTGACAAGTATACTATTTTAAAATCTCTTGTGGCAAAAAAAATCAATGGTTAGGCAAAAGTATACATAAATAGCAGTCAGCTTGGTGTCATTATCCCAAACACAAAAAACATTTGGGGACCTCTTTTATGTGCTGAATATTTCATTCAGTCCTGCAGTGCAGTGACTCCCTAAACCTTCTCAAGCTGAGCTCCGCTTTTCAGGCTCTAATTTGCTGTTGCCATGACATTGTTAATGTCTGAATTGCTTTTTTTAACCACTTTTTTCCTTTTTTTCAATCTCTTGCAGAGGCATTCTGAAATAGTGGGCACGAGCTGATCTTGTGGAACAGCCTGCGTGTCCTCAAAAATAACGGAAGAGTGTTCATTTTTCCAAGCTTTTTGGCTGATAGAGTCCTGATGGATGGATAATTACAATCCTGACGGATGATAGCTTTTTAATTGGAGAAACCACAATGAACCTATCTGACCTAATTGAGATCATTTTGGCTTTGATGGGGGAGGGGAGAAGGGTGGGGGGCTATATTATCTCTGTTTCTCTGTTTTTTCTTAAATAAGGATGATCAGAACAAATCTTATTAAAAAGAGGAAACATCCTTGTTCTCTTATGCTTAATCGGGCTTCCAGAGTGAGTAGAATGAACAGGATAACATTAAGTTTCTCAGCAGTGAGTTTATCAACATACTTGCTTCCCAGATCCAAAGGAGAAGGGCAAAATCTCTGTCAAGGTCAACCTTAGCAGAATGGCACTACTTGCTCAGGAACATTTTTTGCAGGAGATGTACTGCCTTTAGTGGGATAATACCTTCCAAATGCTGAGCTTCTTAATAATACAGCAGCATTTGCTGTTCAAGGGTTAAAGGGGATGTTTTTGGTTGTTCTGAAGAATAGGTCAGCTCAGCTCAGCCTCCCTGGGCTTTGAATCTTCCCTGTCTCTAATCAGCCAACCTGGATATGCCCAGCCCTTTGAGACTCAGATGGCAGCAAACACTCCAATTTCACCTGTAACAGCAGCCACACCAGACTGGCAAATACTCCTCTGCCAGGGAGGGCGAGGAGATGGAGCCCAGGCTGTCTCTGCTGCTTTCTGAGGGGCAGATCTCAGGAGCCTTCTGAGCCTAAAGCTGAAGCAACGCAGCTGAGGGCACCTGCTGTCAGCTCCTCCTGGCAAATGTGCCCAGTACTAGTCCCAGTTCTTGTCCCAAAATGAGCCTGAGATAGACTCCAAAGAGGAAAAGGTGGAAAAGGGAGACACAATCCTCTGTCATCAGTATTTGCCTTTCGGGTATGTCTCTGATTACCAAGGCTAGAGAAGTGGGAAATGTTTAATGAGGGTCCAAACTTAAAAAATGTACCAAGCTCGACAGAATGAACAGCATATTCTTAGTCATACAATTTAGTTTTAGGTGGTCCTGTGAGGAGCAGGATCTACCCCTCAAGGATGTGATGAGTCTTATGGATCCCTTCCAGCTGATATTCTGTGATTCTCTGATCCTCTAAAGGCACTGTCAGAATTGTAGATGAAACTTTAGCAACAGTCACGACACAGAAGACAGGCAGGAGGGTGATGATAGTGCTTGGAGAGCTGGCCTTAGCTGTCAGATGTAGACCCTGCCAGCTCCCAGGAAGGGGCTGATACTGGGGACATACTGGGACCCTGGTAGATCCCATGCCCGTGAGCTGGGCTGTACTGTAACCCAGTGGCATGTGCAGTAGTGATGCCTCTTAATGGCACTGGTTTAAATTCTGACATATCAAGCAGAGATCCAAACCAGTTGCTCCCAAATGTTCACTCTAACAGGAGAGACAGTATTTCCTCAATGCCCTGGCCAGATGACATTGGTGTCTTTTCAGTTTCATTTCTGCTGGGTGGCTCTAACCTGGGCAATTTCTTGAGCAAAGACTCCTCTCTCACTAGGGCTTTCTCAAGTCAGTGATAACATTCCTATTTAATGAAAGAAGAACGGGTCCACAAATGTTTTCTGGAGCCATAAAGAGTGCAAACCACTACTCAAAACCTAATAATACCGTAATGGCTCTAAATATTTCTGTGCTTCAGTCTCAGTTTTTATAGGTACATCTGAAAATAAATACCACTCTTAGAACACACTCACAGTGAAATCCGAGTATTTCCAGGAACCTACACTATAAAAATGTCTGCCCACCACTGAAAGGAACAGAGATCGACATTTCAGATAACAAACAAATGCCTTTGATTTTCTCTGTGTGCCAAGGAACACTGATACTGTCTCTGTCTCCTGGGCATTCCTCAATGTGCCTCATTAGAACGTTATGAAATGTTGCTCTATTTGTTCTGTTGTAAAATACCAAAACAAGCCCTGGGGCCAGATTGACTCCAAGGGAGCTGGATGTGCTCAGGCTGAGGATTGGCCTTGTGCATGGGGATGCTTGTGCCTGGCATGGCTGGGGCAGGGAGGGCTGGGGAAAAAGGGAGAGATGCTCCTTTGGCACCTTCCTGCTGTTTTCTTCCAATAGCTCAGCTAAGGAAAGCCCTAACCTGGAGCTGCTGCTCTTTAACCTAGAAGCTTGACAAGACCAATTTTGTTGTGTTAACACACATCTGCAGGATTTCAAAGGTTTCAGTCTCTAAGAAAGAGATGGAGGCAAAGGCAGATAGAGAGCACTTTTAGAAATGGTTGTTCTTCTGAAGTTGGAACTCTTAAGCTAAACAGATAGCTGAGAACATCTGAAAATATCACAGGGATTCCACAGTCTGTGTTTTTTCACTTGATGAATACCAGGAAAAAGTGTTTAGTTCTCCTTTTTTTTTTTTTTTTTTAAAAAAAAAAAAAAACCAAACAACAAAATCAACAAAAACTTGCAAAGAGCAAACTAGAGGTCCAAGGTTAAAACACGCATGGAAAAACTTCCTATGGCTAATTTTGCCACTGCATTGAACAAGTCTTTGGTGTTCACACCTACTAAGGAGTTTCCTAATGATCCAAAGTGGTTATCAGATCTGCACTGACAGGGTGAACAGTCGTACAAACAGTCACTTATAATACACAGAGAATAAGCCCACACCTCTTCTGCTATTCCAGATGCCGGCGTGTTAAAGGGGAATGTCTAATCCTGCCCTGTGCTAATCCCATCATGTTTGCTTAACTACATTAGTCCGGTTACTCCCAAGATCTTTCCCTCTACTATGAATAATCTTGAAGCTCAAGTGGCAAAGGCCCATTTCCATTTTTAGAGATTTAAATGTCAGCCACAAACTTAGATGTAGATTGGTCTGGAGATCTACAAATACGGACTCTTCAAAATTCAGTCCTTTCAGAAAGGTCAGAAGTTACTTGGATTGCAAAACCTCCTCTAGCCTGGCAAGTTTGCTCTGAGTTGCCATGCTTTGGACTAGGAGAGTCCTGACTTTGGACAGAGCTTCAACAGAGTCTTTTAATCCTGGTATTTCAGACGTCGTGATGGGATGTTGCCATGTGGACTCACATCAGCTTTATGTACAAATTAAAGTGGTGCACGATTGCTGGCTTCAAACCTTTGAAGAGTTTGCTCTGCATGATACAGTTAATACAAAACTCGAAAATACTGTGATGGAACAAATTAGAGTGGCGTGAAATAGGATTGCAGTTACAACATCTAATTAGAAAGCTCTGTGAATTATACACTTTTTATTCTATGTAAGCTGGTTATAAATAGGACAGCAAGATAGACCAACAAAAAGTTGCTTCTTGAAACCTGCAATGCAAAAGAGTATTATAGAATCAACTCTTTCACAAGAAACCAGAGCACTTTATGGACTTCCTGGCTCTAACCTTGGATAGCTGACTCCCAGGATAGCAAAGTTTAGTTTCTCTGGTTCCACATGCCCAAATTAAGTATTTCAGCTTATGTTTTCTTCTGGGTAGAGACGAAGGGGTTGTTGACAACATTTTAAAAGTTTTTGCTTGAAGATGAGCTGCTTTCATTGAGGAATCATGTCTCAACCTACTGCACCTGTATCAGTCTAGCAGATACAGGGGGTTGTTGATACAGAGGGTTCCTGGACCTAATGCTCGGTTCATAATGGGTATGGCTGTATTACCTGTTTGAGGACTTTCTCTCTGGAGCACCTGGATATGGTGGTGGCAGCAGAATTTCACTGTGTAGGCTGCTGAGATTTAGCACAGCCTGCAAAAGTATCTGCCTTCCTCTATTTACAGATTAAGATAGAAATGGCTTTGCTGAGACAAGTGTCTCAGAGCTGGCTGGCTCCAGCATCCCTGGACTGATGTGTGAAGAAGGCAGGATGGCTGCTTCATAGACAATGGCAACATGCAGACCCAAAGGAACTGTCCCCTTCCCCTCTGGCACTGTGTGTTTGCTCCAGGACCTCTATTCCTGAATGAATGCCCAGGGATTCCCTTTGCTGCCATCTCAATGTCCTGGCATCATTTCTGTGAGACACACCAATTCTGTTTGACATTTAATAAACTGATTTGGTTTTAGCTTTGTTTCTTAGTTGCCAGTAAAGTGCCTTATTGCCACCACAACAAAAGGACATCCATAAAAGCATGGGAAAAGCAGGGTTGGACTTCCCCCAGCCTAGTCTGGCTATTCTGTGCAGAGTGGCTGTCAATCTGTATGTGTGTGCCCCCAGGACTGTGGGGCACTTTGGTTTTGACTTGGTATGAGAGAGAGAAAACATACAGGCAGGCCTGCCAGTGTTTCTTTCCTAATATCTCACCTTAGAGGATGGAAAAAGAAGCCCAACTCCAGATAAACAGCCTTGGGCAGTGTGTATGGAACAAAAGGCTTCTGGCTTCTGCCTGTGCTTTCAAAGGAGTGCTGACCAGCAGGTCTGTGCTCAGGGTGTGCTGGCAGTGAGGACATCGGCATTGCTCTCTCTCCGCAGAGGGGCACTGCAGCATTTTGAAGCCTGGGATGAAGGCTTGGTGGTGAGGATGGTCCACGTGAGCCATCTCCCCTCTTGGGTTACTCCCTGCCATGTTATGTGTTGTATCTGCAGAGGCAGAGCCTGCTCTTGGAGCCAAGCCATTCCCAGCGATAACGGATGGGACAGCTTTAGCCCTGTTTATTTCAGCCTGTCCCAGCCAAAAGCTCAACTTGTGGATGAAAGGAATAGCTGTTCACAGAGCTAGGAGAGTACATGCAGAGCTGACCTTTAGAACAACCTTTTGCAGTTACAGAGATGCTAGGTTTATCACTTCACTACTTGCTATTCTATTTAGCATTCAGCTTGAATCTACTGCCCCTTTCTTTCCTGTAAGAGCGGAAAACAACCATCTAAGGGTCTTTGCTGGTGGTCCTGCACATGAAATTGGATCTCCTTTCCTTCCACACATCAAGCCTTTATTTCTGACTGCTCCTAGCATATGTCCATTCAGATTTAGGTGCTGGTCACTGCTTCAGCTGCTTTGGATTTACAGCTGTAATTTTCTGTGTCTGAACAAAGATGCTGACGGTTCAGCAAAATGTTTCACACAACATTGTGATGTCAGGTTCAAGCCCAGAACTATGGTAACCCTCAAGTTCCTGTGGCTCTGTAAGAATTTAATCTCTCAGTGCTACCACCTTTATCACAAGCATTAATGGGCACTTTTCATTAGCAGTCTTCCTTTCCAGGCCAACTGAGAAGAAACAGAAATGAAGTTGGTGTCTCCCTGTGGCGTGCCTGGGCTTGGGCTGCCATTTGCAGAGGATTCTTGAGCAAAGCTCACCTGAATCCTGCCACTTGCCTTGAGAGGAAGCAGTGATACTTACCCCAGCTCCTGCCCCAAAGGAGAGGAGCTGTCTGGTTCAGCGAGGAAGATCTGAGTGAAATCAGCAGTGCCTCTGCTCACCTGATGAGGCCCCACTCTTTAGCCCATAGATGATCACTCCTCTCCAGAATAGCCAAGAGAAGAATGCAGTTCAGTGCTGGTGGGGGAGATCAGGGATGAACTGGAAACTGCCCTGGCATTACTAAACTGCCTTTGTGGTTTGAGTGTAGCAAACTGATCAGTAAATCATGGTCTGAACTAGGAGCTGCATAATCAGTATGAAGTGAAATCTGATTTTTCTGGCTCGAGGAACTTGCTGGACTCATTCTTTCCAATCCCAGGCAATACCCTCCAGCTTCTTACAGAAAAGGGCTTAGAACTGCACGGTGTGCTGGTGCTGCCTGACGCGTATAATAGGGTTTGCAAGGGCTGCTGGGGAGAGCATCTGTTTACATCTGGAATTTAGCTTGCAGAAAGCTGGTGCTTTGTGGTGGCGTTGGCTTCTGAGCTCAGTTCTCTTCCTAAAGGGTCACTGAAGACTCTTGAGCACTGGAACTAATTTCTGGCAATCTCTTGGAGGATTTCAAGGAAGTCAGATAATGATAGTGTGAACTGATAGGCTTCCCCTCCCCATCAGCCTTTACTGTTTATTTGCTGTCTACTCTTCTGTGCAAAGTTGATGGCAAAGGAGAAAGGGACACAGTGCAATAGGCTGTTCACTCTCTCCATCCTTTGTGCTCTTGGATCAGCCTGGAGATCCAAAGCTGAAAATGTGTGCTGGCAAGCAGCGTGATCCCAGAACTGCGGTCTTGCCTGCCCAGGATTTTAGGGGACAGATGATTAGCGGAGAAAAGGCAGCTCAGAGCTGCTGCTGCCTGTGTGGATTACTATTAGCAGCTCTGTCCTCACCATCTTTCTTCTTTTTATAAATATATCGGTTGATCACGCTTTCTGGTAATTTGACATGTGGTGGGCACGGCTCGCCCCTTGGCCGTGCTGTGCAGCAGTGCCTGGGGAAGGACAGTCGGAGGTGTCCGTGTGGTGGCGTGGCTGGCCTGTGGTTGAAGGCAGCTGAGGGACACTGAGCCCAGACACTGCATGAGTGGGGCCAGGCTTTGCACCCTACAGCTCCTTCAGGAATGGGAAGAGGAGAGCCAGAAAAGGGGTGTCACCCCAAGACGTGGCTTTTAATCTGATTCAATGTCTGTCCATACAACCGATGACTGAAATAAGCACAGCTGTGGTTTGGGTCTGGTGCCTCTTGGTTTCTGAAATCTCACGGCCCAGGGAGCCTTGATGGTGAAATTGCTCTGAGTCCTCATGCTGGAGGACAGGCTTCCTCCTCCTGGTGTGTGGTGCAGGGCTTTAGGGTTGGGATTGTTTTAAAGGTGTAAATTTTTTGCTTGCATCACCAACAAGAAATAGAAGATGCTCAACACTTGATTCACAACAACATAAAGACCATCTGATCCAAAAGTTCAGCCCTGCAGAGCCTTTCATGCTGCTACAAATCATCCTAGAGCCTTCCCTGAGGTTTTCTTCTTGAAGAGAAAGTTGAGGAAATAAGGACTTTTGCCTACTCACTGGTCACAAGACCTGCCTGAACTTGGCTCACAATCCACTGTAATGCTGAATATGGTCTTTTCAGCCTTGGTACGACTTTTGCCTCTGGAGCAAATTAAACAAAGAAGGCTGCAACAGCAGCATGCACACCACAACTGCAGACAGCAGATTTAATCTTGTGCCATTTCCTGGGTGAAGGATCTCATGAGTGCAAGTGAGCGTGGGAAGACTCAAAAGCCACAGCAGCTATGAGATGCAGAACTTGAACTTGCTAGCAAAAGGTGTCCATCTTGGTGGGAGCTGCCTGCAATGTGCATTGAGGGCAGCTGGAGTAAGACAAAAGCCTATTTAAAACCAAGGAACTCAAATGAGAACGGCACAGATATCACCAGTTAGAAACATGCCCATGGCAGAGGAACTTGGCAACAGAAAAGCTTTCTAAAGCTTATAGGACCAATAACAGCAATTACAAAGAATAAAAGCTGGAAGAAAAATGGCTGTGAGACCTTTGGCTAAGGTGCTGGTAAGGTGGTGAGGTACAACTAGCCTAAAATTCCCCTGTCTTTGGCATCCACAGTGTCACACCACACCTCCAGATAGGCTGTGTTGCAAACCTGCCCTGCAGAAAAGAAAAAAATTCCACAAATGTGATGACATGTGGAAGGGAAAAACAGAAGTGAGACCTGCTCCTCACTTTGAGGAAATTGTAACTTTACAGAACTAACTCAGACTCACTGGATGGTGGCTACTGGCACCTCTTTCTTCTCAGAAAAAAAATCTTTTATTGCCTGTAATATCATCTACCAGCACTAAAAGCTCTCACAATTTTAAATAAAAACAGACTAAATTGGCAAACCAAACACTTTCCTGGACTCAGAAAACTCTACTTCTTTGCCATTGCCTCCTTTTGCTTGGCTTTGATGTCACGGACAGAGACATGGGTGGGAGCAGGGCCGAGCTGTGATCCAAAGGGAGTGGGCATGGCTGTGTCCTGCTGTGCCCTTCCTGAGGAGGACTGGGCAATGAGGTTTCTCCTCTGGAGCACAGCAGATGCTGGCAGTTAGAAGGGAGCAGGATAGGACCCTTTTTCCTTCCCAAACATGTAAAGGGTTATTTTGGAGATGTAATTCTGTTTGTATCCTATCTCGTTACTGGATGCTCCTTTTCCTCGGTTCCATCCCATCCCTACTGGTAAAACCTCATCAAACCAGAAGCAGTTTCTCTGGAGGACAGTCTTGCTCCAGTTTTACTGTCAGACTAACTAAGGATTAACTAGTTGTATTCAAGATGTGACCATACAACCTGAATACCCAACTGAACATCTGTAATATTGGTAATATTGTAATCTGGTATATTCAGCATGTAAGATTGACTTAGTACTCCCCTTCACATAAAGGAACAAACATCTGCCCAAGGAGGTTCCAAATACAGAAAGGTGGGTGACAATTATGTAGGTACCCTGAGCATCTACTGTAGGATTGCTCCTTTGTGTCACGTGAGTCTCCATTCCCACGATCTCAGTGTAAACCAAGAGTAATTCCCCTCTAATCAATGGAGTTAATCTAGTCTTAAACCAATCTGTAGGCAAATGAGGACTTAATTATACATAGCCAACCTAGGGGAATTATTTCTTAGTAAGGGAGAAATATCTAGCAACAGTCTCACCATCAACACAGATACAATGTGTTGCAAACCAGAAACTCCTACAGCCCTGGAAAACGAATAGCACAGCAAAAAGCTGGAAATGTGTTCAAAGCCCGTGGGTGAGATTTTCTTTGGCTCCTGAGTGGGTTTTGACACTTGGAGGGGATGTGCTGTGCTGCCTGGAGCGATTCAGGGGTGACGTGACGCAGATGTGGGTCTCTGCTGGGGAACGATGAGCTGTCCCGGGGCCCCCAGTGACTATCTATCAAAACCCTAAACCAGACACAGGCTAATTCACGTATCCTGCACTTTTTTCCTTCACATTTTTGCTCTGACTTTGACCACGAGGCTAAACATTGCCAAGGTGCAAAATGATACTGTTTCACAGCAGATCTTGAGGCTTTGTGGTTTCTAACCTTCATGTGGACCTTGATTCTTTCCTTTCTTTCAATAAAACTCCAAGAACTCCTGCCCAGTCACCTGCTGCAGCAATTCTGACCACGGTGAATGGCATCTTTGAGCTCCTGCAGCCCTGGGTGAGGCTGGTCCCTGCTGCACTGCCAGGCACCCTCACATCCGACTCAGTGGGTGAGGCTGAGGTCAAAGCAGTAATTGTAGCTGTTAAATGAGTTCCCTTGTGGTATCTCTAATCAGTTATTACCAATGTACACAATACTGATTAATAGCCTCAGTAAAACCCATATGCAGGTAATAAAGTCTTCACGTGTGGCAGACATTCTGCTGTCCCCAGGACTGATGCAGTGCAAGGGACACGTTTGAGGTGCCACCATCCCACTGTGCCTCTCTGTGAGGGAAGGCAGCTGTCGCACTCTCTCCTCAGCTGGCTGATCCAGCCTATGAGAAGCAGCTGCTCACTTTGGAGGGACAGGGTTCCCCTTGGCTGGTGTGGGGCTTGGGCACAGCATCGGAACATTTTAGCTTCCTTAAGAGCAGCAATCAGCTGGGAGCCCTGTGTCCTTGCCTCACCAGCTCAGCAAAACTCCCCTTTTGGAAGGATGGGACTTCACAGCCACAGGCCATGAAATGGCTCCTCTGCTCCAGTGTTCCCTTGTCTGGGTTCATTTCAGGGTGTGAAGGGAGCGGGCTGTCAGCAAGGCCTTCACACACCTCCCTGCTGAAGCTGACAGTGAAACTTGCTTTCACAGAGTGCGAGATGGCCGAGCACCCGGGTTCAGTGTGCCCTTGGACCTGGCGCTCCTGCAAGGGCACACGACATTGTGTCCCTTGGGGGCTGAATTGTTTTGGGGTCTGTGGCCAGAGCAGACCATGGCAGAATATTGTGTCCTGAGTTTATGAGCATCTGCTGTAAGCAAGAAACATGTTCCATGTTCCGTGTCTGTCCTCTCCCATGTGTTTGGGCACAGCAAAGCAGCTGCTCACACTCTCCTTCCTCCATCCCAAGCTGTGTCAAGCCCAGCCTGCCTGTGGTCCTGCCATTTTGGAGCAAAGACTACCCCTCACCACCATCCCTGAACAAGCATCATACAACAGAGCCAAGGGATAGATCCCTTGTTTTATGCCTTCTTGTGAGTTATACATCAGAGATCTGTTTAAGGCCAGGAATACCCTATACAAACGTTTTTGTTTTACATCTGGAGACATTCAAATAATAGGAACATCACAGAAGGCATATGGAAAATAAATATTTTTAATGGCATTCCTAAAACTGGTGAGTAAGCAGCGTGACTCAGCAGTACTTCCCAACATTTCCCAGAAGAGATGGAAATAAATCTATTTAATAACTGACATGTATTTGAAATGTGCTGAGTAGTGAGTAGTTATCTGCAATTGATGCTTGGAGAGCTGACTTGCAGTCATACCTGAAGGCAGCATCCTGCCTGTGCAAGGCTGTGGCTAGATGCAACCGGAACTTCAGTCTCAAACATGGTGGTGATTTTCTGGAAGGACTTCAGCAAATGCCTGATCACCCATGCAGTCAGAAACATATACAGGCATCTTTGAAGCCCCAGCCATGCTGGTGTTTAACTTCTGTGCCTCCATTGTCAGTACATCAAATACCTAGATGTATCTTTTTGTCCTGGCTTACAAGCCCTTCAACCCCTTTATGGACAGAAAGGCTCTAGTGAAGGACAGACAGTATCTCGCTATGTTCACCAATACCAGATGCCACCCAGGGCAAGGCCACTGTCACCTGCTCTGTTGGGAGTGGCTGCACTGAGGCCCTTCCAATAAGGGGAATCTGCCTTGGCCTGGCTGTGCCATCCACGAAGAAGGAGTGAATGGGGTGTGCAGCCAGCTCCGTCCTGACCCTGGACCCAGAAGCTGCCACGAAGCCCTTTTTCAAGCAACAAGGCTTTCCCCTTCTCAGGGCTGTGCTCCATCTGCCAAATATTTTTGAACGCTTTGTCTTTTGTGCTGTCCCTCTCCGGTGCTTTCCAGGGGCTCCCAGAGAAACTGTCTTCCATCAGTATCTTGTGGGATTGGAAAGCAGCACTCCACCTCTCATTAATTCGCCGCAAATGTTACAGTCCCATGTCTGCTTTACTTTCCCCTCTGTGCCTTTTTCCTGTCACACCATGGCCCTGGCAGCCCTAACTGTGGCTGCATTTAAATAACAAATCTCAGGTATAAAAAATACAGGGGAAGGCAGGCAGTCCTTCTCTCAAGGAACAGAAATGGTTGGGGTTTTTTCCTTCTTTTCAAACTAAAAATATTCCCTACATCATCCAAAAAATTAGTATCAAACATGTAAAGCTCATGGAGGAAACATACATCCCTCTCTCAGTGAAAAGAGAGAGCTTGCACACAAGGAAGAGGAAAGCCTAACCTCCCTGTGGCACAGGGTCTGCATTTTCACAGGTGAATGGGGGTGTTGGACAGTTTTAGGGGAGGTGACAATCCTTTTCAAGGATGCTACAGGAGGACTAGGGTTGTTAATTCCTCAGAAATCAAGGCTGAAATGGCAATTGATGGCAGAAGCAACATGAGAAAACTAACATCTCTAAAGATGGATTTGCACTTAAAGAGGCTGTGTCTTCTACCACCCAGGGAGCAGACAATGGCAGGAGAACTCATCAGAAATGCTTTTCTGCTGGTGGTTGGCTGAAGAGGAAGGCAATATCCGTAATTTAAAAATTACATTTTGGGTATTTTCTCTTTTCACTGATCCTCCCATACACAAATGTCGTCAGACCTGTCTTATCACTCAACTCATACCAAGGGATGGGTAGTCCTTCAAGTGCAGACTGCCCTGATCTCACCTGATACCATGGAGAGAAGAGGGAAAGCACTATGAGCCCAAGCTCATCTCTGACTTTAATTCCCTCTCCTGGCACCAGTGACCGGTGCCTTGTCCTCTCATGTGTCTCTCTGGGAATACTCTGGCACCATCTTCTTTAAAGCCTTCTTTAGGTGGAGAAAGATGAGACTAGACTCAGTATGGAGCTTGGAGCTGGAAAGAGGTGACTGTGGTCTCTCTTATCAATGATCCCCTGAGACACCTCTTTATCTTCTGCTATTCTTCAAAAGAAAATTAAAAGGCTAGTTTTAATTGATGGAATCTGTTCTGGTCAGTGCTTTTGTAGGACATTTAGCTATAAGACTCATCTCAGAATCAGGAAGGCAGCATGGACAGCAAGTATCACCAACCTACAGTGCCTGGTTGGTGCCAAATGTTCACGAAAGAAACAAATCTGGTTGCATTTCAAGGTGTGACCACATCTCTTATTCTCACCTGGCTTCCTTAGGAATGACTCTGAAGTGTTTCACAATACTTTTTTTCCCCCAGAAATGTGTTTCTTAGGAACAGATTTCTGACTGCACAGAGGGACTGGGAGACCAGGTGAACTTCTATTCCACCCTGTCCCCTGTCTGCTGCCCATTCACCATCGGTGCCCAGGAGAACCCAAAACACAGGCACAGTGTTTACTTTAGAGTGAGGGTTGCCATGCCAACACCATGGCTATCATCCTGAAACAGGACCAATGTGAAAAACATCAAGCTGGCACATCAATGCTCAGCAAGGTGGCACCTTCCAGCGAGCCGCCTTCCACACGACACGCGTTTCCAACGTGCTACGCGACTGCCGCCCACTCTCCCCTGCCTCCTTCTGGATCCATTTCAAGTGGTCTTTTTCATTCTTTAGGAATTTTAACTAAAACTGGTACATTGGGCCACCCTGGGGATGTTTGGGTTTTTAGAGCTCTTATGAGCTGTGATTGACTCTTCTGCTGAAAGAAAGGTTACTGGTACAGCCTCTGATGCAGTACCGGCCATGTGGTTCAGTTGCTTGCCTAGAGCGTGCAGCTGTTTCTACTATTACTACTACATTTTCTGGACATGATATGTTTATAGCCATGACTCCAGCAGCTTTTTCTCATTTCTGATCACTATCTTTATTAGCAGCATGCATACAGCAAAGCAGACACTGGTTCTGGGGGATTTTTTTTTGCCATGTGAAGATCACCGTGTGTTACAGACTTGAGGATCATGACTTCAGCTTTGCAGGAGCACAGAGCCAGGCTGTACTGCTGCTGCTGCTGCTGCAAAGCAAGGTCTTCCAGGCTCAGCCACAGGTCTCAGCTGACTTGGCTGGGATCCCTTCTGGTTATGACAGAGTTTGACTCTCCCTGAGAGGCAGAGCAAAGGCATGGAAGCAGATTGTTCCAAACTCTTTCAGCTGGCACAAAGTGCTATCATAAACTGCCTTTGTGCTCTGCTGTTAATTTACTGCTATCATTTATTAGGAAAGATCTTGTATTTTCAGGGTCTCAAGGGGTTTTCAAAGGAGGAAAATATATTAGTGGAATGTAGAAGCCACTGCTTTGGTTAGAGAGACTCCAGAGATGGTGCTGTGAGGCATGTGTGTCATGGCCTGTGATCACACAGGCACAGCTTACTCTGGGCTTTCCCTTGTTCTTTGCTCTCTCCCTCTTTCTCCCACACCCTCATTTTGCAGCAAAGATTCCAAATGCATTGGCCATCTTGGCCAGCAACCACAAGCATTCCTTGAATGAGCCAACCATCTCCGTGGCAACAAGGCAGGCTGTGACAATAACAAGTGCTTTCCTCTCTGTTTCATGCTTCCCACCTCTCAATAAATGCCCTGCCCTTTATTTGTTCCCCACCCCTCAGAAACATGAATAATGGCAACTGAAATGCACCTTGTGGAAGGACAAAGAGGGAGGTGTGTGAGCAGGATGGTTTCAGCCTTAATGGAAAAGTCACAAACCTTTATGAAGGGCAGGCTGAAATATTTGTCCTGGATTGTTACTTGGGTATTTGTACAGGGTCTGATACAGTACAGCAAATATGATTATATGTGAGCTGTGACTATTGCAAGTAAACATTGTCTGCAGCTGGATATCCGGACAAATGCTGACACCAGGTAAAAAATGGCATGTCTAGTGTCACCTCTTTATTCCATTTTCCTTTTTCTTCCACTCCATCCTGCTCTTCTGCAAAGCAGCCCTAAGTTCCCATCACTCACAACAGCAGATCAGCAAGGACTGGCTGCATCCTCAGTCAAGCAGCACAAGCCCTGGAATCCTGTGTCCATCCCCTAGATGACCCAGGTAGCTAACAGAGGCTTCCTACCAGCACAGCAGTGCCTGATTAATCTTGTCTGCCCTCCTTGAAGTTATTAGCAGCCTTTTTGCATTTCTGAGAGAGCTTGAGTTGGGGACACATAGCAGAAGGCAGTTGGTCTAAACAGATACCTGACTCAAATGAAGCAGCACAGTATCTTGAGCTGACAAGTACAAAAAGCCAGTTACACAGGAGCAGACCTTATGAAAGAGAGATCCTCCCCAACACTGCTCCCGCCCAGTGCCTGGAAGGCAGCAGGTGACAGCGGCTGTGACTTTGCTCCTGCCACTGCCAAACAAGAAGGAGAGGAAGAGGGCAGCTCCTTAAATCCCCTTTTGGCATGCACAGAGGGGAAGGTGCTGGAGGCACCAGGTTTCTACAGGCACCTCTCTGTTCAGAAGCAGATTTGACATGGATCTCTTTGCCAGCCACTCCGGGTGGGCTGTTCAATTACACTACAGAAGGGCTTTTCTAAGGCTACTAGCCAGTATTTTAAAATGTCCCAGCACATTTGGCTCACAGGTCAGGAGCTGCAGACTGTACACAGCAGAAGGTCATCACAGACACATTTTGCTACTAAGTTCGAAAGAAAAAAAGTCCCAATCAAAATATTTTAACACTAGCAGCTTTTTAGTTTTCCCATTTGTAGCTGAAGCAGAGACATGTCCAGACTCACACTGGGAAAAAGTTCGATGTGAAGGTCACTGCCTGCCACCTCTAGCCTCCGAGCACTAAACCTGTGACCTCTTGCCTCAGACACTTGGATCCGTGCCATGCAACTGATATTTCCATTCTCTGTTGAGTACTTTCTGAACAATTTCAGCCTGTTTCTGTCTGGTTTATGAAAATATGAGCATGCTCTACAGCTGCTTTCATACCAGTCTGCACAGGGCAGTATGCCCACTGCAGCCTGGGACTAATCCAACCTGAAGACACCCCTCCAGG
Source organism: Nicator chloris (assembly GCA_013400495.1). Taxonomy (NCBI): domain Eukaryota; kingdom Metazoa; phylum Chordata; class Aves; order Passeriformes; family Pycnonotidae; genus Nicator; species Nicator chloris. The sequence continues at coordinate 353,029 of WAAE01010711.1, forward strand.
CCTCCCAGCCTGGCTGCAGCTCTGGCATTTCACCTAAGTGGGATTGAAAATCTAGATTTCCAGGCAGGTTCTGGGGACAGCACTGACCCAGAGAGGAAGTGACTTTATGCTTCTTCTGGCTGGGGTTTCTGAAGTCAGACTTTGGAACCAGATTTTCAAACAGAGATCTGAAAATCCATCCTTGCCGTGCCCTTCCTGCTTGATCCTTTCCTAACACTTGCACTGACTTCTAGATTCCTGGTTTCAAACCTCCATTTCCCATTTGCTCTGCCTGAGTACACTGAAATGGAATCAGTGAGGAGATTGTTTTATTAATACATTTGCACTTTAGAGGACCATTTAATCCACAGGCTACATGTTAGAGCCTGACTCTTTCCTGCCTGTTAATCTGATTATCAAGGTAAGGACTGAGTAGTGCCCTACAGACCAGCTGGGGAGTCCTGAGTAGGCAGGCGAGACTAAGCCTCTGCCTCTCTTCCTGTGTGTAACCCCTTGGCTTGTCAGGGATCCAGACCCAGGGCAGTGGTGGCCCTGGAGATGAGCAACACCCACAGATGCCACTTCTCCTGCAGCTGGCTCCTGTCTCCTCAGTGACTGTTCCATTTCTGCCCGCCCTCTTGTAACACATGAAGGATTTCTGACTTTGCACTTGCACATCTTTTCTGGAGTTTCAGCCTGCCCGTCCATGCTGTGCACAGTGATAACGTGCTGTGAGCTGGCAGGATGTGCTCCTGCCTCCCGTGCTGAAGGACACGAAATAAGGACCTGGGTGCTGCCCACAGGCCATGAACCTTTTGTGAGCTGGGCAAAGCTGCAAGAAAACCCAGTGCCCTGGACAGGGAGCACACATAAAAGTGAAATCTGACACACAGACTGTTTTGTTCTCAACCTGGGGATAAGTCCTTATCACCAGAGAGGGTCAGCGAGACCTGGAGCATATGCTTTTTGTGATTTATTTTGTCTTTTTAGGTTCTATTTCCTACACTGATCTCGCTTTGACCGCCAAAAGCAAGGGGGTTTAGTCTTCCCCCAGTCTTTTCACTTCTGTTAGACTAAATACTGGAGGTACAATTATGGGCAGGAGAAAAATGAGAACAGTGAGAGGATTTGGTCATTTTTTCTCAATAACAACATGCATTTGTTAAGTAGGGGAGGGTTTTTTTCACTTTGAACATGGTCAGGGTGCCATTTGGAAGGGATATGGGTGCAGATCCATCTCCCAGAAAGTGGGATGGGGGGAGCAGTAATAGCCAAGTGGTCTCTGGGGAAAACCTGTCCCAGGCCCAAGTCCCCTCCTTCCCTGCTGCTGAATCAGGCTGGAGCAGCCACAGCCCTGGCTCCCCTTCCTGACCTCCCTTCTCTTGGGGGCTTAAGTGATGAGTAGGGGAAAATCCCCCACTAAAAGATTTGCATTGGAAACCCTTGGCTGAGGAATGACTTTTAAAATAGAAAAGCTTTGCCTGAAAAGGGATGAACCACATAGCATAATACTCAACAAATCGCCTGTTTAATGGCCTCTCTTTATAGCAGCTGTGCATTAATAACAAAAGCAGGGCAGCAGAAGCCATGTGCTTCTTTGTAAGATTAAAATAAATACTATTTCATACTAATACCAGCAACTTTCTGTGCCTAAGAGAAAGGAGCAAGTGGAAGATCATAGCCTGAGAGACTTGATTTCCTTCCCCTTTGTCTGCTGTTGGATGAAGAAATATTTCTGCTATTTATGAAGGGAACAGATACACTGAATCACCCTCCCAGACAGTGGTTTATAGTGGTTTGTGGCAGGCTTGTCTCACACAGTCAGCATGACACCACTGTAAGACAGGAGTAATTCCTCCAGAACTATATCTTAGGGGAAACTGGGCTGGGGAGAACTAAATCTAACTTACTTTTTACTTTGCAAAGCATAACGCAAGATCCCTACTGCGATAAAGCATAAACTGAAACAACAGTGGTTCATGCTAGACATAAGGACAAATTTTTTCATCATGAGGACTGTAAGAGCAGTGGAGCAGGTTGCCCAAAGAGGCTGTGCAGTCTCCATCCTTGAATGATTTCAGACCCAAATGGGTAGAGCCCTGAGCAACCTGGTTTGACCTCAGACTTTACCTGAGCAGGGGTTGGGCTCGACACCTCCCAAGCTCCTCTCCAGCCTGAGTTATTGTACAACCCGAGGAATATTTGGCATCTTTTCCACAGGAATATGAACGGACACAACATTTTGTTCAGCTCAGTACTCCACCTCTCGTTCCTGGCAGTCTTGATAACAGCTCTCCTCCTCCACACACCCTGTACTGTGCCAGGCCTGGCACTAAAGTAGTGATGAGTTTTCCCTCCTCAAATTAGGACTTTAGGCGTTCAAAAAAAAAAACCAAAAAGCAAGAATTTTACATTTTAAAGCTGTCTGCCACAGACTATTTCTCAGACACAGAGAATGACTTGTTTCTGTTTTCCTAGGCATAGGTTTTAGCGGAGCGAGATACGTTGCCTTGCTGAGAGCTGAGTCACTGAGTAATCAACAGATTAATGTATTCACTTTGAAAGCCATCAGCATTAGTTCTCGGCAAGCTCACAAGAACTCCATTATGGTATCATCTCCACGTTTGAGATGGAAATGTCTCCTGGATGTAGAGTTCCTACGGGAAAATCCCTAGATGCAAAGAAATCAAAGTACCTCTTTGTGACTGGGAGAAATAAGGTACCTCCTCATACAGTAACACCACAGCAGGATTTTGGCATCCTTTCTAGTGAATGCTTTTATTATCAACCCTCAGATAAGGAGTTTGGAGTATATTGTACATCTGTCGTTTGATAGCTACCTAAAAATAGTCATGACAAACTCACTGGCATATAGGACTTCGCCTTTACCAGGTCTTTAATTCGAAATTATTTTATTTCCAGTGAAATCAAGTAGTTTTACCTTCTCTGGGATTGCAGCAAGCAAAAAGAGTGGTTTCGACTTCACTCTAGGGTTCTGAGTTCCTCTGTGTGGGCTTGGTCTGAGCCAGAAATGCAATAAAGCAAGGCAGAGGCTGGCAGGGGCACCTCACAGAGGAGCCACTGTTTAAAAATAGGGAGCTGGTGAAAGTAATCACAGACTACCAACTGTAAAAGGACAGGCTGGCCTAGGTGTGTGGTACAAGAAGGCTGCCAAGCATCACATAGCTGTTCTGATAAGACAAATGCCAATGCTGCTGCTTAAGAGCCTGTCCATACCAAGCTCGCTGAAGTAATACAGCCCTTTGTTTGCAACCGAAATTGCTTTTTGGGTACACTTAAATGGGGGATGTGTGAGTAGAAGCCAGACAAACCCCAATCAAGTTAATCCTAAATCTTTCCTGCATTAGCAGGCTGGTGGAAGTGCTTTGAATGGCAGCAGGACTTCTCCCTGATTCATCAGTCCATGCAGCCTGTGTGTCCAGCACATGCACAGGAGACAGGACTTAGGATATGTGTTCTCACTGCTTTCCCAAATCTATCAGTAGATCTGTCTAGGCTGTCCCTAGACAACAGATTATTTTCTTCCCTGGCCTGACTAGTGCCAGGGCATGAGAGATTGTGGCTTTTGTGACAGAGTGGTCCCCAGGGCTGCACTTCCCAGTGTAAGTGTACAAATGGCACATCACATGCAATTGTGTCTCTGTTGTACAAAATGCATGTGCAAGAGGCATACAACAGCGATGTCAGTCTCCCCTCCCTCCTTATCCCTCCAAGGTATTGAGATTGTGCAAATGCCTCCTGTTCATGGTCTGGAGTCTCTGAGTGCTCAGCTGTCTGTACCCAAGCAGTGGTGATTTTAACTCTGGGATCGTTCCTTATCACCGTACTCAATGCCCAAGGTATCCATGGCACGGACAATAGCTGCCAGTGACTGTATAGTGTTGCTGTAGACCACTGGCTTGTACTGCTTCACGTCTTCTCCAGAGAAGCCATCCTCATGGATGATCCTGAAGAAAATGCAAAAAACTCTTGAGAATGTAATTTCAGTGGGAGAGACATTTAAAAGACAGCCGTGCTTTTCTAAAGAGCACATCTGCTGGCTTGATTCGCTTAATTTAGTCAGCATTTCTTTTTAAACCCTTCTGGTTGTTCACCCGTAGTGTGTCTGAGCCCAGTGCTGGAATTAGCATCCCTTTTGCTCTCTATCAAGAAGGTTTTGTGCACAGTTGGTGCATATGGTACCTCCTTCCCAAATGAACTGCAAATGCTGAAGCCTGGAGCACCTCGTGTTTGCATGCTCGGCAGTCACAGGGAGAAGGTTTCCAGGTCCTTCCCAGTCAAGGTCTATGGAAATATGTCCAATGTGGACAAATGACCATCAGATCAGATCTTAACCACTGAAACAAGTGATAGAAGCCCTCTAGCTCTTGTCTAGTCCTTTTGGTAGTAGTAACTCCTGGGGTACCTTACAAAAGGAACCAGAGTCGAAATACCCCTGTACACACGGGGACTCAGGCACAGAGGGGGCCAGTGTCTTAGCTATGAAACAGTTACAGTACTTACCCTCCACACTTCCTCCCCCCTCCTTCTCTCTTCTTTAGAATAAGTGCTGAGATTTTTTTTTGCCTCAAGGCATGTTATGTTATATATTCCCAAGCAAGATGGGAATGTGACCCACAGTCCTACCAGCTCTGTGCACTGGATGCTCTGTGCTCTGGTCTCTATTAAACTCTGCAAAGTTTGATGGAGCAAGTTATTGCATCCCTTGCTCAGGTCAGAAGACTGACCCCTATAATTTATTCATCGCTAAGTAACTCCAGAACTAAGTCTGGATGTGTTTCCAAAAACAACTAGGATTTGCAGAACTAATTCTTCTGACAATAATTCTTCCCAGTGAAGACACAAGTTATGTCTTAAATGTCGGAAGAGAGAATGATCTGCTTAGATAAAATGAAATCCTTGTTTGCTCATCCTCAGATGTCACTGGACAACAGAGAGTCCTTCAGTAACAGATCTGGTCTCTGATAAAACCTAGCACCCTTTCTGTAACTGGATTTTTGATTATTTTTTTTCCTAAATCAGATACACACCATCAAAGGTCCTGACAAGTGCTGGCATCCCCAGGGAGAGGGGGAGCACTAGCTCACACTGTGAGCTTGCAATAGATACAGTGCTGGGATGAAGAACAGGGCTGGATGCCAGCCCAGTGTTATTAACAGATGACTACATGAAGAACAAGGCTGGTAGAAACATGCTGACCAAGACAGAGACCTCTTTCCCCTGATGTGAAGCTCACAGAAAGGTTTTCTAACACAAGTGACTGACTCTCTGCTGTCCCCATCACAACCTTTTCTTACTCAACACTGAACACTGAGCTCCTGGGAGGAGCTGTGCAACAACCCCTGATTCCTGGAAAAACATGACTGCAAGCAAAGACAGCCTCAGACAGACAATAATTCAAATCAGTTGGCGATGAAGAAATTTTTAAGCTACTGATCTGAGGAACTGGGCAGAGCCCCCTGCTTGGGTACCCTCCAGCAAAGGCAAATGGTGCTGGTGTTCTGGAAACAGCGCAGGGGGCTGCTGGTTCCCCTCACCTAAGCTGAGGGGAACAGGGATGGATGAAAACCTTTCTGACTTAGTGAACCCAGACCTGCCAATTTGCCCAAAAATTTTGATAGCTTGTTTTGATTTTGATGGAGTTATGGGCAACAGGAGACCTTGTATTCTGTAGCTTTTATTTTCTGTGAATCCAGTGATTGTGGTGAGGTTTGGAACAGTAGCATTTGAGTGATGGGGAAGGAGGTGGGACAGCAGAGCCATGCATCAGCACTGGATCTCATGGATCATTTACTGTTACTCAGACAAGTTACTGAACTTCTGGGAAATGTGGTTTTTGCCAAAAGGAGCAGTCTGCCAGGGGTCTGCCAAAGAGTTACGGGTGGTACAAGGCAAAAGGATCTGCATCAATTCTATTTGAATTCAAGAGAGACTGTACATTGCCACTTCCTCCCAGTTCTGAGCACAAAGCAAGAACCACGGCAGAGCAGGGGTCCCACAGGAGGGAGGCAGGCAGTTCATGAAAGCATCACCAGGAATAATTCATTCTTTCTGGAGGGTTGGCTTGCAGCTGGATTTTGGGGCAAGCAAGATTAAATGCTGGGTTTTGGGCAACTGAGAGAAGGAAACAAGAGGGAGAGAAGAAAAGGGTGAGGACAGGCACAAGGGGCAGCGTAATGGCCTCGAGAGGATGCTGCTGAAATTTGCTCTAGCTGTTGGTCAGGCTGGAGGAGATGGGAGTGATGAGCACAGCTTGGGCTGGATTTGTTTCTGGCTTTTACTGACAGGCATCAACTCAGGAATCCAGAAGGCAAAAAGAGGGCTGAACAGCTGTATGGGGAAAGAGGTGAGCTTTGGTTTCTGGTCTTCCTCAGAGTTTTAACTTTGTGTCATGAAGTTGGTGCCTGACATTTTCACTTCTAAATACTCCAAGCCAGTATGTTCCGTATCGAATAACAGGGCTCCTTGTGCTGAAGGAGCAGAATTAAGGGATGGAGAGTGCCTCTGGGATCCCTCAGTGAACACATTGCAGCTGGGCAACAATGCTGCTGTCGTTCAAACACAGAATTAAAACTGGTACTTTTAAAGGGGGCAGAGAGAGCAGAGAGAAAAAAACACCCCAATTGTTCCTGTGTGAAATCTCTCTAGAAGGCAGCCATGGCAACTGAAAGCAGCACTATGGATGCCAGTATGGAAGTTTTGCTGTAGGAAGTACCTATGGATTAATCAATCATGCAGTGAGCACATTATCTAATATTTGAGTGAGCAAATCCCCCCTTACCCCTGTTCCAAAGCCTGCTAGGATACTGTGAACTGGTTTATTGTCCGTTATGCTTTTCACAAATGTTTCTCCATTTGCTTGCCTTGGCGATCTGACGGCTCCAATTCTGTAGCAGCTTTTTCCATAGTCCTTTGAAAAGTTCATGCTGCCACTCACCTGTTTGGTGATTGTTTGGTTTTTCTTCTCACCTGCTATTGTGCTTTACTGTCTAGAGGACATTTAAAGCTCCAACACTATGCCTGGGATGTATCTTGCTATGGGACATGGCTTGAGCCAGCTCCTGGTGTCCAGGACATGAGAAGCAGTGGGGTTTGTGTGCTGTAGTGAGCTGTGACCATTAAAAACATACAGGTGTAGGAACTAACAGAAGCCAGCAGCACGCCAAGACTGTAAAGTCTTTACAGGTTTAGACAGGGTGGGCTACTCCTTAATCAACATGCAAATTATAGGAGCAGAGGGTATTCAGCACCAAAAATGTGAATCCTCTGTTTTCTAAATGGCATATATTTTTCCCAGTGTCCAAATTACAAAGGAAACTGCTGCAGGCAGGTTTGTCTTTACCACACTAGAACTGGTTCTCTCCAGGGCAAAGGAAGAGAAGGGATTTAAGAGGATCCCCAGGGGCTGTGGATGGGGGGAGAAAGTGCTGTAATTTAAAAAAGTGATTCTGAGCAATTAAAAAGCCATTTCATTCACCAAGTGTCTAATAAAACACTGTGCTCTGAATGGAATGGTGAGAGACAACTGAAGCAACCTGATTGCCTAAGGTACCCATTAATGCCTACTCCCCATCCTTCAGCTGCTAACAGCAGAACCCATATGTTGGCATGTTGTGTTGTTGTACTCATTTCTGAATGGCAGTAACAGGCAGGTATTTGCTGGAGAAAATGGTTCCACTGCAGATCAGATCTTCTGCCATCCCCCAGCAAGTCATTAATCCTGAAGAAGTGCCCAGTGCCTCAGCAATTATTGCTTAATTACAAAATAAATGAAATACTTGGAAACAGGGGGTGCATTCTGCGTAGCAGCTTGCTTTGGCTTCCGTTCAACAAAGCACTTACGTGCCTTCAGCCTTTCACTACACAACAAATGCATTAAGAAGGCAAAGCCAGGGCTGATTTTGCCGCCTGTCCCTGCTGACACGCACGGCCCCTGTGGTTGTGGAGCAGCGGCTCTGAACAAAGCCCATGACAGCTCCAGCACCAGGGCTGGGGCTCAGCTGGGGGCTGATCTCACCAAGGAGCCAGTTTGCCCAGGTCACTCCTGAGGGAAATACTCGTCCATCATCCTGAAAACTTCCTGGAGCAGAGGTTACAGTCATCGTCATTCCCATACATCAGTTCCAGCCAAGCTATTCTGGTGCTTTCCTTCCAGCCCTTCCAACCTGAGCCAGGTTTAGTCAACACACTGACACTTCCCTACACCTTCTCCAAGCAGGTCCTCCTCCTCTTTTTTGAGGCACAGTGCCCCAGACTAGACCCAGTCCTCACATCTCCAGTCTGCCAAGATGATTTGAAGCTGTAAAGTTTATCCTCTGATGTGCTGAAGCACCTCTCCCAGCTCCATATCACTACCAGGGGTAATGATGTATTTCCATCCATTTTTCACTGATGAAAATTTAGAAGGAAGTTGACACAGACCCCAGGGGCATCCTGGCTGACAGAGTCCTCTGCTCTGACCATAAGCCACTGATAACTGTATACTTTGGGAATGAGTTGTGCTACTCAACTATTTTTGTGTAAGACCTGTAGTAGGTTTATCTGCACTATTTTTCCAGGTCACTTTTTAAAAATCCAGTGGGACTCAGACAAACCCTTCCCAAAATCTAGATATGGCACCAACTATTGCTCTCCTAGTTCTGTTGAGAAATCAAATGAGACTAGTTTAACATGCCTCATTTGTGTATAATCCATGCTGTATGTCACTCATCTCCCTTTTTATCTCCTAGGGCGTTGCAAATTGTATGACTGATAGTTCAATTCTGTTGAAAGCTTCTAGAAGTTGACTGGTCTATAATTCTTACTCCTCTTTTCTCCCTCTATATTTAGAGAGAGGCACCATGTTTACATTTTTTTCCTGTCTTCTGGTGCCTCACCTGCCCTCCAAGAGCTCTCAAGAAGTGTTTGTACTTCTGAGATGGCGCCTGTAAGAATGTACTAAGAATTGCCTTAAACATGGCTGACCTGAAGGCATTTAGTCTTACTAAACTTGTTCTTTCTGTGCTGGAATGAGGGAATGGCATGCTCAGCAGTGGAGATTTGTGGACACCCCTTTTTGCTTCCACTGCTCAGCATCCTTCATCCCTTTCACAGCTTCACATGCAGGTTCTCATGCCCCAACTGACACAGCCCTGTCTTGTCTCCTGCCCTTTGTCATCACTCCAAAACCTCAAGCCAATGCCTCTGAAATATTTCCTGCAAAATTCAAAGACTTTTGTGTGGCTTCAAACTGTCTACATCACTGTGAAAGACATACTTATAAACTTCCAATTGCCTACCAGAGAAAATAAAACCCATACTGTTTCTGTTTTACCTAAGATGATCTACTTTCAGTCAGCAAGATGTTTCCAGCTGAATGAAGTTTTCCCATATCAATGCACATCCCTACAATTACAGTGATTTGCTTGAGTAAAACCAGGCAAGAAATCACCAGGAGATTATTACACTCAAAGTGTATCGCAAGCAAATACCTTACAGACCAATGGTCCAGCTCCTATAAAAGCAGACCTGGTCCTCACCTTCACCTGGACAAATTAGGGAATTTAAAGGTCATTGCACAGCTTTCCTACAGAGCCCTATGCCTTGGCAATATGCCAATGCCTGAGTTTCAGCTCTCAGGGCTCTGGGGCACCGAGCTAGTTTGGGTTGGCAGTGGCACCACCCTGTGTGGCACCCGCAGGTTCCCTTCAGCCTGGGTGGCTCTGAGCTCCTCAGCAGCATCTCCTTCCACCTCAGCAAAACTCAGGTCTGTGCAGTGTTCCAAGTCCACATGACACTGTGGGACAATGCAAAGTGTGTGAGATGATGCTGGTGGGTATAAAATGCTGAGTAAAAGGGAGGAGATGACTGGGGCCATGGCAGAAGGGAAGTGGGTTTACAGGGACAACAGAGAATTCGTCCACAGACACATTTTTGCTCAGGCTGTTGGGTCCCATTAGTACATTCATGTTTATGGTATAGACTGATCCAAAGTGAATTTTAGATTGGGAATCTTGGAACAAACACACATTAAAAAAAATTATTCTTCCCCATTTTTTCTTTCAGAAATAATCTTTCCTGTCTCCTGCCCAGAATCAGGCAGGTTATTCTGGTGGGGCTGGGCAGAGCTTGAGTCAAAAGAAAAAATCGAATGCAATCTTTGTTTGCAAATGGGGAAAAAAAGCACAAAAATCTGACTTTAATATGTAGAGAGGAGGATGATCAAATTCTGATGGAAAATCTCCTGCTAATCAGCTACTTTAAATTTATTTTTATCTCGATATGAGGTTAAAAACTTTGTTTACAGGGGAGTTATGAAGCTAAATTCCAGTGATTCTCTTCTCACTCGTTTAATAGCCTGAAATGCGATTAAAAACTCCTGGATTATGTTAAACTAAATCAACGCAGATGCCCATGACCTTGTGTTCAAAGGCTGCAAAGGCACAGTTCAGACCTCCGTGACAGGGTGCAAATCTCTCTAAACTCTCATTCTTCTTCCCCCCAGCTGCGCTAGAAGGCCATGTTGTACATCCTATTCCCACACGAAATTCTCCAAGATGAAAATTAAGATGACTGTTTGCCTACATGCCCTTTTTTTTAATAAGAAAAACAACTTCCTTAGTCAGGATCATCTAAAAACTGCAAATGGAGCTCATTTTAAAAAGCATAATTTTTTCAATCTGGACTTTTAACACTGGTCCAAGAAATTGTGATGAAGCCCTGTCATAGACACCCAGCTGGGGAAAATCTCCTTTCTGGAGGAAATATTTGGGTCACTCAAAACTGAATTCTTACCACCAAAGTATTTCTTACATGCAAAGATATTATTCTAACTAACCAGATGGTTCATGTTAAAAAATAAGCAAATCCATCGGGTGATTGAAATGCTGCCAAAATCTACAGCCCTGGAAATGGCCGAGCTTACTCAAATCAGTTGCAGAAGTTTCAGAGACCTGTACAAGGCAGAAGCATTCTTGCCCTTCTAAGGCAGTTCAGTTTGTGCCTAATGCCTGTAAGTCCCTCTGATGCCTTCATGGCATCTCTTTAAAGCCAGCCATATGCTTCCACACCTTAACTGCTGGCCAAAAAGCTTGAAGATGATGCTATAAGAAACTCTCTTGTGCCTGCTGAGAATTGACATTGCTACCATCTTATTTTTGTCTGTAGACAAGCAGCTATTGAGCCAACAATGATTAGCTTCCAGACATACAAGAGTCAGATACTGCATCTTCCCCAAAACCTTTGATTTCAGATTGTTTTCAGGTGTATAAAATATTTGCAGAATACTCTTCATTTCCAGTTTAATATAGCCCTAAACTAGAAATATGTTCAGCACTCCCAATATGGTGCTGTGTCCCTGTGGCCCTGTGGCTGTTTGGAAGTAGCTCTTAGTCTTCTTTTAATTATTATTATTATTATTTTTTAATTGAGTTCAACATCAATGCCTAATTTTGGCTTGGGGCTGTCTTGAGGGGTGATCCCTGCTTCGGTTGAATGCTGTAGCTCAAATGAGAGATGATTTCCTGGACTGCATGCTGAGGTTCCTGCTATGTTTCCTTCATTGGACTGGGGTGTTGGGTTGGCTTTTACACCCCACATTTGGGATGCACCAATTACATTCCCATCTCTGCAGTGTGAGGATTGTTTCAGCTTTTACATTTTCAACAAGAAGCAGTGTAGTGAAATACTTTGTTTTTAAGTGTGTGTATAAAACAATTTCAAGAGTGTAAACAGTCTACTGCATCCTGAAAGTAATTAATTAGTGTTGATGAATGAAAGACACCAGTTCTGATACTTCAAAAGAAGGCAAGGCTGGGCAGGCAGAGCAAAGCCAGCTACTGTGCTAGTACTCCACCCAACACAATAGGGGCACAACCATCCTTTAAAATTTAACATTAAAAAGTCAGGAAAATAATAGAATTGTTTAGGTTGGAAAATACCTCAAAGACCATCAAATCCAACCCTTACCCTAGCACTGCCAACTCCACCAATAAACCAGGTCCCTAAGTGTCACATCTACAGCTTCACATCTTTTAAATGTATCCAGGGATGGTGGCTGCCACTTCTCCGGGCAGCCTGTTCCAGTGCTTGACAACCCTTTCAATTCCTCTGAATATCCAAACAAAACGTCTCCAGGTTCAACTTGAAGCCGTTTCCTCTTATCCCATGGCCTACCCATGACAATAAGCATTGCCCACAGCAAGCCTAATTGTGCAGAGTCAACCATACCAGTGCTTTAACCCACCTGAGGCAACAACCTACACGAGTTTTTTCCTGCAGAGATTGCAGGTCATTGGTCCCCAGAGGAGTTCTGGCACCTGGATGCACTATCCTGCTCCCAAGTATTAATAACCACAAATGAACTCCTCCTTTCTGGGGAGCTGCTGGTTCTGGTGAGGGCCAGGCTATGGGCTAGCTGGGGAAGGTACATTGATGCACACAGGCTCAGGATCTGACTTCCAGCATGGAACTGCAGGGATTCAGTGCCCAGCTCAGTCCCCAGTCCAAACCTCAGACCCTTCTCCTACAGCACTGATAGGGGATGGCAGTATAGGAGTATAGTCAATGGAAGAAAAACCCATCACACTAGCTAATACAGAAGCCACACATAGACCTTCTTTTTCCCTGCTCCAAATCAGTTTCCTCTGCTCCTGAGAAGCAGATGTCCCCAGATGGGAAGTAAAGGGTGGAAGCAGGGTACAGGCAGAGGCTGTCCCTGACCCCCATGTCCCACACAAAGCTGGGAGCAGCACAGACTTAGTTTTATGCAATGTCAGGCCACTGGCATAGTTTGGTTTTACTAAAATTTGCAGTTGGTTAGCTTTGATAATGTGCCCTCTCCTGGGACCTTTAATATTAAGATCAAATATTGAATACCCTACATGCACCTAATTAGTTTTAATATGCATCCTGCTCAGCTCAGTAAGAACAGCAAAGAAATAAAGTCAAAAACAATTACATCAGGACTTTTTTCGATTAAAAAAAGACAGCTGGACTACACAGATTCCTGCAGCAGCATTTGCATTAGATGAGATTGCATTTTTCTGTGGAAAAAGCCTTGGAGCCAAAAGGGTTTCAAATAGCACCAGAGGAGGCTGACAGCTGCATTCTTTGTTGTGCATTTCCAAATAATAATTCAGTGAAGGAAAAAGTGTTCCTTCTCCAAGTGAATTATCGTCTCATCCCATGCAATGTGCTACACAGTCAATCTACTTTGTCCACACTCTGCCTGAGACCAATGAGATCCCTCAGGGAAAAAAAATTCATTGGGCTGGTGATGACCCACATGAGAGAATTCTCATTAATTCCTCAGTAATGTTACATAAGGTCATTTTGTTGAATTAAAATTATTGGGATTAATCCTCTTAAATGTTCTCTTAGATGCAAGGGGGATCCAACTGCAGCTGGATCATCCCACAGCTGGTTCTAGAAAGTCAAAATAGTGTTTTAAAGCCCCATAATGGTTTTGTTAAATTCATCCCCTGAACAAGGACACAAAGCAGCTTTTTATGGCTTTTTTAGATCACTTACAACTTCTGTAAGCTGTCATTAACTATCATCAAAGCCTGAAAAATGAGGCAAATGGGTTCAATGTCAGTTTTACTGCCCAAACCTAAATAATATTTTTGGTTTCCCATCTGCCTCATCTGAAGTGTTTTGATAGCTGCAAGGTGACTTTGCCTTTCAAAACCTCTTCAGATGTTGCTCTCCATAACCAAGTATTCTGTGGACAACAGAGGAAACAAGAGGCATGCACAGTCTCTTCATTGCCCCATGCATTTCACCCTCACAATACAACACCAGCGCCAAAACCCACAATAAGAAGACCATCCCTGTGTATTTTACCCAGGCATTAAGAATGAGTGTACAACTCTCCCAGTGTATCAAAGCAAGGCTTTGGTAGAATGTACCTAGTTCCTTGCCCTAATGCAACAAACCTGGCTTCCAATGCTCTTTGTTCCACTGAAATCCACTGGGATTCAGAGTTCCTCTTCTGTGTCTAGAGCTGATCTTTGCACAGTTGACATATTTTTCTGTGTGTCCTAGTTGTATTAGTCCTCATTAGGAATTGTGTGCTGTCATGAAAACACTCAGCTAAAATAAAAAGACGCTTTAAAGCAGCTTTGCTTTTTTGGGATATCAAATCTAGCAACAACTGTCTTTCTGAAGCAATTATTGATGTGTTTGATTAGGTCTGGTGGCAGATGGAGGTTTTTTCAGTACTTTTGATGTTTCAACATGTTAAGCTGAGAAGGAATCAATTCTGGAAAGAGCGATTATGCCATTCCTTGTATCCTGTCCATCTTCTCTGGCGTGATTACAGCTCAGGGGCTCCATCTCCGAGCAGTGTGCTTGCTACAAGCCCCTGGGTGTGCTGCCAAGCTGACATTAGCCTCCACTAATCTCAGCTCAGAGATTTTTGAGTCATGGTGTTCCCAGCTCTGCAATGTGCTGCCTTTCCGTTAGAGGATGTAATCAAGCACCACACCACACCCCACAGAGCACAGGCCCAGGGAGGCTATCTGGCTTTTGGGAAAAATCCCTGAAGACAGCAATGGATCCAAAATCAATGGAAAATTTTGCAGTCAAAATAAGGATGTCTGGTGTAGATGAGATACAAGTCCTGGGTAGAGGAACATGAGTTTGGCCTCTGTCACTGCTGCTGCTGCAGGCAGCAGAAACCCAAACCTTGCCTGTCTAACTGCTATTTCTTGTAACAGGGCTGCAAAGTTTCTTCTGTCTGTGTTTACTGGAGCCCCCTGGAAGTCTGTCTGGAGCTGAAGCGTGGCTCTGATAGAGCAGGGGTAGGCACCTCCCCAAACACGAGTGGTGGGAGCTTGCTTTGGACCCCTGTGCTCAGTAATGCCAGGTCATGGCTCTGAGCTCTTCCAACCTGCCTGCTCAGGCCTGCTCACTGAGGCTTTCCAAGCTGAAGGCTTTGAGCTGAAACCTGGCAGATACAGTATTTTAGGATTCTGCCCACACTGCTAATAAGATTTCACAGCAGGAAGGAGGTATGTTGCACTTGTGGTTAATTACATGCATTTGGATATATCTGAATCATAACTTCTACACTTGTACTCACAGAACAGGTTATCTGAAACTAAGATAAATGCACAGCTTTTACAGCTTTTCCCTGATGCCTGCCACAAGGCTTCAAATAACCCTTCAGTGATTCTTAGATGCAGCTGATGTTTAGAAAATACCGGTGGAGGAACAAGACTTTGGCTGGTCTAACTCAGCACATGCCTCCAGACATACCTTACCTGTAGCAATGGGGGAAGGCCTCGCCTCAGCTCTGAGTCTCCCTCCTAAAATTGCCATGAGAAAGATGGAACAGTTTTTTCCAGTGTTTTTCCAAGCTTTTCAGCCAACCTATTCCAACACAATACTGTTGAAAGAGGATTTGAAGACCTTGGGCATCCTCAGTGTCTTATGGCATTTCCTGGCACCTGCTCTGGTGTCCCTCTGTGTCTCTCTGAGCTGGGACAGCCATTCAGAGCCTTCATGTGAAGCTGCTGGGGCATGGGGTGGAAATGAGAGGTGGGGTGCTGCCAGTAGAGGAAGAGTACAAACATATGCCACGATGAATGCACCCACTGCCAAAAGATCACAAATAATTATTGTCCTTGCTCTGCAGAGTGAGCTGGCACTTTGTAATTAGATCCAAGTGCTGTCCTGTGACCTCTCGGTGGCAGCGGGAGGGAAGGACAGGACTCTAACCAGGAGAATTCCTATAGAATCAGCAGACCAAGGACTGGCCACTGGCACAAAGCAGACCAGCTCCCCTGGATCCCTGGGTGACTCAGCCACTCTGATGGGATCTGTAGAGTGCCCTTGTGCCCCAGGCACACGTCTCACACCCTCACTGAGTAAGGCACGGGTCCTTGCACTTTCCTAGAGTTTCATGTCAGTTTTTGGCACAGCAGCTCCTGCTAGCAGAGAAAGGAGTGATTAGGAATAAAGTATCTGGGGTACCCTGGCCAGACACTCTTCCATCTGAAAGCCTGGCTTAGAGCCAGGCCGGCACTTAAGTTCTCCTTCCCAGGCCTATTCTTTGTTAATGGGAGCCCCAGGAGCACTGCACTACCAAGAACCAAGGCGGAGACTGCCGGGAAGTGATCCTCTGGGGACAGCCACCGGAGAGCACGCCCGCCCGGCACCTCCTCCCCATCCCCTCGTGGGGCCGCGCTGCCTGGTGGCCACCAGACCCTGCAGAGGCAGCAGATGCCATGGTGCAAGCAGCTGCCCCTGGGTGTACAGACTCATTCTGCTTCAGCCACTGGCTTTCCGGGAGACACCACAACTGAGAGCAGAGCCACATTTAAACAGATGTGTAAATGTGTTTACCCATTACGCTGGGAAGCGACCGCTGCTGCAAACACCTCAGAACATGAGTATATTCCTCCTACTGCTTTCATCAGTCTTTGTCATCCCCCATGTCCTCATCTTCAACTGAAAAATTCCTTATTGATTTAATTTGCAAATTTGCCTGTAAGTCTCTCCCAAGAGTACCTGAGAAGATGCAAGGCAGTTCAAAGTGACTGTTTGAACCGTCTTATAAAGCATCTAGCCAGATATGGTAAATCTGCATCGTAATAAATTTATTCCACATCTGATCATCAGAGTTTAAGCTTATGTCTAGTATTATTTTACTGTCCCCAGTGTAAAAGATTTTTGCCTTCTGGAGAGGTTTGATTAGATTCAGAGAGGCTGAGGTTTAATGAGTACAGACTTCTTCGACTCTCTCTCTTCCCATCCGCATAGTGGGTGCACCACTGGTATTTGGATGATCAGCCATTTTGATGGTGTAGACTTCTGTTTTTCCAAAACTCATCTAGGAAAGCTTGTACAACTCATTTGTTTCTCAAGGCTTTCAAGTTTTCCGAACAGCACAGTCCTTCCCTTCCCTCTCTGGCTAGGCTTTCCTCCTCTCACCCGTAGTCCCATGAAAAGGAACTGCTCCCAGCTTTACTACTGTTGGTCTGGGGAGACGAGCTGGCAGCACCTCTACCCTTTGGGGGATGTGGGCGGGAGAAAAAGAAAAGGAAAAAACAGAAGTGATCTAAACTTAGGAAACATAGGTAAGGAAGTGCTGATTTATCATCTAATAGCTCTGACCGTGTCCCCTTTAAAATGCTCAAGTGTGGCTTACTAATATCCATATAACAGGTTAACAACCTACAGAATATGGGGAAATGCGCGATAAAAAGCAGCACCTAATCTGTGAGCAGAGGCAATAGTGCTGAGTAACCTTCGGCAAACAAGTGGCTCATTAACTAATCAATTGACAATGCTAAATGGAATAACTCACGCTGAATGCTGCTGCTGCCCTGGCAGGACTGGGGAAGGCAGGCGGGGTGAATGAGTCCATCCCCACTTCGAGAAGGATTGTCACAGGTGTCTCTACTTGGGAACTGGAGAGCTGAAAATCACATTTATTCCAAATAATACCCAAACAAGAGCCTGAGATAGGGTCAAAGGTCCCCTGAGAAAACCCCAGGAAACAGACTGGCCTTGAGGCTGTTTCATCCAGCTCCTCGTCACTACTAAAATCCTTGCTTTAGAGGATCCTGGGCAATGAGGCTTTCACCTCTTCTCTAGGAATAATAATCCATAGCATAACACGAGTAATCCCTTAGAAATAATTCCTGCTGTCCAGTCAAAATTTATCTATTGACAAACTCAAAAACAGCTTCCACAATGTCATTCATACAGTTATTTTTAGTACCAGTGTTGCCAGCAGAAATAACAAGCCTGATGCGTTTCCTCCCCTCGCCTTAGAATAAGGCTTCTGAAATTATAGATGGGAACACTAATTGAGTACTAAGAATGTTACAAACTATTTGCACTGCTGTGGAATCTGGTAGCAAACCAGGGTGCTTCCAACCCTACTTGCACATGCAATTATGCTACTGTCCACTCAAAGGGTGCATATCCAGTGGCAGGATTATTTGTGACCACAGTTTACATTTGTTGCTACAGACCATCCCTGGCAAGAAAACATTTCACATTTTTTTACCCCAAAATAATATTAATCTTAAAGAACTTCCCCTCCCCTTGTTTTTCAGTTGTGGTTCTACAGACGTAATAAGATTGAAAGAAGTTCTTCGATTCTTTTAGTTTCTGTGGTGGGGCGATGGACTCATGCCCACGGTTCCGGGACTCCCCGGACCACCTCCGAGTCCCACACAGGACAAGCCCAGGAAGGCTTCCTTGCCAAAGTCTTGCAAGCAACTGTGCACAGCTAAGGCTAAACTGTAACACAGCTACTGAGCAACAAAAGGAAAGAGAAAGCTTTCTGTTCTCCAGTCATTTAAACAAATAAGATAAACAGCATTTCCCAGCCCAGGAAGATTATGTGTGGCTTTTGTCTCTCCTGTTTTGGTTTCCTGTGCTAAGCACTCAGTCACCCATTCATAGTTGCTAATGCCCAAGGCTCAGAGTAGCACTCCCTTGTGTTGATTTCCATGTGTACTTTAGGGTTTCTTTACATACCTAAATCCTCATTATCACTCTAAACCACGGTAAATTACAGGAACAGTGGGCTGATAAAAGTCCTCCTAATTCAAAGCAAGAGTGAGCCTATTACTACTGAAAGCACTGATCCCTGGCTGCAGCAGCACACAAGAATTGAGTGGGAGAAATAAAAAGAACGTGGCTGGCTAAGCAGCCGGGATGGAAGGATGTACCAACAGCACAGGAGTGACACAGCTGCATTGGTGCGGGAGCAGAAGGCAGACAGGCCCCCTCACCAGGGCTAGGAGAACAGAGTCATCTCAGAGGACTATTTCCACTTTAAAACCAACAAGGTTTCCTGATCATTCAATTCAGATCTCGCTTGTCCTCTCCCTAGTGTCTTCCTAACTCAACACACATATTTCTGGCTTATTTTTCTTTCAGTTGCCCCTCATTTCCTTATTTTACTCAGTCCCCTTTTCTTGAAGCGTGAATATTAATGTCAATCTCAGCTCATTTAGTGTCGCCTCTTGCTACTCCACTCCCTTCAGGAACTGCCTTTGGCAACTTGGATCCTTGCTTTTATCAGTTTGTCCACCCAGGAACTCACAGCTTCATAAAACCTTGCAAACCTGCGGCAGCAGAAGGAATCGTGTCACATGGAAAGCCAACGTGTCCGAGTTCGTTTGAATCCGGTTGGCAGTGGAGCTGTGGGGGGATCATGGGCTCCATCGCCCTGAGCTACCTGCCAGATGATGGAAAGACACAATGTACTTAACGCTGAGTCCTTACTACGCAAATTTCCTGGGTCCTGTGCAATTAGTCATCAGCAAACGGGCTGTTAAGTGCTGGATAGAAACTCTACTGAAATCTTCGAGTGTCTCTAGTTTCTTACCGAAGAGTTGGATCAGGCCCTGGGAATGCATTTGTTTGTTTTTCCCTTGTCATCAGCCTGCCTTTGGCTGAAAGCTATAATCCATTCAGGGAGGACCTGTTTATCTGTGAGAATAGCAGCATTGCTGTGAAGAGGTAAGAGTGGGAGTGTGCTTCAGGCAAAAAAATGCAGATTATAGCCCCGCTAGTATTGAATTCAGCGCAGAAAGAAAGAAATGCAGGCTGTTCTAATTTTCTGAATAGATGTAATTCCATTTTGTTCCCTGTGAGTCCCTTCTCTGACAATTGTCTGAGTGGAGGGAGGAAAAAAGGTTTCCAAGCAAAACACTTGTCTATGAAGGATGTTATTAAAATGTCCTACTTGAACACAGGCTCTCTGCAGACCAGGGTTGCAGAATACAAACGTTCTCTCTCCCTTAGACAAGCTTTGTCTAAATGCAGAATGTTTGTCAATTATTTTCCAAAAGCACAATTGCTATCATCAGAATTAGAGCTGGCTTGACTTGTCCTGCCTGATTTAGCACCCACTTGAAAAGGGTGGGTTCAGAAGTTCAACACGAACTTGAGGGCTGTTGGATTTGCAGCAGGCTTTAAAAAATGCTCAAGAAAAAAACACGGCGAGGGAACAGATGAGAGATATACAGAAAATAGGGACAAAACCTGAGAGTGGTCAGAGAAATTTAAAAAACCTGCGGTGAGTGAAAATCCACTGAAGAAACTTCACGGCAAAAGTCTCTGACTGGGTGAACTTGCATCATTTGGCTTCTGAGGTCTCATGCTCATTCACACCTGCATCCAAACTTGGTTCCATAGATTTGCTCAACCTGGCAGTTCTTTAGCCAAGAATTTGGCTGGAGGTCTGCAGCATGGATGTCAGTTAAGTTTTAGCACAGAATTTTGCCCTACCATCCTCCAATATAACTTCCTTTTTTTTATTGGTCAGGGCAATATGTCCTGTCTCAGGCATGTGCTACAAACAGGATGGGTGCCCCATGAGACAGGAAAATGTGTATTTTTGTGGCCATGTGTGGAGTTTGTTCACTGCAAAATTTAAGAGTGATGTGGCTTTCCAAGGCACTTCCTGCAGTGCAATCAATTACATCACATCATGAACCTATCTAACCTGTGAAGCCTGAAAGCATCTCACCCTGTCCTCCAAGTGCTTTTCTTCAACCTCTCCTTGACTTGTGGGAAGAAAGGTGTCTTAATTCTGCAGAGCTGGATTCCAACTAGACACAGTGACTACCACGGGCTAGGGCTGAAATAGAAATAAACAAGAGAGAACCTGACTGTCCCTCACCCCATCACTCTCCTGAAGGTTGAAAAAACTTGTTCTGACCTTTCCTCTTAAACTAGAAGAAGTTTTGCATACGAATTCTAATTTGCCTTTTACATTTACATTCCCATACAAACAGAGGTAGCAGGGGCATCAAAGCTTTATGCCAAGAGCAAAGGGAGCTGGGGAAAAGTTCTAAGGACAATCACATTTTTTTTCATTATGTGAGTAGCAGCACCATCCCCATCGTGCTAGGGCCATGTCCCTTGTGAAGAGGACACAGTTCCTTCCCCTAAATTCTCACTATGTGGCTGTGCTATTATTGGTACACTCAATGCAGAATGGCCAAAGGAAAACACTGCACTGGCTCCTGCTTTTTTCAGATACAGAAAGGACAGCAGGCACAAAGGCAAACATAGCCTCTCCTGTTCACATGTGACAGTCACTGCATAAGAGACTCACCATCAAAATGCCTCATTCCTCCTGACAGGTCTTGTCCTAAAACAATGTCTTAAAGTCTGCAGCTGAGCTGGATTTTCCATATCCAGCTGAAACTGCCAAAAGAACAGCAAAAGCCCTGCTAGCAGAAAAGATGCCTCTTAGTTTGGAGAGAAAAGCCTTCCCAGCAGTCTGTCTGTAAGCAGTGGACATGGTTTGCCATCCTCCTCCCGAGCGGATGTGCAGCTGTGGCATCTTAAAGCAGAGTATGCTTGGGAAGGGTCTTGTCTGCTCTGCTCCACGCCTATGCAGAACTGTGGATAAAGAGTATTTCACAGAGAGGGAATGGTACAGTTCCTGTAATCAATGACAGTGGGTTTCCTTTGTTATATTCACCTAGATTTGGGCTCTTGGCTCTGAAGTGTTGAGTCTATTGTCACATGGCATCTGCTTGGTACAGACTGTACTCACATAAAAACTTGGCTTAACTTGGGTGAAGCACAGTTGCAGTCTGAGACAATATAGTTTCTCCCTCTTAAATGTAGCACCTTTATATTTGTTACTGAATTTTACCTCATTGATTTTCCTGGGCTATTTCAGCAGCATTGTTTCTCTGGCTGTCCACAGAAGCTCTTGCAGCTCTTCCCCGGTATTTCCGAGCTATAACTTCTTCTGAGTTGTACTCTTCCTGTACTACCACACCAAACATGAATGGGAACACTGAATAGCACTGTTTGAAAGCATATATAACAGTGTGGGCACTTACAAACCCACTGTACACTCACTCCACGCTCAACATCATGTCTTACAAGGTGCTATTTATAGGCTGCTTGATAATTTTTTATGGCATCCCTCACTGTACCAAGTTCAGGTACAGCAACACTCACTTCTGTAAGGCCTCTTTGCTTCTCTAAATTAGTGGTCTTGCTTTCTCCCCCCTATACTGAGAGCTTTGCAGATAATCCATGAAAGAAAAAGGTGCACCTTTCCATTTCTGTCCTAATGATTGCTTCTGAGCTGTTTTGCCATAAACAAGTCATCCCTTACAAATGAATGAGAGCACTTCAAACACAGCAGCCTCTAATGCTGCCACTGCAAAAGTCTCTTTGGTTCGTATCCCTTGTGAGAGAGCAAAGGAAAAAAATCCTGAAGTGATCAGCAACAAACAACCTCTCCTACCCGGATGATCCCTGGCTTCTTTCCAGCCTGAAAGAGCAGTGAGAACAAACCCCTTGCTGAGCGCGCTGCCTCTGATCCCGCCCCGCTCCAGCGAAGGATGTGTTGACACCAAGTGCTGTGCGAAGACAGACTAGAGCCAAGCTGAAATGCTCTCAGCTTGGCTGGGTGTCAAAGCACTGCTTGGACCTCAGCTCATCCAAGGGCAGGTAGTGTGGGGTGCCTGGCTGGGGGAACAATGCTGAGCTTTCACAGCCAGGCTCAGACTACAGAGACCAAACTTCTGTCGCTTCTCCCAGGGGAAGGTTCCCCTCCTTGCTCCCAATAATGTCCCACAGAGGCCCATTTTTTAAGGGCTGTGGTGGCATTGGAAAGCAACAGGGGACCTCAGGCACCTGCCTGGAAAAGGAAATGCACGCAGCATCAGGAAAGGAGCTCCCCGCAAAGCAAAATGAATTAGCCCTGTTAACTAGCACACATTCCTTACAGCACGTCACAAGGAAATCCCGGCCAGCATTTCTAAGCTTTATCCATCTTGCAATGGTTTCTACCCTTGCTGTTGTTTACAAGCTTAACAAACTGAAGACTCCTTGAAAGAGATCACTCCTTAATCTGGCTTGTCCTAAAACCAATAGGAGAGGAGGAAGGCAAGGTCACGCATATCCAAGGCCAGCACAGAAACATCCTTATTTATCTTCCCTAAGCTGTTTTAAATGTTAACTCCTTCAAGATATACTGAAATAATCAAACTTTAAATTTGGCGGTGACTGCAGGTGGTAGAGAAACCCTGACACTTTGTTAGCAATTAGTTTTGGTTGGGTTCAAACTTCACCCTGTTTGGTCTCTTTGTGCAGGTCCAAGCCATGGGACTAAATATGCAGGAAAGTCCCAGATGAGCATCTCCTGCCCTCTACTTCCAACTCAGCTACAAGCCATGGGTCAGCCTCAGAGCCCCATTTCTGTGGCACTGCCAGGTGCCTGAAGAAAACAAGCTTCCAAGAGTCTAATTATGCATCTCCAACATGAAAAGCCATCCTCTAAATATCTGATTGGGGAACACGGAGCCAAGGATTGAGACAAACAGCTGAGCATAATGTTATTTTTTAGAAGCTGAGTTTAAGGTTGGCTAAAAATATGGCCTATCCCTATCAGGGGTTATTTTGCTTACGGTGTTGACAAGAATAAAGCTATTAGTAACAGAGCATTCCGAGTATTTGGGGCTGGTGTTTGTCTGTCAGTCACTCATCCTCCAAAACACTCTCGTCAACATTTGGAAAGCAAGTGGGATGTATGCTCCAGCCCCCTCCTGGGAAGGCTCGGAGAGGATAACAGAGCTGTAAGAGCTGCAAAAAACCTCAGGCTAAAGAAAACAGGATGGGGGAAAGAAAAGGAAAAAAAATCTGTATAGAAGGAAACATATTAGAAACCCCAAAATGTCTAGAAAAATGGTTTTAGAGCAGGAAAAAACTCAAGTACAGGGAAAAATAACAAAAACAAATGTTTACAAAAAACCCATGAAAATTGAGAACATAAAATAAGAGACAATGAGTGGAGATTTCATAGGGGAAGAGAAGAAGTGACCATAGGAAAATCAAGTTATCATCTTTTCCTTGTGTAGCACAAGAACTGTGTTCACACAGCATGGATTACCAGGACATGTAAAACACTTCCCTTGGAAAAAAGAACTCCGTGTCTCAGGCATCCCAGAACTATAGGACTGGAGGGTACCTTGAGCACCAGCCTTGCAGTCTGCTCTCCAACCTAGCTTACTCAGCTGCCAGGTAGAAGAGGTGATCACAGGGAAATTGGTTTCCTGCTTATGCTTCTCCTTATCTCCCACAGCCAGTGCACGAACCTCTGCTGTCTGCACTACCTCAAACCAGCCTCCTCTGCACCTCTAACAGATCCTGTAACAAGAACATGTTGTCTCCTTTCCTCTCCTCATCTCTTCAGGACTGAGCTCCTAGTGTTGAGACGTTCCCTTTTCAAAGGAAATCCTTTGCATTTCCCCTTGGTGCTCCCTATGGAAGGTAAGTGTTCTGTTGCCTAATAGCATGTTAAACACGATTGTAATTTAAAGTACCTGCTTGGAAAGGGGAGCAGGCACCCGGTAGGGGTTGTTCCCTGCACCAATTGTCCTCGGCAAATTGCCTGCTCGATTTCTCCTCATCACAATACCGGCTCCAGTCTCACCCCTACGTCTCCACCACCAAGTTAAAGATCTGCAGAGCCAAGAGATACTCAATGCTTAGCACAGCAATTTCTGTTGTGACTAATCCTGCAGTAAGACACCTTTTCCCAGGGATCCCATTGCTGACACACAATCGGCTCCCTCTCTGCCTGGGATCCGTGGCACACAGTGAAGGCTGAGTGAGCTCAGCCTCAGCTGCTGCCTGTGCCCGTGTAACACAGACAAACACCAGCGAGCTGCCTCTCCTCCCGTGGTGTAGAACCTCTCACCTGGGCTGTGTTGGGGAGAATGGGCCCAGCTAAGCATGCCAGGCAGTAACTGTGGTCTGCAGAAATGGGACAATAATCTGTCAGCACAGTAAAACCCTGAGGTGCCCAGCCTTGCCTTCAGATGATAGAAATTATTAACTGAGCAGTTCCAAGCCAGGGGGGTTTTTGACACTAAGGTACCACTTATGACAATGAAATGTACACGGGCAAAGTGTACCTTTCCAGGCATAACCTGGGGGATGAGAAGTAACTTTACTCAGGCTCAATTTCCACCTCAGTCCATGAAGTTGGTCTAAACAGATTGAGAGCTGAGTCACTTAGAGCTATCTTCACAAGGAGCTCATCAATTTGAGTAAGCCATCAGCCCCAGGCTATAGCGTGTGGCCATCCTTGCTTTCACCCTCCAAAGCAGCACTGCTGAGATCCGTGGAGCTCTGTGGATTTACACCAGTAGCAGCAGAGAAGGAATAATCTCAGTGCAAGAAAATGGTTGTGGTCCTGCTTCTGTTGAAGTTCAACGCAAAGCTCTCAGACGTAGCTGACCTGGCCAGCTGTGCCCATAAGCAAGCACAGAGCTCAGGAGAAAACAAAATTATTGTAGAGGAAGAAAGCCCTGAGATGGGTGTCCTCCCCTCCTACCTGTCCCCTCTGCTTTACAGCAAGTCACTGGGATCTCACATCTGCTTATTTCTAAGCTGCCAAAGCTTATCCCTAGGCCTGAGACCAGCCTGGAAAGGCTGCCACGTTCCAGAGGACACAGCTCCTTGTGCAGGGTGTCCCTGTGCAGATGGACTTGCTCTCCAGCAGGACATAGCACATGCCAAGGGGAAATGGTGAAAGCAGCAGAGAGTCTGTAGAAAAGGCATGAGCAGAACCCAGATCTTCATGCTCTGCACTAGTTCACATGAGACCCACGGTAGCATAGAAGAAAATGGGGGAATTAAATGGTTTTGTGACCAAAACCACATTTTCAGGGTTTTTCACCCAATGGCTTTGTCATGATCTTTTCAAAGAGGAGCTTCTATGATGAAAAATGCAACCCATCCATCCCACTAGCTCTCCAGAAAGAGGTAAGGCTGCAGTCACCAAGAGTGAAATCCTGTTTGCTTCACTTGTGGAGCTTAAATACACAACAGGCTGTAAATACTGCTCAGAGCAGGTTTACAAGGTGGAAATCCTTTGGAGACCTTTTGCTGCAGGGAAAGGAAGGTAAATATGCCAATGATATGAACAAATTCTAAATATTTAGTTGTTTAAATAAATAAAGCTTTTACAGATTTTTGGGATCT
Organism: Nicator chloris; assembly: GCA_013400495.1. Lineage (NCBI taxonomy): Eukaryota > Metazoa > Chordata > Aves > Passeriformes > Pycnonotidae > Nicator > Nicator chloris. The sequence goes on from WAAE01010711.1 coordinate 379,000, forward strand.
ATTATTCATGGTGTGCTGGGGGTTGTCTAGACTGTGCACCAAGGCATGAAACCATTTTAAGAGTTTAGACAATGACATTTAGGCTCAGAAGGTGAATCAGTTTGTGTGCTGAGTGCTGGTCCAGGCCTGTGTATCACTGGACAGATGAACTCCAATTACCTCAGTACAAAATGTGGCATAATTGTAGCAAAAAGCTATTGTAGCAAAAGGACAAGTAACAAGACCAGAATGCCATTATTCTCTTTTCCAAATATTGAACAAGAAGGGGATCTCTGTCAGCAGTAACATTGCAAGGTGTAAGTGTCCCCAGGAAGGGGCTCAGCAAAAGGTGGAAATAAGCAGCTGCGCTAATTCATTCACTGCACGTGAAATTGGTCTAGAAACGACCTGATTTTCAGCTTTATAAAAACACAGAACATTTGAAATGCTTTGGTGAAAGTGATTGTTTGAAGCAGTTGGAGGATCAGAAAAAAGGCCATTGTAATCCTTTTGGGATGCAGCTTTCCAGTTAGCAGTGTGCCAGCTCAGTGTCACCATCAGAGCTTCAATACAGTCTTCCTGACTTGATAAAAACACCACCCTATTTCTCTAAGACACTGAAATGCTGTTCAGAATCTAGTGTTTTCCCTGTGCCTGTGTCTGTAATCACACTGCATGATCTCAGAGAAAACGCAGCTAACCAAAGATGTGCTGCTCTGACCTGAGCAACTTTCTCCGTGTATTTGTGCTTTTGTCTTGGCATTTTCAGCAGGGTACAATAATTAAAATTCCTGATTAATTAAAATGTTTTGCAACAACAGCAGCAAAAATTGCTTGGAGAAAAGCTTGTGCAAAGTGAAACTGGAGCCTGGTTGGTATGAATATGCATAGTGCCCAAAGTACACTGTACTGGCATGTGCAGCCTGTCCCCAAAGTAAATGACATAGTGAAGGAGGAGGAAAGTAGAGGCTTGACGGATGATGACACAGGGGTGTAAAAATTTGCATTACCCCCTGTATTTTCCCTACTGCCTGTATCTCACAGTGCAAGTGCACAGAAATACAGTGGCTTTCAGTACAGCTGGATGAATGCATGGCTCTGCCAAGGAATTAGGACTTGGCTAGTGCTCCAGCTCCTTGTTCTGACCATCACTGGCTGAAAAAGCTTGTACAAGTTGCTTTCCCCTTCTGGGCCTCAGTTTCCCCTCTGTAAAATGCAAACAACACCACCTCTCTATCTTGTGTGAGGTGCTACGAGGAGAGAGAAAGAAATACAGTAGAGAAAGAGAAATACGTGTGAGCGGGTGACTCTCTTTCCTTTTGCCTTTGTCAAATCCGTACTATAACAGGAGCCAGCTCCGGTCTTTCGGAGCTGTGAGGAAATCTTTGTTGTGCTCTGAAAGCCCTGCAGCGGATTGTCATTGTCAAAGCGCTGATGAATGGATCCACTGGGGAACCCGAGTCTGCTCCGGCGGGAAAGCAGCAAGCCTCAATAAACAACTCCTGCTATTGCCCAATCCGGATAATTAACACTTCTGCGGTTTTACACGGAAAATGCCACGTTGTTGCAAAGAACGCAGGGGGCCGTTGGCCCCGTTCTGTCAGTGCAAGCAGCCCCGGCCCTGGCTTCCCCTCTCAGAGGGAATGCCCTTTTTGAAACGCCAGCAAAGGCGATGAAATTTCTCTCCTTCCCCTCTTTTCATTTTTAAAACAGGGTTTCTTTGCCAGGCATGCCAAAGAAAGGCTCGCACTTTAGCAATTTAAGGTGCAAATGGTGCGTGTTCATGCAGCAGCTCTGTTCCTGGAGGGGGTGTAGACTCTGGGACGCTCATTTTTAGGGTGAAAAATTAAATTTTGCAATTTCCACATCAAGAGGGCAAAGAGTCAGAAAGAGAGATCTCTTGCCTTGAGCAGGATCACCAGAGCCCTTCTCCCCAGGATGCACGCCAGTGCAAGGCAAAATGCTTTCAGAACAGGATGACACGTAACAACCATACTGCCATGGTCACTGGCTATAGTATGTACACAAGTCAGAAAAAAATCTTGATTATGAGAGGTTTTGCAGATTTTCAGGTGTTTAAAGAGATGACTCATATGAAATTGCTGCTCTAAAGCGTATAAAAATTGCACTTCTCAAATCTCTTATATTAAAGTATGATGACTACACATAATTATTTCTAGTTATATTTGGATTTTAAAGGTTTTTGGGTCCACTGTCAACCCCTATGCTGCTACAGAGGATGAGATTTTTTTTTTTAAACCCAAGCCCTAGAATTGAGGTTTCTCAAATCCATGTGCCTCCAGGGGCTTTTAAGGAAAATTCAGGAGGTATCATAAGGCTTGCAAGAAGAACAGGAGTGGGAACCCTGCAGTGACTTTTGAGAATAGTCAACACTGGAAGTATGAGAGTAGAGCCACAGAAGTTTAATGTTAGCTTTTTTTTTTTTTTTTAAGAAACAACTTACCAAGTTCAAATTGATTACTATCCACAATCATTTATTGCACTAGAAGTCCAATTATGTTCACTGATCGCTCCAAAATGTTGGCTGTCAAACTGAAATGAATAATCCTTTATATTTAAAGGTGGCCCACCTTAATTCTTCTTCATTTCAACTAATATTTACTTTGATAATGCTTCAAAGAGGGACTGGGATTCTTTTGTTACCCAAAATCCAGCAGGTAACCAGCTAGGAGGCTCTCAGGCCAGCACAGTGTCACAGCACTACGCAGCATGGAAGCTCAGTGAATCAGATTCATTTCCACCAAGCTTCAAAGGTAGCAAAGAATATTTCTTGGGAACATAAGTGGCCGTGACAAACAGTCCTTCCAACTCAGAGAAGCACCGACCTGTTTTTCCAAATGCTACTGGGATCGCTGCCTTTTTCCTGCTTCTTTGTTTAAAATAGAGTGGTGTGACAGGCATCCTACTCCTTTCTACATAGGCTCAGCTGTGCAAGCAGCTCTGCTTTTCTGTGGGGCAAAAGTGCCACTTGTGGAGAGTCACAAAACCCCTCTCTGAGGCATTACGTGGGAAGACATGAGCATGTACCTTGAGCTTGCTGAAAGGCAACATGTTTTGGAGTAGCGATTAGGATGTGGAGGAAGGAGGGGATGGGAGACCCTCTGGGTTAGACCTCTGGCTTGGCCAACACACTGCCAGATGCACAAGCCAGTCCCTCAACCTCTTCCCACCCCAGTTTCTCCACCTGTACAATGGAGCAATGATAGTGGTCTCACCTGTGAAGTGCTTTGAGATTCACTATGAAAAATGCCCTGGATGGGTGTTATTCTCATTTATCCATCTAGTATTGCCAGTCCTGTCGGCTTAAATGAGCTCATACATGTGAGTAAAAAGTACGCATAGGCAAAATGCTTAGCATATTAAAGGAAATATGTCTATAATATTAAGGATAAAATATTAAATATTAATTTCTAAAAATATTTGTATAACATTAGGCCATCTTTAGGGCTAACAGCTGGTTGAAGAACAGAAAAACTGATTAGCACAAGCAAATATTAATTAAAATTACAGTCTGTATTCACACACAGGTTTTCTTTTCCATTCTGTTCCTCTGCTTTTTGATTAGAAAATAATCATCACATTACACAGTATTTTCCTCATTAAACTACAAAGATCCCTTGCTTCTTTGGCCAATTAGTGCCCGTGTAGAATCATCAGGAATACAAATCAAAGCATGTTCCAGCTCTGACCTAATAAGTCATCTACGCAAAATCTAAGCTCCGCATTTTTCTGTCACTACAGCAATTCTTTTTTCTTTACCCCAAAGCAATCAGCACTAAACAGAACCCTTCCTTTCTCAGGAAACTACAAACTGAAATTGCATGGGCTGGGGGCTGCCAGTCACCTCCAGCTTTGCTGATGGCTTTGTTTTAATCAACAAACCCTAAGAATCCTTCCACACTCTGCTTGGGTGGGACTGGCAGGGCGGGTGGCTCCCAGGACACAAGGAGAAAGAAGAAGCTCTGGGAGACTGGAATAAATCTGCATTTTCCTCAGGGCACATCCTGCAAACAGGGCCCTTTGTTCCTGGCGGCTGGTACCCACTTCTCACCACAAACAGATCCCTTCCTGGCTTCTCCTTTTTTTCTCCTCTCAGAAAAAGGCCATTTTCAGAGTTTGTACTTCTACATCCACCCCCGCCCCAAATCTGTGTAAGTTATTCTCACTTAAATCAATTTTGCTTTCCCACTGAGTACCAAAGTGTTGTGAGTTACACTGTACCGTGCTACTCACGCCCACCCAACAGCCATTTTCTGACCAATTTCCTTCTGACATGCGTCTTAACCATCTTCAGCTTCACTTATGAATTTGGCCTAAATTGGAGAATAATATACTGAAACTCTGCTGAAAGCAGTACATAATTGATCCCTGCCAGAAGGGGAATATGAGCTTTTCTGTTGTTTTTCAGGGAGATGGAGGGGGAGGCGCTAAGAAGGGGGCTGTGCGCCTGGAGATTCAGCTCCTGTTTTCTACTTCCCCAGCTATCTTACAGAAGGCAATTAGCAGTGTCTGTTCATCAGTGTGATTCTATTTATTGAAACTTGTTAATAAGCCCAGAATTAGTTTTCCTTGTCAAAAAAATGCTTCAGTGAAGAATGATTTCAGAGTGGCTTTGGTATGTCTACTTGCCTAGAAATAATTAGGTTTAATATTTGTCCAGTGGTTTAGGAAACCTGAGTGATAGGTCTCCCAAAGTGTTTCTCAGTCTACTCTTTCTCCATGCATCACCTGCTGCATGGCCACTCATGTACTTCTGCGGGAACCTCCCGCTCCTCTTTCAGTAATATTTCAGTTTCTTGGCCAATTTTAGCAAATCTGGTGGAGACCTCAAAGGAACTGTGCTCCTAGATGAATTATACAAGGTGTGGTGGAGGAGAAAAACCCTCCCTGTTCCATCTCTTGGGAACAGGCATCCCTGAGGAACCAAACTGGTGCTCACTTTTGAGATGGAACCCACTGAAGCTGGAACTCACCATTTCCAATCCTCAAAGCATGATTTGATTGATTGAGAGGTTTCAAAGGACCAAGGAGAATCACTGAAAGCACATCTCTCTGTAGCAGGCACCACCTCTTTGTGCTGGATGTAGAGTTCCTAGTGTGACAGGATCTTGCTCAGGTAACAGCTTGCTTGTGCTCTGGCAAATCACTGTAATATAGCTGTCCTGATCCCTTACCAACTTCCACTGGGTGGTTTTCCATGGAGGAGAGCCTTCCTCCGTCACTGTGAACTTCCCTAATCTAATTACTGCTAAGCAGAAGTGTGAAGAAAAGCATTGTCTCTGGGTCTCAGGTCCACAGCAGGTGGGGCAGCCAACTTGCAGAGTAGGGACATGTTTGTTTAAGTGGGCAGGGAAAGCAATGCACTGCAAATCCTGCAGCATGTCAAAGCAGCTGAAAGCCCCATGAAATTTTGGGATTGGGCCTGGAAGCTGTGTAATCCCTTTGAATTTTCTAGAAAAGGCTATTGGAAATTTTATGATGACAAAGGTGTGGAATTGGCCCATTTCTGCTGTAATTGACTTCACTATAGAATGTGTGGCACCTGCAGCTACAGACTGACCCAATACATTTATTTACCGAAACCATCAAACCATCTCTTGCCATGTGCTCCGATCTTCCAGCCAAATTAGCAGTGGCCCCACTGCTCCAAGTGGAACAAATGTCAGTGTCGTGTTTCACTTGGTCTCCTGCTGCTGCTTTATTTTATTTTGGGTCCTGCTGCCTGTCAGGGAAGAAGCACAATCCTGATTTTGTGAGGTTCAAGTGAGTAATTTCAGTTTGAAGCTGAACAGGCCATTGCCAAAGGGTTAATGACCATTTTTATCAGTATCCTGGAAAATTGAATCTTTCTCCCAATGACAGATCCTAAGGGCTTTTTCTGGCCTGCGTAAGCCAGGACATATCAATTGCTGCCCTTCGGTTGGCTTGGCAGTGCGGGCACTGCGGGTGTGATGTCCCCTGCGTGACCAGTGCTGGCACATCACAGCACCCTCTAAGCAAATCCACCATTCCCAGGCACTGCAAAGGCAAATCATTTCACTGCTAGAAACCTTGGCCTCTGAAAAGCAAACCCATCAAAAGCATGTACTGCTTGCTCTACATTAATGGGATGCATTCCAGGCATATTTGCTCTGCTGATCAATGCTTTAAAAAACACATCCTTGGCTAGGTGTGCAGAAACACATCATCAGCAAAACAAGCGTGTGATAGAACAAGTCTATCTGATGCAGAGGAAAATTTGTTAGCCCAACACAATCTCAGAATAGTTAAACAGGGCAAAACAACTTGTATTTGTACTAAAATACTGATGATGTTTATTTACTAGGACAAATATAGCTGAGGGTAGCAACTTATCAACGCTTGCTTTATTTCAAGAGCAAATTGCTACCATGGAACCAGACACTTGATGTTTCCCTGCTTTCGCCCAACAAAGAAAGCTTGCTTTACTGACTCGGCTAATGACCAGCAAAGTCGTCTCACATGCATTATAAAAGTAAAAAGGACAAAAGCTTCAGGATGAAAAATAACAATTTCCCTTGCTTGCTTTTGTAATCAAACAGTAGGGAATTTGCAGCAGAAAACTCTGCTTTGAAATAGAAAAATAATAGTAACAGTGAAAATAAATGACAAGGTCTTGGTTCTATTGAGCTTTAGTGAGCCTGAAAACCCACAAGTTTTGCTGCTGGAGAGTGTATGAGGATTCATTCAAAAGTCAATAATCAGCAGAAAGGGATTAGTGCCTTCCAATAACTGTTCTAACTACAAAGACAGTAAAAGGCTCAAGCAACATCCATTATCTTATCCCTTTATATGGGCTCATGGCCCTGAGCTTCACATGTACCATGTTTACTATTATGGCAACAAAGCAAATTTGATCAGAGCAAAACCAACAAATAATCAAACATCACCGTTGGATAAAATCTGCCATGGTACTTCATGAATTTGCTGAGCTGCTGCACCCCAACCTGGCTTTCCTGGACTGTGGAATATGTTCTTGCACAGTCTGATGGCATCTGCTGGTGTGCAGCAGACTCCTGCGTGCAGGACTGTGCCTGTCTACCCTTTGGGACAGACTTCCCTTCCTGTTCCTGGACTGACCAAAGTCCAGAATCCCCACACCTCAGCTAGGTGGCAGCAGATCAGGACACTAACAGTTTGTTCTGTGCAGGCATTGAAAAAACAGGTGTGATAAGAGGTGTTTCCCCATGTTTTGCAGCATCCACAAACAGATTTACTTAGAAGATTCATAATGTAAGGAATCAACCGGAAATGGAAAGTTCAATATCAGATGAAATTGGTTTGGCTATCTCTGACACAAAATATTTATATACTAGGTTGCCAGAGATGTCAAGCTCTGAATCAGCTACTTAGTACAAATCTACAGTTGCAAGTACTCTCATTTTGGGTTTGAAGTCACACTTCCATCTTCGGCAGCAAATGGCATTTTACTGCTATTCTTTATGGCCACTGCCCCTTTAGCTTTACTGTTGACATGTTTCTAGGATAAAAAACATAATTAAAAATGGTCTGCATGCATATGCATTCTTCTCTTCATGCTAAAATTTATTCTTAGCTGAAGACCTCAGAACACTTGGTGAACTGGTTGGTGGCACTTGGCCCTCTGAATCTACCTTAGCAGCCACCTTAACAAGATAGCAACCTGAATTTAGTCTTGAGCATAAACAAGGCACATGCCAGACCCTATGCTGAAGTGTGGTGCAGGCTTGCAGGGCACATTTGGTCCTGAGGGCTGATCTGCAGACCGGCTGCAGCTGGAGCCTTGCAGCAAGGCAGCATGGGGAAGGGCAGGTGCTTGCACGTAGACGCCCACTGGATGGGCCTTGGAAGCAGATGTCTGTTTATCTGGCAGAAAGAAAGTTGTTCTTCCCTTTTTGCCTTGTTTCTTGGAGGAAATGCCCTACAAGCCACTGGTCCAGAGCAGAGTCTGAGACATACGTCTCTTTATTCACTTCTTGGTTTATATTTCCAAGACTTTTCTGGGAAGATCAAGCCCCTGAAGAACACTCCCCATGGGCCAGGTTGGGATGATTGCATGATGAATATGTCACACAAAGCCAGGTTAATGCTTCTGTGACATCTCTGAGAAAAACTCCTCCTGGTTTTCGCATATACACTACTGCTGATTCAGTGTTTAATGCCTGGTTTTCTTGACTTGTAAGTGAATTCCGTGTAGACTGGTCACTGCTCCAAAGGGTTCTAGTAGTTTGTCCTTTGTTCATATGATGTCTCTCAGAGGGGGGGACACACCATATGTATGTAGTGTCTAGGCTCTGGGAAGACATGAGGACACTACACCAGCTTGCTTCCACTTGAATGCAAACACGTCACAGGGGCTGTTACAAGGAGCTGTGTGGTGCAGAGGTCAAACTGCCTTGGTGTCAACCAGCAAGTAGCAGCCCTTTTTGTAAGGGTGTAGTGCAGTTTTGAAAACCAGCAACGCAATAGGGTCATTCATGGTCTGCAAATGGACTGGAGGAACCTCTTGAACTAAGGCAACTCATGCCAGGACAGATAGTATCTCTAGATAAGAAGTTATGAATGTCAGGGAAGGGGCCTTGTGGAGATCTGTAAGCTTGAAAAATTTGAGTCCCTCTGTTCCTATCCGTGTGTTTTTGTGTTAGAAAAGGCAGAGGGGTTGGGAAACACAGGAAGAGTCTAGATCCACCTTAAACAGAGAGATGCAGAGTAAAAGAAAAGATAAGCCCAACAAAGGCGCTTGCTGAAAAACCAACTATATCAACAAACCCCAGCTCCTGCAGCTTGGTGACTATGCTGCCCAGTGACTCCTGTTCATAAAGGGCTGATTCTCCTTCCTTTCAGAAAACAATGTGTTCCACACACTGAAATAAATAACAGCCCCTCACCAAGGCCCCGGCAGTGTCAGGGGGTGTCAGGCTCTGCTCAGCAGATAACAAAGGCGTCAGCATGGAGCCAATCTCCTCCTGCCATCTCAGGCTGCCCTTGCTGCACTGAATGAAATTTTTCTCCTAATGGAAATGAAGAAAACCTCCAGTGCAGATAATCCTCTGTTATAATGGCCGTACAGTTGGGAGAGGGGCCAAGCAGTGTAAAGAACAAGCCAAATCTCTTTTACTTAAAGCTTGGCCTGAATGTGATAATGTAATGACTTTTATTGGGATGTTTCAAATGCCGTTCATTGGGATTGACTTAGCACATAGATGATATCAGCCAAAATAATTAAGAACGAAGAATTGAACAGATAGGATCAGCTGACTCCTCCTTCCCGACAAAGCTGGTATCCTTTTGCAAGTAGTGGAGAGGACTACTTGGTTTAAACACTTAGTCCAACCCAGCCACCACCCTTTCACTTGCACTGCTGTTTGCTTTCTGTAGAAGGATCAATAACTTTCATCTTAAACACAGGCTGAAGTCCCAGGGACTCTTTGCAAAGGCAAAGTTCCTGGTTATTTTGTGCCTAACCTCCATCTGGCCACTGCTGATCACACTTTGCACTCACAACCTGGTTAGAATCCCACTGAAGTCTTTGGGAAGATTCATGTTCATTTCACTGGATTCTGGATCCATGAGTTTCTTTCAGCAATGTAGGTTTCCAAAAGCTGGTAGCCGTGGTTGTTGTTTAGCTTCCTAGTATCTGTCATAGCTAACTATTATTTCTGTTTTACAGAAATAAAACACAGCTCAAACTCTGATACTACATGCAAGCTTAAAATGGCTTTCAATTACTATTAGCAGGCTTTTAAATGGGATTGTGGTGACAACCCGAAAGAAGCAAAATACTTAGGGGAGAAATTAAGCTATTGGAATGACTGGTTATATTGAACATGCTCCTCACACAGCTGGCAAAGAGTAAAATAAAGCTGAAATAAATTGATGACGACCACATTCTGGAGGAAGACAGTTTATCTTAAAAGAGAAAAGAACATTCAGCTTCTTTGCTAAAACAGCTTATGACACTGAGCATTTGGACACCTCTCCCACAATCCAGAAAACCAGCAGCAACCAGAACAACCACAAGAGATCACTTTCTATATCCCACAACAGCATAACTGAGGGCAGAAGGTAAAATGAGTGCAAAATGCCACCATTCTGAATTTAATACGTCCAATTAGCATCATTCTGATGGCTGCAAAGGATAGAAGGTAACAGGGGATTACATTCATTGTCCATTTCAAGTCTTCCAGTTGTCAACTAAACTGAGACCTTTAAAAAAAAAATCTAAAAAACCCCCCAAACCAAACCAAACAAACACCTAACAAAAAAATCTCCTACATAAGACAAGCTTTGGAATGGTTACAAGGCTAAGATCTATTGTTCTGGTTGAATTTGTTACAAGCCCTGGGCATATCATAGAGGAATATCTGAATGTTTTCATCTTCCTGGTCATCTAATTCAGCTCCTTCCAGGGAGGTAATTTATTTTCTTCACTGTCACCTTCATTCACTAGGTTTAGAGATGAAATCAAGACGCATGAGCAGCCTTGAGCAGGGTGTCGATGCTACTTTGAATTTTCCTTCTCTTCTGTTTAATTGAATTTTCATTTGTATCTCCTCAGTTATTTCCCCTCCAAGGCCTTTCCCCCCTCCCCCCTTTTCTCCACTCATCCACATAGATCATACAAGCATTTCTGGCAAGCACCAGCTGCAGATACAACGAGTTCTTGGGCATCTTCTACTTTTAGAAAAGCACCAAGAGCCCAAATAACAGCCGTGCTCATTCTGTAAAGCTTGAAGTCTGCTATTCAGAAAGACCAGTCTCTTTATTGACTCCACTGCCCTCTCAAAGACACATATAAGACATGGAGGGCTGCAGAGCTATGCAGTTGTCACTGCAGCAGACAAAAAGCTGTGTCTGGGTTTACAGTCTCTGTTTTGCTGGGTCAGCATAGCCAAACAGGAACTTGCAGTAGCATTAAAAAGAGTTATTTCGAGATTTCTCCTCCACATTCCCCAAAAATTGCCCTGAGCTCCTGGCAGGCCAGCACTGCAAACACAATCTAGCCACAACCTCTCAGTTTCCAATTTGTTTGTCATCAGCATAACCATTCTTTCAGCTTTGGACCTGCTTTATTAGACACAAATTCATTAAGAGGGATCTGAGATGTAACCTGTGAAATCTCCCATCTTGAACTGGTATCAATTCCTCCAACCACTTCCTTTCATTGTGGGGACTGCAATTCCCATCTGGGGCTGAGGATGGTCTCTCTTGCACTGGAAATCTTCAGTACAGGAAAACACATCAACTCCTCTATCCAAACTTTGGTACAAAGGCTAGAAAAGATACAGTTCCTCACAGAGATTCACCGGTCATACTTACTATTCCAGCTGAAAGTGATAAATGCTCTTCTATGTGGAGAAGTGATTAGGAGAAGCAAGAGAAAATTTCAGACAAAATTATCAGGCCATTGGAGAAAGTTCTTTAATGCAAAAACTACCTGCAGTTGAGTGATATACAATTCATATAGCAATTTAAATACTCGTGTCTTTAAGTCATTTACGAGTAAACAATGCAGAACACTGAGGAATATGTAATCTAATAGAATTCTGCATTAGGACAGAGATAGACTTTGAACTTTCCATTATCTACTCCATCACTAACTAGTATGATTTCTGTTTGTAACTCATTATTCTGAAGCTGTTTACCATTTGTCAAGGGCAACTTTTATCAATGAGTTGTTGAATGTGGAATTCCTGGCTCATTATCAGAGGAAGCGGAGTTTCTCAGTTGAATAGTCACCTTTCTTGCTCCTGTACACGGTACTTGATCCATCACTGAAAAGCTGACATTGTCTTTGGCACTGATGCTCTGTCAATCTGACATAACCTGAGAGATACTCAGGGTATGTTTTACTACTTAGTGAAAAACTACAGCACTTCAGTCATTAATAATTAAGTGTGAGTTTGCAATTAGATATAAGATCTGCTTCTGTACCTATGTAGGTTTGCATTTATTTTTAGACTCATCACACTGCTGTTGGATATATACTGCAGGAATTTTGGATAAATGGTGAAGTGTCTTTCCACTTACAGTAAGGATCACTACTTGCAATAATATGTATTGCGGAGGTCTTCTGGGACATAATAAATCAGAGAAAGAAAGCTTGCTTGTAACTGAAGTTGAATCAAAACAGTTTTTCTCCTTTTTCCTCCCCCCCGTGTTTTCATGTTGGTTATGGAAGGATGTATTCTAAAACTTAAAAGCACATTGTGTCATTATGTCTTTTAGCTTGTAGAATTTTGAATCCTGCTTCTTCAGCCTCATTCAGGAAGTTAGTCTTTGAGTCTTACCATGAAAAGAGAGCTTGCTAGGATCTCTCTTGTTGGCAATCTCTTATGGTCACATCCTACACTGCAAATGGGGGGTTGTCCATTTGCAGTATAGGATGGCATTTCTGGTTGGCATTTGCAGTGTAGGTTGGCATTTCTGCTGCCAGCTTTTGCCCTTCTTAACAGCTCTGATCCTCTTACTCTTGGCACTTGCTTTGAGCAAGGTTCACATAAAGATGTCAGTTTCCAGTCCATGTATTAGTGCATCAAGCTGCTGTCAGTCTTCTGGATGACTGCTTAGCAAACCTCATTTTGTTATCCCAAGCCCGAACTTGATCATTATTTCTTGTTTGAGTCCTGCTTCAAAAGATCAAACTCTGTCCCTTTCTGCCTCTTTTTCACTATCTACACTAAGTTCTTGTCCTGCCTGCTGGTGTCAAACCTCTGCCAGTCTGGCCATTTCTCTCCTGCATGTTTTTAAGTGATGTTACAAGTAAGCAAAACAAGTTTTTAGGGCCTTATTTTCTACTTCCTTGGGGGATAATGCAGGAATGCAGTTGAAGCCAGCAGGTTACTACTGCAAAAGGCAATGGGAGTGGTGAATTGTTCAAATTCAGAAGCAAGTGGGGCTTCAAAGAACACTAAACAGCCTCGTGTGCTTTCTTGGCTTTTCCTAAGTTCCTTAACATATAGCATCTTCTTTTAGGGAAAAAGGTGTTTAAATGGGAAGCCTTCTTTTCGGGAAAAGAGGAAACACAAAACTTACAGAGGAAGGGGATAGGGCCGGTTCCTTCTGCAGCTTTTGAGAAACTATGAATGTGACAAATATCTTTCACAAGAAAGACTTTCTAGCCTGGTTTATTTACAGTAAGAGCACAAAAGGTGTCCTAATGAAGCTGTGAACTGGTGAGCCCTTGTGAGGCCATGAGAGCACTGGGATAGCTCACTGTCTGAATGGGAGATGGGTGAAGATGCAATTCTGTATCTCCCTTTAAAAGGCAGCAGTGACCTATGCAAACCACCTTGAGCACCAAGGTTAGGGTAACCACATCAATGACAGGCTTTTAATGCAGGCTTCAATAATTGCTCGCAGTAACATGGAATTTGAAAATGTTGTTCAGCACTCCTGTAATCAGGATTCTGTAGCATTTTGGCACCCCAAGAGGGAAAGTTACCTTATAAATGACAAAGACTGTGTCTAAGGCTGAGGGAAAATAGAAGTCTCCAAAGCCCAGGATGACTAAAGCTTGTTACAAAACCAGAGCAATCATTCTAGTGTGAAGTAAACCTGAGCTTTACATTAAAAATGTAAATGTGATTGAAATAGCATAACCAGATTAAATGGGTTTGACCTCTAGAAGAATGAAAGATGGTCTAAATACAGTGAAACAGCAACAAATGGTTGCACGTTCCTTTTGACTGTGTTATTCATCACAGGAAATTTATTTAAAACAACAGAAATTTCAAGCCACTGAGAGATTTGCATTTCTTTTACAAGAATTCATAGAGAAAATAAGGCTGGGTTGGGAAAAAATACTCATCATTTAAACACCTAAAGGTACAGAAGGACTTAAAAACTACTTTTCAATCTTGAATGTGACTGATTTACCCTCAAAAATTAAGCCCTAGCACACAGAACTAGCCAGGAGTGACAGAATCCTTCAATACAAGACCACATCTCAACCTTCAGTACATTGCTGCCTTAAGGGAGAATTTGATAGACATTTCTTTCTGAGTTTTTGAGATTTTTTTTTTTGAGTTATGTTAACTCATATTAGTGCCACAGTCTGGTTCACTGCACTGCCATACATCACCACACAAGTGCCACCATACCACCGTAGCTGGTAGGGACAGACACCACCAACAAAACGAGATGTTAGTCAAACCTAAGCTTAGGATTTCAGAAGGCTGCCAGTAAAATGCTGTGTGGAATAAATCCAAGAAGACAACACACAGAAGCAAAGAAACAAAGCAATGTGATGTGAAGGGGAATTAGGAATGATAATCAAACCGTCCCAGCTAGGCCTGGCTTTTTATGCACTCGCAGGGAAAATTCTGCTAGTGCTGTGTGACACTGTCCCTCTGGTTTCCAGAGAGGTAGATTTTCAGTCAACATTGACATTAGGAGCACTGAATAAGGAGTCTAATTTAGATTTTCTTATCATTGAATAACTTGGGGTAGAGGTCCCTGTCCAGAGCAGAGCTACCATCTCATGTAGGCCAAGTTGCCGACGTCCTTGTCCTGTTGAGTTTTGAAAATCTTCAGGGATGATGACTCTCCCCTTTCCTGGTTCCAGTTCCACTTTTGCATCAGCCTCCCCACAAAACATTTTTTCCTTATATATATTCCATCTTAATTTCCATGAAATGCTTCTGTGTTGCCTCTCATCCTTTCACTGTGTATCTCTAAGAAGAGTCTGGCTTCACCTTATCTCTGGCTCTCTTTGGGTGGTGGAAAGTAGTAGCAAGGTCTTCCTCAGCTTTCTCTTCTTCTGCTCCCTCAGCTCCTCTTTACTTGACCAGTGCACCAGCCCCAAATACTTTGGAGGGCCCAGTTTATCAGTGATTCACCCCTTGATTTAGGAGATCCAAAACTGAACATGACATTTCAGATGCTCCTTTGTGAGCACCAAGTGGGGGGGCAACAGGAAGATTTAGTTCCAGGTGATTTCACACAGCCTCATTTCTTCAAGTCATTAAATACATATCAAATGCTACAATTAAACCTGCTCTTCCTAAAACCAGTGGTTTTTTTCCTTTTCCTTATACAAGTAACATGGCAAAGAACTGTAACTGAAATAAAATGGAAAGCTGGTACCTGAGAGCTCCTGTGGCAAAAGAGGCATGAAAAAGCCCACAACACAAGAATAATTTTTCCCTGATCTTTTATTTTCCAAAAGGTGTAAGAAACAGAAAAATATCTGAACAATGTTTAGATACACAGCGTGACACTAAAACTGGGTGGCAATCAGCACGAGCAGAGATGATGTGGTCTTCAGCAAGGCTCAGATGTTTACCCAGTTCTGTTCAGGCCCATTGATGTTGATGTGCACAGCATTAAAAAACTCAGTTGTTCTGGAGTTTGGGGTCTGAGCATGAATGAAATGTGAGCTACCTCCTAAACCTAACCACATACAGATTAGCTGCAGCTCTAATTTGGAAGCCCTGTAAGTCCTGTGGCCTCACTGCAGCAGTGCTGAGCTGTACAGTTGTCACACAGCTGTGGGCTGCTGAAAACCAACAGGAGAGAGTTAAGCACGGAGTGAACCTTCAGGAGGATCCAGACAATTGTTCTGCTGAATGAGGAAGATTCTCCTGGAGAACAGACTGAGCAGGATGTGCCTGAGAGCTTCAGACAGGCTCTGCGCTGCACCAGTGTGTGCCCAAGCTAGTGAGGGAGCCACTAAAAATGTTATGGTCTTGGTGCTTTTAAAAATATCAGTGTATTTATCCAGTTACTTTAGAATTTAAATATACTGCTTTGGCTGGGTTTGTATCATTGTTCTGCACACTTTGTAAGAATTTTTTTCCAATTTTTTAACTGGAAATTCCACAAACCTGTTTCAAAGACCATGAAGGAGTAGTGAACAAAATCAGAATTTAAATTTAATCCTGTATACTGTATATCTGTTTATGCCAGGAGGTCTCACCTATTTGTTTGATCACAGATGGGGATATTAGTCCTGTCTGAGCTCACTGATCAGAACTAAAAGTACCAGTATGATAATTCAATTTTCATGCTCTGTCATGTAGGAAAAACTTTAGAATTTGTTCAGCTAAATATGAATTTAAAATAAAGAGATTTCTTGAAAGTATCAGGAAACAGAAGTACTAGATAAATAAAAACTTAGAAAAATAAAGGCTAGATTCTGAATTATTTACTGAACCATATTAAAATTACTAATTACTAATTTTTTTACCATTTATGGGCTCTTTTAGTGTTTCTTTCCTCTTAACATGTTTGTTGTTGTTGAATGCTTTTAATAATTAGCTGTGCTGAAAGACACTGAGCAGACATCAATAACACCACAGAAGATACCAGGATTTTGATTTGCTATCAGTACCTGAATTCCCCAGTGCCAACACTGGCTTTCCTCTTTCCTGCACATCCCACCTCACTGCAGAGGTAAGATCTGGCTGGTCCAGCAACATGCTTCAGTGGAATTCTTATTAAGCACAAGGCTGTTGCCAGGATGAAGGTATTAGGGGCTCTTCCTCTTTTCTAATGTGACCCTGATGCCATCAGTCAGTGCTGGAGAAATGCCAATCCTGGAGCTGGGATCTGGCACCGCACTCTCCTGTTCCTCCTTACCAGTGTTTCACAAGGGCTCAGGGCACGCAGAGAGATGCAGATAACAAACCATGACCATCAGCTCATGTATCTACCATTTAAACATCTTAAATGCACACATTGAGTGGCCTCAGGTTTCCTGCTGAAGAACAGGCTGGACAGAAACCAAGAGCAACTAGTTGATACAGCACTGTGGCTTTTTTCCTCAGCAGTAAAAGCAGGAGGATATAAATTTATTGTACCGCTAAATTGAGGAAAACAAGGGCATGCTTCTAGGAGCTTTCTGCTTTATTAAGTAGACATCTTCTCATTCATGTGGAAAATTTTTTCCAATTTGGCTAAATAATTAATCACCAAAGAGTGACTGGTGATTAATGAACACTGTGATGACTTTCTGAGGTGTATGTTCATCATGACAATTTTCTTTCATCCCAGTGATTTGTGCTGGTGTTACTGACAAAATGTGATGATAAAGGCTCTGCAGTGTCTGTGGTGGGAGAACAGATATTCCAATAATAAAAGTCTATCCATTTTAGAACTTACAGGAGGTGAGATGAGGTCCCCACCTAACCTTGGGAAGGAGCATCTATCACCTGGGCATCAGTGCACCATCCTGGCAATGAGTAACTAATTTCTTATTCTCAAGGGCCCTGTAGTAAGAGCTCTCTTTGGCCAGTGGAAAGAGCTGGTTTATTTGCAACAAGCTAAACCCTTCTGTAACCGTTCCTGCTGTAACACCCTTTCACACTGCTTATAGATTTAAAGAGGCTGTGAGTAAATAAAAACAGATTCCCAAAATATACTGAATCAAATACTCAGTTCTGCACTATCTCGGAAGCCAAGCTGATTGTGTTACATTTAAAACTCATTATGAGGATGGTATTTCCCTCCTGTGGATGAAGCTGAGCAGAAACCTTCATGCTGTGGAGGAGCACGTGCCCTGACATACCAGCCATTCAGAAGCACAGGAGACATGACAAATTCACATAGCCTTATGTATTGCAATCTGAAATTAGGGCATGCAGATCCACAATGTGATGCCCTGGAAGTAATTTTAAGATCTCACCATGAATTTTGGAGAGAGCCAGAGCTGGTCTGCACCTGTTCCACACAAAATTCCTCCAGAAATATATCTACATGGGATTATTTCACTGAGAGACCTCAAAATGAGATATTCTCCCTCCTTTGCTGTAAAGGCAGGAGCTGGATTATAGCAAGGTCCAGCTGTAATAAATAAGGAGCAGCGTACTGGCAGTGAGGAAACATTTCTATATCACTGTGAGATAGTGCACAAGACAGTTCTAGAAATCCACCTATAAAACTTCTCATTTGCTACCTAGATAATTCTGCTTAACATCCATTTTGTGCACTCAGCCTTTCTTATACACTTTTATTTAATGCTTTAAAACTGGAGCAACTAACTCCAATCAGCTCTAAGAGGGTGAGGATAAACCACCAAATTCTGCTAGGAGGTAGGATACATTTTTATCATTTAAGTGCTATTTTCCTCAATAGAGGTCCATTGTCATCACATTCCCTTCTATAGTGATTTCCAGTTGATACAGAAATACTCCTAGTCTTGTACCAGACTCTTATGGTGTGTACAAGTTGCTGCTGATTAAGCTGTTGTAGACAAGAGCATTTAATACAAGTCTGAAGTTGCCGGAATCTCAAAGCATGTTGACTCACTGCTCTGCCTTTCAGACTGTTTCAAGCACTTGGGGGATTATGTTTCAGAGGAGGGACATGCACAGAGACAAAATGTCCATTGCCAGCCTCCCTGCCAAAGTATAAGTCTGGGGTCATGAATTCTCTAAAGAGGATATTTTCTCTTGGACAAGTGAAAGGCTGCTAAACCACTCAACTGAAGACATCCCTCATGGCCTCCCAAGGGAAACATGGATCTCCCCATTCCTATGCTAAGTACCCTGAAACATGCCAAAGAGAAGAAAATCACTTTCCTTGTTATCAAACCCTGTATTTCCTACCAGCATTGGATCCTGCTTCTGCTGAAACCTGTTCCAAATTTTCCTCGAACACCTCAATCCTAAACAGTCAGTCAAGAGCTCTGGGCTTTGTCAGAGATCACACCTCAAAGCACTTACTAGGATTGGCATCCCCCAACCTTTTCCAGTAAGCAACTCCTGCAACATGAACCAGCAGAATTTCTGCTGAAAGACTGCACAAGTTATCATGTAGCTAAGAGAACAGACAATAAATTGCCTTTGGCTCCTGAAGACACAAGACCCACAGATGGAAATGATGGGGAGAGAAGAGTTATTAACAGCCATGGCCCAAACTCTTTATATTGCAGGAGGACCCTGTGTTACCCATCCCTCTTGTCTCTCTCTCAAGCTGGCGTATTCCAGCTCCTTTGTTTTAAGCTTACAGATTTTTTACTCAAAGAAAAGGTTTGCTGATGAACTGAAATAATTTTTGGTGACTAAGCAAGGCAGGACATGCCCAATAATAAAGAAAAACCAAGGAATTTCAGTTCTGCCAGTCCTCCCCTTTCAATGTCAAAAGTTTTATTGATTAGCAATCGGAAACTAGGTGTGATGTCAGCTTACTACACAGTTTCCTGGGCTCCCTTCTGAGGGCACTCCTCAGTTCTTTCTCAATTAACGTGACAGCTGGGGAGAGTAAGCATTTTTATTGTTAAGAAATGCCTCCATCAAGAGTTTTATTCTAATATTGCAATAAGTACACAATGATTGAGTTTTGGATTAAAATACTTTTTTCTAAGCACTAGAAAACCATCAGTTCCTTTGCTTTGTATTATTCAGTAACATTTTTCAGCCTTTTGCCTTTTCTGATTTTAGGCAGATTCCTAAGAGCATCTTAAAATCAGAACCATAATCCCCCAACCTCCCTTACATCTGTCATTTTCCTGAATGGTCTGGAAAATAAAATGAGAATGATTCAACTAACAGTTTAGGGGGATTTTTACATTAGGCAGAGCATTTCTTCAGCATTAAAAAAAAAGTGGCACAAATCATTAGTATTTCCCTCTATGAACAAAAGAAAAAAAAATTAAGGCAATAAAAATGGCTGTAGGTTTAATGTGCCAATGCCTTCCAGATAGTTTTGTTTTCTGGTTTTGGTTTTGTGAATGAAACTTAGCAATATCCAGGATCCCAAGCGTCATACAAACATTTGAAATCCGTCCTATTTCATAAAACCTACAGATTGAACAGATATCATCTTCAGCGTAGGAATAACTTTGCCCAAAGTCCAGTGAGCTCAAAGAGAGGATTTGGGGTCAGTAGCATTCAAATTAATTTGAAATAAGTGAGGTTGCTGGTCTCAATATTGGCAACATTAAAAGTTACCAGGCTTCAAAAGTAACCAAGCAATTCAGATGTATTTGGTTTCCTCACCTTCATTTGGGATGTTTTTTATTTTGCTCCCAGCTCTTGAGTCCCCAGGCTAGAATAAGGTAATTTATTTTTTAACTTTTCTCTTAAGTGAGGAGAGCTGGAAGTTTTCTTTCAAGTACAAAATACACATCTAAGCAAAGACCACCTGAAACCAGAGCTGATCCAGTCATCATGTGAGTCCCAGCTCCACAGAAGTAATTTCAGGCTCTACACAAACCCACAAATATCAGGAGATTTGCAATAGAACCAGGAAAAGTGACTAGATTCTCAAACGCCCTGACCGCTTGAATTTGAGGTTTTGGCAGTTCTCACCTGCTGGAGCTCCTCTTTGAACCAATGTAATAAATAAAGGACCAAATCCCATCTTTCACACTCAGTTGCACTCAGGGTGTAACCACGGACTTCAGAGTGTAGAGGATGGGTCTGTCTGTGCACTGTGTATGGCTACTGCCTTGTTGGAAAAGCTTTTTGCCTTCTTCACCACCTCAGCAGGAGTTTGCAAAATTGAGCTGTTGGACCCTGCACTTGCATCATGCTTTCTGGCTGCATATCCACCAGCTTCAACACTCAGTTGTGATTTTGTATCCTGCAGATCCAGGAGAAACCATGGGAGCTTGATACTTGCAGAGAAAGGCTGTAACTCTGAAAGGGGACTGAAGAAAACTAGGACTAGGTAATTATGAGTGTGAGAGACATTCCTGACTGCCTGGCTCTTACTCTCCAGCAACCTGCTCTTGCCTTGGCCATCAGTGAAGCACTTCTTAATTTCACTCTTTCTCTTGACCAGATGAAACAGAAGACCCAAATGGTGCCTTGACCTCCATTATTTGTCTCTTTTTCATTCTTCACCCATTTTGATTATCTTCCCCATATTCCCCAGGTAAGCACCCCGGAGAACTCACATCAGGTATGAAGTTGTATGCCAGACAAATGGGAAAGGACAGAATGAAGAGGAAAACCACAACCTTCTCTCATTTGCTATCTAATTCATTTGTCAATCTAATGTCTCTTACAACTTCTGGGTTAGCCAAGCCATAAAACAAAACAGATCCCTGGTTACATTTGTGCAGCAGATTTGTCTCTTTCTTCTGGCTCATTAAAACAACTGCTTTCATCTTATTAGATTGCTAAAACATTTCCAACAGGACTAGATGTGTCATGTCAGAATATGACAGGCATATTTCTTTTAAGGCTTTAAAACTGGGTTGAAAGAGGAGAAGCTATGCAGTTCACTGTTGTCACTGAAAGATATTTTTACTTTTATGAGTCCCTAAAACAAGAAACAAATTAAGAACTGTCAAGGAAAAGAAAAAACACAAACCCAAAATGTATTCCATCTTGCCTCCTGATATTGTTACTGCTTTTCTCTGAAATCTCTCTCAGTCTAATAACAAGAACCTTAAATAGAAAAGAAGGAACTATGGTTGTTAACGTTTTGGCACAATTAAAAATCCAAGAGGAAGGAAATAAATGCTGAAAACATGATTACTCTTTGCAACTACAAGCCAAAATGAACAGCGTCACTTTTCTCTGTTCCCAGTTCTTACTCTTCTTGCCTGGTTCAGGGGAAATCTCCCTGTGCTGTGCCACTGCAGAGTGTGGAACATGACACCCACAGCATCCAGGGATACAAGAGAGCATCTGTGAAGGTGGGGAAAAAGGTTGTACGGAGGGGAGAGCCCCCTCCTACAGCAGCCTCCATTGGGATGATCTCTGATACACTGGCAGGAGACCTTGCCTGGCTCACGGCAAGTAACGCACTGCCCAGCTGCCATCCCAACAACCCAGAGGTGCCCCAGCAGGCAGTTTGCTACTGGTTTCACTGCAGGTTCCACTGCCAGAACAGCCCCACCGGAGCCTCCTTCCAGCTGGGGTCTGTGTGCCACATGCAGGGTGCCAAATCCGCACCCAGGGCAAAGTGCACTGGGGCAGGTCATGGGAGAAGGACACAACTTCATTGGGAAGGCAGCAGCTCTATCTCCTGCTTATTGAAACCCAGTTCAAATGTTGCCCAGATGCAGCCTGTCGCTGCCCTACTTTGGGCTGTAAATCACAGAAATCCTGGGAAACAGCAGGAGACAAGTAAGCGTGAGGATGGCTCGGCCTGACCTGGTGCTCTAGTGAGGTTCATGCCTCTGGGTTGCCACTCATGCCACGATCAAACAGTTCCCAGATGGAATTGGAGCCGAGTGGGGCTCTGCACCCAGTGCAGAGAGCAGAAGAGCTGTGCTGGGGAGTGGGACAGACATGAAGACGCAGTTTGCAGCCCTGTCTCTGGGAAGATGCTGCAGAGGCGAAGGAACTCTGGGCTGTTAGCCCCTGTGGGTTGAAGTATTCCTGGGGAAAGGGGCTGCAAGTGTGAAATCACTATGGATTTGAGACACAGACATGCAGCAAAGAGCATTCAAGTGGGTGTTCACAACACATCATTTCATTTCAATGGCATTTGGCATCAAAGTGCTGTAAAACCAGTGGGCGGAGACTGCTTCTCACTGAAGAAGTTCATTAGATTATAAATAATTTGGTTACACAGAGAGCAAGTAGAACCTGGGGCTGTTTTGAGGGGCTTTTTTAAAAAGGTCAGAAAAATATATCAGCCAGCTGTTGGAACTGATGGCTGTTGGGGAGGGGATAGTAGATATTTCAAGATAAGCACTGTACACTAGTGTATTTTTCTCCTGATTGTATATTTCCATCCTTCTCACACTTAACATAAAAAACGTTTTGTGAAATCTGGCACAGCAGAGAAGCCTATCAACAGAGTTACTACCAGTACTTCTGGTGAAGTGGCACATAGCTGCTCTTCAGGACATGCAGGGCTGGAAGCTCCAGCATCTTGTGAAAGGGAGCTGGACCCAGCTGTCGGCACCCAGCTCAGCAGGGGACAGAAGCTGCTGCTTCTGCAAAAGCAAAATCCAAAACCAAATCCCAAGCTCCAAGATTTTTCCTGTGGGCAGGTGAAGCCATGTCTTCTGTGGAATGCCACACCTATCACTAATGCCTCATTTGGGAAGGTGAAATATTGCCCTGGCTCATCATCCAGAACGGTGGCTGCTGAGTAGGTGGCAGGACCTTGTTTTTGAAGCCATGCCAGCTAACTCAGCCTCTCTGTGTAAGCACGATTAAACACTGAATTCCCTGGAAGCCTTGTGCTGATGGCAGCGGATGGTGTCCCCACCCGAGCAGTCCAACCCTGCTCACCACTGGACCATTGCATGGATTTAAGTGTCCTGCTAAGCAGTAAGAGATGGAGATATGCTCAGTGTCCTGCTCCGCTGGGGCTTTTGATGAACAAGCACATTCACCAGAGTTTTAAGTCCCCACAAAAATATTCCAGAATAACATCAGTCTTGATTTCATGCTACAATCCAGCTTTTCCAGAAAAGAAGATTATAAATTCCAAATTCTGCATGTGCTTGACACTTATTTGAATATATCAGATCTAAATAACATTAAAAAATGTTAACATCCATTGTAATCTTACATTGTGAATTTACTGAGATAGGGTGGTGTGAGTGGAAGATGAATTTCTATTGTCTGGTAACTCTCACCTTCTAGCTTGGATTTTAAAGGAAAGCCCCAGCTTTG
Organism: Nicator chloris; assembly: GCA_013400495.1. NCBI lineage: Eukaryota > Metazoa > Chordata > Aves > Passeriformes > Pycnonotidae > Nicator > Nicator chloris. Next base: position 402,525 of record WAAE01010711.1, read on the forward strand.
CTTTGTTACAGATAGTTTTTAGATTAAGCTGAGTGAAAATAGAATCTGGTCACAGCCTGATTCTGAATGCTGTGGTACACTCTGGAGTCTCATTGGCTTGCATGGCACAACCATGCCTTTCAGAACTGTTCCTCTGACTAGCTTGGCTCTGACCCTTCATTTTGAGGCATGGGTAAAAGTATCTGGACTGCAGGACTGGTTGTGAAAAAAATACAACAGAATAAATCAGCCAAGGTGGAGTAGTGAAAGTGCAAGGCTTAAGGGTGTCAAAACAACCATGGGTGCTAAGAAAAGTGTCATTCCTAGCCTGTGCTGCCAGTGTTTGAGATGTACATTCCAGACTCCAATTCCACATCTCTGTCATTCACCAGCACCTCTTTTTATGCTCGATAACCCCTCACTCAGCATCTAAAAGGTATCTCCAAATATTTCACTAAAAATCTTGAATTAAATTTACAAATTCTTATCTCCATCCTGGCTACATTCTCAAATTACTGTAATTTCTACTTCTTCTCCTGCTACCTAACATTTCAAGGATTAACTGGGCAGTGTGTAACCTCTTCTAGTCCTATGTAACAATGTCTGCTCCCTATTCCTTTGTCTTAGCATTTTCCAATCTGTCTCTAGATTCCTGTGCTTGTTTTCAAGGCAATATCCAAGTGTGAAGCTGCTTTAGCCATTCATGAGGATGAGATTTATTATCTAGAAGCACACCAATAATACAGTATTAAAAAAAAAAGCAGTCTCTTTCATCAAAATCTAATGAACATGCGATTTAATCTTTATTAAGAATTCATTAGGTTCTCAGCAAGCCTGTCTAATGGAGCTTGACCAGGTGAAATGCTAATGCCTACATTATATTTAAATTAATTTTCAGCAATGTTAGTTTCCCCGCGTTGTTCCCTGCACATCGCTCTCCCCGGCGCCCGCGGCTGCGCGGCTCTCTCCAGATGCTGCTGCCGTGCTCATAGCAACACCGCTGTCCCCACCCCAGCCTCCGCACACTTTGCTGGAGTTTCCACACTCACAGATGCCTCTCAATTTCCAACACTATAAGGCCATCCACCATAGCAACTTACTTGACATTTTCATATCAGGTTCAAAGCTGCAAGCCTTGCATGCCTTACTTTGAGTCGTTTTAATGAAATGTGTATATATATATATACAAAATGGGTGTATTTCAGTCCTCAATATACCAATCTAGTCCAGCAAACAGGTTATTATCTTGATATGATTTGCTTCAAAAAACAAGAGCTCTGCTCTTTGGAAAACAAGACTGATTGTACGTTTATTCTGTAGCCGGTGTGGCCACTGCCTGCCCTCCTGCCTATGGGCTCTACATGTGCACTCTGCTGTTGTAGTTCCTACAGCCTCTTCCTTCAACCAAAATCCATCACCCACCATTCCACCACGCTTCTGCAGAAGCAGTTCCCAGAGATTAAATAATTTATTGGTGTTCATCTGCAGCGACATGTCTCCTGGTCCACCTTTTGCACACAAACAAGAGCAAACCAAACCCGCCCCACCCTACACCCAAATCAAACTGTGCGGGTGAAAGGGGGAAAAGCCCCCTTTCAAAGAGTGGAAGAGATAATCAGAGCCTCTACAGAAGCAGGGTACACAAACGTCTGTGGGGAAAGCCACGGACACCGCTGTGCACTGGAGGCGAGTCTCCTCACAGAGAGACCTCCCAGCCCCGCAGCGCCTTGGGAAAAGCACTGCCTCAGGCGGGGATGATGGTTTCATTGAACCCCCGAGGGGTGGGCACAGCGGCCACAGAGTTGATACAGAAATATCCAGGTCACCCGCGAAGCCACCCTGCCTGAAGGGGAGCTGGGCTGAAGGCCCAGATCTGCCCCCGTGGTGCACGCACACATATACACCCACATTCACACACTCACACATACACAGACACGCACACTCGCATACACACCCGGGGCGGCTACGGGAGCTCAGGGCAGCAGTTTGCGAGCGGCACGGGCCCCTTTGGTTATTCCGGAACCCCTCAGGCTTCTCGCCGACCCCTCTGGAAGCAGCCGGGCGCGGCGCGGCCGCCGTCGGGAGGAGCCGCGCTGTGCCGGAGGGGCCCCGCCGCTGCCGGTTCGAGCCCCCGCCGGGCGCTGTCCAGCGCGAACCGCCTGAACGCCGCGCCGGGACCCGCCCGTCGGCCCGCGCAGCTCCGGATCCCCGTGCCGGGACCCGCACGCCGCTCCTCGCCTCCCATCCAAACCCATCCCTGAGCCTCTTCCCCTCTCTAAGCAACCCCGGTCCCGGGGGGGCCCCTCCCAGTCACGGATCCCTCTGCAACCACCAGTATCGCAAAGCGGCGACCGCTCCCAGCTGAAAGCCAGACCCTGAACCAGCGCCCAGGCTCATTCCGTGATGGCGCCCGCCTCCAACCAGCCCGTCATGTTTGTAGCGGTGGGAGAACGGGGTATTTAATTGTATTTTAAGTAAAAAATAAAAAAAAAAAGGTGGGGGCAGCAAAGTCGCACCACGGGTGTACCTCCACCCCGATTAGCCTTCTCTGCACCTGCTTTCCTACACGAGTGGAAATACACAGGGTGCATTTACACAAGCCAGGGGGATGCTTGGAAGAGACCTTGCGGTCAGGTTTTTCCCTGCTGTTTATTATACGGTTACATCTAATTAAACACAAGAAGAGGGTGTGGGAAGCCCCAGCGAGGAGCAGCGCCGAGTACCATAGGGAGACCCGGATCCCAGAGCAGGAGAGGTTTGAATGAGATGAGCGGCCAAGCTCTTCGTTCATTAATTAAAAGGAGAAGGTACAAGCTCAATAAAAGGGGCTTTCAGTGATAGGGAGCCTTGGTTTAAATCCGCAGAGCCGGCAGATAACACCCCGACATTAAGCTTAACTGACAGCGGTTCGCTTCACGGGGACATCTGCGTGGAGGGGGAAGGTGGGCTGCCGGCCTCCCTCCACCGCCGCCGGGGGCGAGGCCGCGGGGCGACGCTTCAGCACCAGCGGGCCCTGGACAGCGCCGGGAGCGGCGGCGGCCTCGCCGCGCTGTGTCTGCGCGGTCCCCTCAGGTAAACATGGCGCCCGCGGCCCTCGCTCACCTCCGCGAGCCCCCGCCCCGCTCTCCCGCTCCGCACCGCCGCTCACTCGCTCCCCCCACGGGACTTACTTCATTTGCTTCACGATGGTGCTTTTCCCCGACTCTCCGGCTCCTGTTGGAAGAGAGATGAGGTGGGATAAGCGCGGGGGAGGAGGAGGAGAAGGGGGGCGATGGGGGAGCGACCGGCGGGTTCTCACCGAGCAGGAGGAGTTTCACGTCTTTGGCCGCGCTGATCCCGTCCTCCTTCAGGTTCTTCTCGATAGCCTTGCTCCGCTCCAGGGCGGCTCTTTCCTCAGCACTCAGGGTACATCCCATGGCGGCGATGAAAATTTAAAAAAAAAATTAAAAAAAAAAGGGGGGGGGGGGGGGGGGGGGGGCCCCCCCCCCCCCCGCCTCGGCTGGCTCCCGCGGGCAGAGAGGAGGAGGCGGCCGGGGGGCAATAAAAGAATTAAAGCAAATGGCCGTGAGGCTCCGGGTAGCGCAGCGCCTCCGCGGCGGGGCTCCCGGCTCCCTCCTGCCCCTCTCTCCCCGCGCCCGAGCGCTCAGTGCATCCAGCGGGGCTGCAGCGGGCACGGCGAGCTCTTCCCGGCCGGGAGGCGGAGGCGGAGGCGGGGGAGGAGGTGGAGGAGAAGGAGGAGGAAGCGAGTTGGCAGCGGGGGAGGGTCCGTCCCTCTCCCGTTGTCCCGGCTGTCGCTGTCCCCTCCTCGGCGGGCGGCGGCGGAGCCGAATGGAGGCGCGGGAGCGGCGGCGGGCGGACGGGAGGGAGGGAGAAGGGAGCGCGGGGGCGCGCGGGGCTGCGCGCTCCCGCCGGCCTCGCCCGTGACGCGCGCGGCTCGCGCATGCTCGGGGGAGCCCCACCCGTCCCCAGGCCCGCTCCCGCTGCCCGCGGCGGGGGCCGCCCGCTCTGCACAGACGGAGGTCAGGGCCCCGGTGCCCGTCCCCTCGCCCCGGGCTCCAGCGCCTTTTCCCGGACGGGAGAGGCCGTGGCTCGGACTGCTGCCCCCCGTTCCCGGTGACTCAAAGCTGGGGTCTGCCTTGGTGGAGGGTCTAGAGGGGAAGCCTCTACGAGGAGCGGCTGAGGGCGCTTGGCTTGTTCAGCGTGGAGAAGAGATTGAGGACAGAGCTCGTCGTGGGCTGCGGCTTCCTCAGGAGGGGCAGTCGAGGGGCAGCACCGATCTCTTCTTGCTGTGACAGGACTCGAGGGAAGGGCTGGAGTAGTGCCGGGGGGGGATTAGGTTGGATATTAGGAAAAGGTTCTTCACCCAGAACGTGCTTGAGCACTGGAACAAGCTCCCCAGAGCAGTGATCACAGCACCAAGCCTGACAGATTTCAAGAAGCGTTTTGTCAAGGCTCTCAGGCACACGGTGTGACTCTTGGGGATGTCCTGTTGAGGGCTAGGGGTTGGACTCGATGATCCTTGTGGGTCGCTTCCATCCCAGGACATGCCACAATTCTGTGGTCTGGCCCAGCACTGCAGAGCTGAGTGATTGGGGCTGGGACAGTGGCGTGTGTACGTGGGCACTGGGCTCCCCTGTGCACTGCCCCGGGCACTCTGGGGGCCCTGGCTCCCCATGTGCCCCAAGGGTCACCCACACCCTGTGCCTGCTGCACCCCACAATGCCGTGTTTGTGACCTGACCTAAAAGGAGCCCCTTGGGAGCTCCTCACAGTTCGGGCACTTTGATCAACACTTGCTATGTGAAGCGTTTACATGCTCCATGCAAAGCATCAAGTTTCACCACCATGTTGGATTATGTTTTCCATCAGATTAATTAACAGATAGTTTGGGTTTTTGCGTTGCAGGGTGGTCACAGACCTCATCAGATGACCTGCCTTCTTCTCATAACCATTCCATGACATCTAACAGTGATTTAAGAATTCTAGTGAATTAAAGTCCCACAATTTTCCTGGCAGGGTTTGCCATTTCACAAGGTTGGAAAAGAGAGAAGAAAACAAATGTCAATGAGGAAAATAAAATAAATAGAACTTTGTTAAAATGCTTTCCTACAGGCCCAGACAAGTCACAATATACTCAACTTTAATCCATAACATTGATTTATATGTGACAATCTAGATATAAAAAGATCTAGAGAGAAAAGAAGGAAGTGTTGAGCACAGCAAGGTAAAATGCATTCAAACTAAAATGAAGACAATCAAGGATTGCTACCTGATCCATGGAAAGGACGCCCACCATTTCAGTAAACAAGAAATCTGCAAAGAGAGGTTTGGTTGTTCAGAAGTAGATGTGAATGCTGAGGCTGCTGAATTTGCCTCTAAATTTACCTCTCTGCCAAAAAGTTCCCAGCTACAGAAGGCTTGACAGGAACATCCCTGTGCTATGGGAAGGAAATGCAGGGCTGCCCCACGGCCAGGGGGGCTTAGGGAAGACTGCTGTTTGTGCTGTTGGGTGTGGGTGACCATGTGCTTACACTGTGTTGGTTTTCCACTTGGGACCTCTGATCACTGCCTCCTCTGTGATCATCTTACCTGCTGTCCTGAGTTGACTGGATCCCATATCCAGGACCATTTCCTTAGGGGTAGAAGTATCATTTCTAATCTATCATTAGCACTTAGAGTATTTTAAGCATGAAGTCACAGGCACTTTCCTTCCAGGCAACCATCACCTCCTCCCAGTGCTGTTTCCCATCCCTTCTTCCTCACAGAACATGTTTTTCCCATTTTCCCTCTTCACCTCTGAAATGAAAGAGAAAAACAGAGCATGTGGTTAATGAGGTAAAGAGGGGTATGAAAGAAAAGCAGACAAAAGAAAGCAAAAGGTAACTCAGTGTTTTCAAGGACCAGTAGTATTTACTACACATGTGTGAGCTAATAGGTGCAGTATATTTGAATTTTGGGTAATTTATTTCTGAGATGGACAAGCAAGCCTACAGCATGTGTTCAACAGGGAATAAATGGAGATGGGTGCGGTTACAGAGCAGTTCCTGCTCCTTCATATTCGCACAAATCTCATGTGTAAAATCAATAGGATCAGAATTTCAATCAATAAGTTTCATTTCAATGGTTCTAGCCAGAGGGAATTATGAAAAGTGCCGTACAGAAAAAACACAATGAAGAAATCCAGAGGCAGTGTCCTCATGAGATGGCTGCATTTTCTTCCCGTCTCCTCCAGCAGCTTGCCAGCCTTGGACTCATATTGGGAAACTCTCCAAGGGTTTTACTAAGAGAATTAGTCTTTTGTATCAGCCTCTGGCTACTCGTTATCTGACAAATTGTAGCCTGAGCCTCCTGCCATGGAGAAAATTATTTCTCTTCTTCTTGACCAGTGTGGAGTCTGCAGTCAGCCCTTTGTCCCATGAACATCCCCATTGCTACACAATAATCTGCTAATTTCTTTCTTAAGGGAAAATCAGAAATTGGCAAATCTTCTCCTTGCTCTCTCAGCTCTCAGAAAAATTCAGGGGAGCAGCTGTGAAATTGAGCCATTTCTGAGCCATTTTTTTGCTGCTGCTAACTGAGCAGAGCTGGTGGAAATGTTTCTTTTGAAATTTTCTTAGAGGGAAATTTCATTTTTTAAAAAAATCTGCTTATTCATGGCAGATGAATTTCAAGAACCTGAAAGAAAAAAGACTGCCTCCTCCACCTAACAAAATGCATTCCAGCCTACTTGGCTTTTGAGATAAATATATTGGGTTTTGTTGCTGAAAAAGATGTTTCCCTTTTTCAGGAGCTGACAGAAGTCCTCTTTTAATAAAAAGTGGTTGGTGGTAGTAACAACTTCGGATGAAAACAGGCTTCTTTTTTTTCCCCTTGTAAATAAGAGAACCTCTCCATTAAAGGTGGAGAGGAGGAACTTTCTTTCTGGCTATTCCTGCAGTTAAACTATTTCATCAAGGTGCACAAAGAACATGGTAGTTTCTGCTCAGACTGCTGTCATCCAAACCTAAGAGTCAGCAGTGTATTTTAAGCAGAAGTCTTTTTTTCTCCTGTGTCTGATCTGTGTCTCAGCAAAACCCAGCTTCTTTCTGCAGTTTTCAAACATTGTGCTAGAAAAGTTAATCAGACAGTAATTTCTTTAAGAAGTGAAGGATGGTAACAGAACTGATGATGATGATGATGGATGCCATTGAAAAAGGCTGTGCCGAAGTGATGTTGCAGGGTCGACAACAACTTTATGATCTCACGTGTTGTCTTATCCTGGGCACTTCCAGACTGGGGAGAGATGAGCCCTCCAGCACACATCACCATCCTGGGCTCTGCTACCCAGTTCAAGGGTTTGTAGAGTGCTCTGGCTTTCTTCCTAGAATCACAGAACAGTTTAGGGTGGAAGGGACTTTTGAAAGCCATCTAGTCCAACCCCTCCACAGTGAGCAGGGAGAACTTCAACTGGACCATGTTGCTTAGAGCCCTCTCCAGTCTTGCCTTGAATGTTTCCAGGAATGGAGCATTCATCACCTCTCTGGGAACCTGCAATGTTTCACCCCTCTAACTATCAAACATTTCTTCCTTATATCTAATTTAAATCTACCCTCTTCTAGTGTAAAACCATGATTCCTTTTCTTATCGCAGCAGATCTTACTGAAATGTTTGTTCCCCAGTGTGCCAGGAGGTAGTAAAGAGGGGTGAGAAAAATGTTCCATGGGCCTTGAGAAAGTCTCATAGCTACCATGAGAGTCCTACCACCACAACTGAGGTTGCAATAGTATTGGAGGGAATACTGCATTGGTTCCATCCCCGTAATTAGTTGATATTGCAGGATCAGCACATCCTCAGAGAGCTGGTGGGTGGTATGAGGAGGGAGTGAGGCAAGCCCAGAATGATGTGACCGTAGGAGGAAAGCTGCAAAGCTTTGCAGCTTGTCTTTCCCCTCCTACTTCAGGATTGTTCTGTCCAATCTATAATCTTATATTCCTTCAGTGTGGTTTTAATGTACATGCTAATGGAATGGCCACCAATCCCACAGAGAGATAGCAATGCATTCTAGCAGATCTCACCATTAGGAAGTTTTCCCTGGATATTCAGCTTAATTTTTCATTCTTTAAATTGATGTCAATTACCCCCCAGCTAAACCTAGTTATGCCGTGGAAGACAGGTTTAAAATACTGCATGATCTCACTAAATTGGAGAAATGGACAGAAATCAATACAATGAGAGGCAATAAGAACACCCATAAGGGTTAAGTGGTTGATGGAGGAAAGATTAATGAAATGCACAGATACTAGGTTAAATTGCAAATATCCTTACTTCACTCTTACTTACTCCATACCCCACAAATATGTTCTACTCCAGCAAATCAAATAAGGAAGCACCTTAGAATTTAACTAGTGATTTGGAGAAAAGAGATGAGTATTAAGGGAAGACATGCTCTAGGGTGGATTTATTGCATGGAAAATTGGCTGAAAGACAAGAATGAGACACCAAGAGTGAAAAAAAAAAAGTGACCTGTCGATAAGAATATGACCTGCAATATAATTGGTGTCAAGAAGCAAGTTAGACAGCCTAATGATGTCTAGAGAAATACTGAAAAACCTACCTTTGTTGTTAATTTTTCATTCTTGTCTGGGTGGACGATGATAGCTACAGTACCTGGGAGTCACTGACAGCTCCTGTCTTGGAATTGCATGAAGTTTTTGGGCTAGGGCTTATGGGGTTAACACATTTGTATGGCAGAGGGATATAACAGCTTGTCTTCAAAGTACTTGGAACTAACCTTAGAAAGTTTTCTGTTCAGGTCTGTCATTCCACAGAGGGGAGAACAGGATGTATTCTGGGGTAAGCAACAAATGCCAGAGAGAAGATCTGCAAAGGAAGCTGAGGAGAACTGCATGTACCAGGGCTGGAGGAGGTCCTGGGGCTGGTCTGTATACCAGTCCCAGAAGACAGCAGCTGAATGAAAGCACTGCTCAGTACTGTGGTTCAAACCAATGAACTCCTGAGAATCCACATCAGTTTCTACACAACAAAGCTTTTAAATATAAAATTAAAGGTTTCTACTTATTGTGAAAAGACATTTATTGTGTGGCCTGAAACAGGACATTACCTAAGTTTGTAGAGTCCCAAGTTATTGTTTCTCAAAGTGGGAAAGAACTTGTTGATAACCCTTAATGTGGTGTGAGCTTCTCTCTCTTTTCTGCAATGACTTTCAACTCCCAGCTCAAAGGAGTCTTTGCAGTGTCAATGTTTTCCATTTTCTAGTGGTTCAGGGACATATGGTGGTTAAAAGGCTTGTAGGCCTACAAAAAAAATTAGGAGCAAATTATTAACTCTTTTGCTGCTGATCATTGAGAGGAAATCAGTACAGATTCCTTCATGGGTATTTTCATTGTTGGGGATAGGTTTACATAATGATGGGCTATTTTTTACCCCTTCATCCAATCCAATTTCTGCCTGTATGGTAGTGCAGATATTCATACTTCAATGGTGATGGGAGAATCTAATGGAACAGGACTGAAAGCAGGGAAGAAGCTGACATCTATCCACTTTCCACAGTAAGAAATATGTAATAGCATGGGTCATCCAGCAGGTGCACCAGTAACCTTGAAAAGCCACAAAACTGAAGCTATGCAATGTTGTCCTTCAGGCAAGGGTGAAATGGTGCCAAAAATGAGACAGGGTAGCTGACCTTGGCTTAGAGCTTAATGACAACAAGGATCCGTCAGCCCTTTACTATTCCTATTTCCACAACATCAAGGGTGATGATTTAGTAGGAATTGAATTATTCCAGCTACAATCCAGGAGTGCTGGTTAGAGGCAAAGTCTTGATTACTCTGTGTAGGAAAATCAGTCATTGCTTGCTCGTGGTGAAACTGAGCTTAACCTGCATTAAGCATTCCAGCTCAGACATGCAACTGATTGCATGCAAGTGTCATTTCATTCAGCTACTGTCATCAGATGCAAAACTTAGATAGACAATTAAAACAGCTCCATTTACAGCACATCAGGAATATTCCTGTTTTTATATAAATGCTATCCAGGAACCTTGCAGCTCTCATTCACACAAGTAGCCCTGATGAGTGATCTTATTGAGGAATGCTAATTCAGTCCCTGAAAATATCAGTGTATACTTATAAGATTCACAGATCTCAGAATTTAACTCCAAGTACAAATATACCTTTAGTTACATACAACTCCTGCACTTCTTCTCTGCAAAAAAATCTCAATTTTTTTTACAGAATAATCATTCTTTTTCTATCAGAAATATCTGTTAAAATATTAAAAGAAGCATTGGCTCTACCAAGTGTTGTTTCAATGTTATGCAGTGCTTCCTGGTTCTAAGCACTGATGTGATACAAAAAGGCTGGCTTTAGCTGACATAGGCTGTAATCAGTGGAGGAAAAGAGACACTCCTCTGGAGGATGAATAACAGGAATCATCTTATACCTCTGATTTTGAAGAGAGTCTACAAAGTGGCTGGCATTGGCTGAAGCTAACCTTTGTAAGCATGCCTCACAATGCCCTAAGACAAGGGCTTGCTTTCACTGGGAGGGGATTTGGGAGAACAAATTCTGCACATGCAAAACAGGCAGTGGTATTCTGAGAAGGTCATGCTGGGGGAAATGACATCTCGGGCAAGAATGAAACAGTACCTGAAGCAAACTCTGTATCTGGAGGATCAGTCCACTCAATATCAAAATATTGGCTGGATGCTAAACCTGATCCAGGTTTAAAAAGCGAAAGAAAAAAGTCCTGTAGAAAAGATCCATCAAAGGTTATTAAATACAGAAAATTACTGCCTCTGGCTAAAGATGTCCCCAGGTGACAGACTGACAGGAGCACAAGTGCAGGAGGAGAGGCTGCAGTGCTTGTATCCCTCCTAGTGCAGGCTACACCAGCCCTGGAGAGAATCAAGGAGGTTGGGCTGGGCAGCTCCTCAGTCTGCCGTGGTGTGCCATCCTTACCTACTGAATTTGGCTGTGGCCAGCAAATACCATAAAAATTACCAAGACCGAGGTGTTGCCCTGGGAGCTGCTACTGGCTGTTTCTCATGGCTTCACCAGGCAGCAGTGAAATTCCCCTTGATTTCAGTGATGTCAGAAACTGAGCCTCTGGCCAGCTCAAGGGAGTTCCACATTAATGACTAAAATGTTGAAAAATGCATTGTCACAGCATGATGAATTCAATTTCTGTAGTAGTCCAACATGTCTGAGATTTATTTCATTTCTGCCTGGACCAGAAGATCCAAAAATTGGCTGAAAATGCTTATTCTGTGGCTGAAGGAGGTTTTTTCAAAAAGTACTGCATGAGTTCCCTGATCTCCTAATAGAATTGTGTCTGAGAGGTTTGGATGCTGGGGTGGGATGTCTGGCAAGCTGCATCGATAGTTCACATGAGTATTAAGCTGGCTGCCTCTTGCTTTCTTGAATTCATGGAATGTTGTATTCTTTTCTTCACCTCCTTTACTGCTGGAAAACAATTACACTGAATTATTAAACACCTGTCCTATTCCACCTTTCAGCAGGAAGTGACATGAGACATAGATAGTCCTATAGTTTGGTGTTCTTTTTTGGGATGAACAGATATGTAAATATAAGTTATTAATATCTTCTTGATTGTTTTTTTAAACCTTTGGGATAGGTAGATGACCCATTAGCATACACATAAGAATGGTATTTCTTTCTACCCTCTCTCCTTTTCTTGGCTTGATATGAGGAACAAAATAGGTCAATGAGAAGGTTTTTTTAAGTACTGAAGATGAATGTGGTGGGATTTATACTGTGTGCAGAGCTGGAAGTTGTTTGGAAGAGAGAAAATTCTGGCTGTATGTAAGTCCATTGCCTTCAATAGGCTGATGCCAAGGTAGAGTTAAAATATGTTTTTGCTGAGAAAGTAAGGGTGTTAGCAGTTATTTTTTCTTCCTGATGATAATCAGTGGTCACAGAGGGTTTGGAGGTTCACATGACAGCTGTAGATCTCTTCTGTCGCAGGACGGCCCTGACCTGCACGAGCTGAACACCAGAGATGCATTTTGGAATGCCACCTGTACTCCTGGCAGGAGGAGAATGGTTCAGAAGGGGTCTCTGACTGCTCAGCGCCACAAGTGTTATCAAGCAAATAAAATGTGCCTCCCCCACACATAAGCCCTGTCTACTTTAGCATGTGATTACAAAATAATCAAACCAAAGTCCAGCAAGGAACTGAGGATACATCCTGGGCAGTTTTGACGTAATAAAGTAGTGAGGTCATTTATTTCCTCTATTCATTGTAGCAAATGGGTCATACTGGCTGGATGGCTTGGGAATAGATATAGTTTTAGTCTCTTAACCAAGTCTACAGGAAATCAGTCTCAGTGAATCTCAACTAAATGAAGAAATATAATGGATATATCTGAGGAAAGAAAAATCTGCTCGCAGTGTGGCTGGGCTGCTGGGTGAGTGGGTTGCTGGGCTCACCCTCCATTCCTGTGTGCCCAGACGAGCCAGAGGATTTTGGGGATGACCAAATCATGGTGAGGCTGCACAGTGATGCACCCCTTGATCACACTATTTCAGGAACAGCCCAGGAGGCCACCCTGCCTTTGAGTACTTGGTCACCGTCCTGAGCCTTCTCTGATGAGCAGGTGGCTTCCCTGGTTGCTGGGTGATGACAGCACTGAACAGCACCACAAACACATGCATGTGTTGCTGGGCTGGTCCAAGGCAGGGGCTGGTAAAGCACAAATCTCTGCCTGTTTTTCCATGTAAGAACTTCAGCCCCATGCCTTACTCTTGGGTCCTGGTCTCTGCTTAGCCACAGTGAAACTGCAGTGTGTTTTCCTGTGGAATATAAGACAAAAAGGAAATTAGGCTGTGCATTACTACCAGGAGGGCAACAAAGAGGACCCCAAATCCTGGATGCCGTCTGGAAAGGGGCTGCTCTGTTCTCTGAAAATCCTTTTCACAATTTCAGTTACAGTGCTACAGATAAATACATCCCAAGTCCTCAAGCATTTGCTCAAGTTGCAGTAACAGGGGACATTGCAGGAAACAGAAGAACAGGGCACTGAATCCTTAACTATATACAGAGTTATCAAGTGGTATCTAAGTTCCTTGATTATGACCATATCAGGGCATGTAGGTCCCTACTGCCTCCCTCCTAAAATCTGCATCTTGTTCCACTAGACACATAGGAAGTATGATGAAGTGTGTCTGAATAATTTTTGTGATTGTATGGAGCAGATGGAAGTCTAACAAAATTCATTACTTTATAGAAAGAAGTGAATAACCCTTATCTGAAGAAAATCTGAACCTGTAAAGATCTCTGGTGTCTGAGAGCCTTCTCGAGACCATGTTTCACATTTCCTCTTTTCTTCCTGTGATGTTTTGTCTCCAGATTTTTTCTCCTTCGCTCTTAACTGTCTTTCCTCATTTCATTCCACACTGCTATTCCCAGGGTGTTTTCCTTGCTCAAATCCCTGCTCCCTTTTAGAGAGCATGAGGGTAGCTGGGAAGATGTCTGTGAGTCAGAGATAAACAATCTCCACTGTGAGTATTTCAGACCTTGCCATGCAATGACACAGGGTGCTGTAGGTGCCTGTTAAAGAGAAACCCTCCTTTGAGAGCATGTCCTTGCTAACTGGGAAGTTTTATCTTCCAAATACCTTTAAACCCACACTTGAGTCTGCGTTTGCTTGTCTCAAGACAAAACTCAGTAGCTGCTGTTGGTGGTGCCAAGGTGAGATGACGTGAGCCTGTGGATATGGGTGTCCTGCTCTGGCTTTGCTTGCTCTCTGCACTGCCAGGAAGCTCTCTGAAGGTGGTTGGACACGGTTTATTTGCACAAGGCTGGGTGCTGCAAGATTACGCTTATGCGACTTCAGCTTAGAGCAGAGCAGATCCTGGCAGGGGGATGTGTTCCCCCACCCTATGTCTGAGTGGGACATTCTGGAAAAACTGTCATTATCCGGAGCAATATCAAGACACTTGGTAGTGATCCCCCAGCCACCCTCCATGCTAGTGTGACCACCTGAAAAATTATTTTCCTTATGTGACACTGCTTTGGGGCCAGATCTAGGGAGCAGGAGGTGCCCAAGCCCTCCTCTTTGAGTTTCCCAAGAAGTGTTTCTTCCGGGACCACTTGTTATTATGTGATGAAGAGCTGCAGGTTGGTGGCATGCTGCCCATGCTGTGGCATTTCAGGAAAGTGCATCAGGATCTGCTTTTCAAGTCCTAGTGTCGCTTGCCAGGAGATTTTCCCTGTTGATGTCCCTTTGGTGGTGGCCCTGGGTGGGCACCATGTGAAGGCAGAGCAGTTGTTTCCTACTGGCAAAGAGCAATGGAGGCAGCTGCTGTCTGTGCAGTGCCTTTGCTGATACAAACAGTTTTGCTTTTCTCCTGTGACAGGACAATCTTACCTTGGTTTGCTTGGCTTTATTGAGAGAAACAAGCTGAAGGGGTAGGAGTTATCTGAAACTCCCACTCATCTGCCTGGTACATTGCTTCTCTTGCAGAATATTTAGCTTTCAGGCCATGGAGACTGCATAAAGCTTCATCAGCTGATGCTGAACGTTTTTGAAGTTTCAATTGCTTCCTTGCCCGAGATGGAGCTATCATTTTTATTGCCTTGGTTGCTTAGGCAGGGAAAGGGAAAGATGAACAAATCAGTACAGCCCTCTTGAATTAGGATTGATTTTCATGAATTCTTCTTGTTGACTTTGAAACACAATTGTTTCTAAAACATTTAATTGATTGAGGTTTTTTCTTTCTCCATTCTTTTCAGCAGCATTTGTCCTCAGCCATTTGCCACTGCTGGGAGAGGAAAAAAAAGAAAATAAGCTCTGTGTGAGATCAAGATTTCAACGCATTACACACCAAAACATTTGTTGCTATTTACTTTTAAAAGTGCCCTTGTGAGGCTGCACGGCTACAGCTGCCATCTGTTCGGGATTACGCTTTGGAACTCCTGGTTTCTCTGCAAAGCTCCCGCCTGGCGCTGCTCCGTTGGCAGAGGGAAGAGATGCTGGGGACAGGGCTGGCTGCAGGGGAACAGCACCTTCACAGCTGGATCTGCAACCCTGGTTGTCAGGAGACCACCAAGATGGAAGAAGATTGCCGTTAATGAAGGTGACTCCACGGCATTTTTTCCAAGATTCAGTGAGATATTAATTGCGTGTTTGTTGAAACAGCAGAGAGGGCCATGACAGGAGTGTTGCTGTTCATCTCCTCTGTTTAGTCAGACAGCAGGAGGGTGTGGCCAGCGTGTGCCTGGGCCCCTGGAAAAGCCTCTGCCCAGCTCAGCTTCTGAGCTGTGTGATGTGGTGGCAGAACTGAGTTTTTCAAGGTGCGGGGGCAAAAATCATCCCCTGAAGTGGCTGGAGCATAACTGTGTCCTGCAGTCCATCTCTCAGGCAGCGTGAGCAACTTGCAGTGCTGGAAATCCCTCACAAGTGTGTGACAGCCTGAAAGATGCTTTTTCTCACACAAGCAAATGTGCACAGTTGGTGAATCAACTGAGGGAGGTTTTCTTCAGGAGCCAGTGCAGGCTGTGTTTAGCTCTGTGATTTGGGAATAAAGTGCTTTTCCAATACAAGTCATATGAGGTTTCATTGTGGTGTGGTCTTTTTCTCTCTTGTCCAAAACAGGTTTGTGGAATAGGTCTAAGCAAATGCTCTGGGATTTGTTTGGCAAGGAAAATGAAGGAGCTCCTGTTGACAGATGTGCAGGCCCTGCACTGCACTCACAATTTTCAACAGCTCCAAGAGCCTTTCCTAGTCCCTTCAGGTGGTGGGAAGCTGGAGAGTCCCAGTGGCCAGCCACAAACCCAATGGAGATGCTGGCACAGCATTTTCCTCCCTGCTTGGATCATGCTTACAAGCTCTGATGGCAACAGATGCTAATTATTAACATAACAGTCGTCACCTCTGTGGCTGTAACTCTTCTCTACACGTCCCTGTGGCCTTAGCCCATCCCAGCTCCAACATCACTGATGTGACAAATGGTTAAGCCACGCAGGAGCCCGAAGATGGGTCTGTGTTTACCAGGTTTGCAAATCAACAAAACAGTGTAATAAGGGCTGAAGGCAGGGTATTGCTTGAGCCTGCATCAGAGAGCTCTGCCTGCCTGAAAAGGGTCCTGCTTTTTGCTACATGGGCTTCTGAGGCCAACTTTATGAAATTGTTCAGAGACATGAAAAATGAGCAGTGTTTTTCACAAGTATTCAGCAAACAAGAATTCTTGTTGTGCCAGTGCTGTGCATATGAAGGAAACTTGTTTCTCTGGGCCAGATTCTGGATGCTTTTTTGCATTTTTTGACCTGTGGGCTTGGATATCTGGGGAAGGTCTGAATTATGGATAATACAAAAACACTGTTCCTCTGGGTCCCCAGTATGTTCTCTAAGTCCCCAATACACTTCTGCTATGGAGGCTAAATGGATCTGCTTTTCTTGATAGTCTCTAACTCAGATTTGTAATTACAGCCAGAAATAATAATTTTTTTAGAAACTGACAGAGTTTAACCTCCCAAATGGTAAGCAGTTTTTAAAAATTGCCCTGGTGCTTCTCAGTGACTTGAGTAAATTAGAGAAATATATCCTCTCATGTGCTTCTCATCCATTTACTTATGCTTCTGCTGCCCAGAAATTATTTGTATAACTAGCAAAGAGGCAAGCCAAGACAGCATCCCTGTTTGTAGCAGTACTGCCATTTGGAGGATCCATTCTTGCTTTGGATCACCCTGGCCATGCAAACTCCAGCCCCCCAGGCAGCACAGTGGCTCAGTGTTGGCACATGGCATTCCTCAGCCAGCCCAGGGAAGATGGTTTGGGAGAAATCAGTGTGGTTCTGTGGCTTGATTCTCAGCTTTCAGTGGTGAGGAGCTTTTCTACATTTGGTGTGCACAGTACAGCTGCTCCAGTGGCGCCCTGGGATGGTCTCATCCAGCTATTTTGGTTCACACCCCGGATTTTTATGGGTTTATCACTAATTACTTTACACAAGCAAGGAAACATATGCAAGGTTGGTTGTGTAGAGATTTTGCACTTGGTGGACCATGTTGACACAGAAAAGAGTTTCTATGAACCTGGTGCCAGGTTTGTGAGGAGGTGGGGATGAGGAGGAATTTCTTTGCTCTTTAAGTGGCCAGATAGGCTGTGCTGTGATGTGCAAGCATTTAGCAGGGCTAGTCTGGAACTAAACTACCTGTAGACCTTTTAGTTTCCTCTAGGAATGTTTTTTCCTTTTTTCCCCCTTGGTCTCTGTGTCCGTAAAATCTGGACTGAAATTGTGCCATTGCTTTTCCAGATAATATCACCAAATGCAGGGGAAAGGAATAATGAACTTCCTGGATGGGTCCCTTGGGGCTTGCAGGGCTTCTGGTGACTGCAGGGATTCTGGCTGTGGTCAGAGAGTGAGGCAAGAACCATCTGGACAGCACTGGGCTGGGAAGGCAGTGGCCAATTTTTTCTTGGACTAATCACATCAGGCAATGGAGCCAGCAGCAAACTGTGTCACAAAGAATGTAAAATATTGGCAACATCCCAGGCCTTTCCATTAGGGCTGGATTTCCCATTTCCCTCCTTCCTCAAACCTGTGTTGATGCTGTTTTTTTCTTGAAGAATTAAAGTATGTCAGATTCTGGCTTCTGCTAGGTCACAGTGTTGTCAACCCAGGCATCCTGCCACAGCCCAGTAGAGTCTCAGGCAATCTGCTCTCTAAAGTTATGAAATCAAGGCTTGAATTGCAATAGAGAATTAATCTTTTCGAATTTGCCTTTAGTCCATGCAATTCTGACCATCTCCATATTCATATTGTAAGTGGGTTTTATAAGTTTGCTGGAAAAAGCAAGGGAAAGTTTGCATTCTCCTTGCTGGAAAGCAACATTGTTTAATCCTTTGGGTCTGATACCTGTGGCTGGAGGGAGTGGGATTGGCTTTTACTGAAGGCTGGGGTTAAATTTGAGAGGCAGATGGGAGCTGAGACACAAGTGTGACCTCTCCCTCACCAGGTTTCCCGCAGTCCAAGGCTGACCAGCATCATGGTTTGCAGTGTCTCCAAGGCTGGAAGGCTGGGCTGGCAGACCCTACCCAGAGTCTTCACAGAGCTGCCTGGAGCTCTCAGTCCCTGCTACACCAGCATCAGCAGCATGGCCAGATTCAGTGCTGCTTTTCCACTGCAGCCCCTTGCTTGAGCCCAGGATTCAGCAGCTCTTTGGACAGAGATCAAAGGCTCCATCAGAGAACGGAGGTGCTGTTGCTTCTGCTTGGTCTGTAACCAAAAAGGCACGACTCATCAGCAACTCTTGTTGACAGGACATGCAGGGCAGTGAATCTCTTCTTTCTTCCAATACTTAAAAGGTGGTTTTGATTTTTGGATGCGTGATTCTGTTCCTCGGTTGTCAGGCTGTGTTTAATTATTTAATTAGTCATGCAAATTTTGCTGGCATTTTTGTACATCCAAGTTGTTCCTCTAGCAATTAAAAGGCTGCTTTGATGAGCTCCTCTCACGGTGCGTGGTGCAGCAGAGCCTGCTCAGCAAGGTTTGGATGGGGTGGGCTGTGCAATGATGAAGCAGATTTGCCTTCTGGCTCATTGAATGACCATCAGGGTTACAGAGAGGAGGAGTCTGCTCCTGGCAGTGGAATACTGGTGATGTCTAGACCTTGGGAAGCTGAAGATACCAAGCAATAGCTAGTCTTTGTTGGAGTAAGATGTTGGCCTGGGGCACTGCATGACCTCACCACTTCCGGTGTCACTGATGGCAGTAAAAGTCCCATGGAGTCCCTCACAGGGTGCAGCATCAACCACACAACTAGGCAGAAACCTCCCAGTGTCCCCTCTTGGCCTCACAGGGAATCAACAGGAGGAAATTTTTGATGGGCAATGAGCGAAAGAGAAACATCCAGTGCCATGTTCGGTGGTGCCTTCAGACCAAATTGTACATACCTCCTTGTGTAAATTGGACAAAAACTGGCCAAGGTAACTGGAAGAGAGACAGTCCTCAGGCTTGTATGATGGGGGCAGTTATTTTCTTGAGAGTATGTGTATGATACGCGCTGAGCTAAGAAGCAGCACCTGTAGGTGCCAGAGGAACTGGTGGTGAACAGGAATCATTTCCAGTGGCCCATGTGGGCACTGTGGGAAGGGAGGTGGGGGAAGTGGATCATTATATGGAGTGCAAGCGACTTCTTTAGATGGGTCCTAGTTTTATGGGCCTACAAAGCCTTGAGTGTAAAAATACGTTTTGTTGGTTCTGGAATAGCAGGAGAAACCCTTGGGACAGAGAGTGCTTGAAGGGCACAGCCTGGTGTCATGCTGGGAACTTTCATTCAAACCAGCATTGGTGGGCTTGAAGTGAGATCAAAAGCTTTGACTGTTGGTTCTTTGGAAATCCGTTTATCCTGCCTATCATCCTCCTAAAATTAGGTTTTGTTTCTCAGCCCTTAATTGTTTTACTTTGTGAAACATTTTTTGATGGGAAATCAATCTCAGTGTTTTTGCTGTTGCTTTCTCAAGGAGGCCTCCCCCTTCTCCAACTTATTCCATTAATATTTATTTCACTGGCAGGTAGGATTCTGAATTAAAGTTTCTGTTATTTCCCCATCTCCCTGCTGCTTTCTCTGTACTTTTGATCAATGTTCAAGTTGCTTTGACTCTATAAATTCATTGCCCTACATTTTCTCTTGCAGCCTCTAAGCTGCAGCTGTGTTTTGCTTGCAGGCCTCCCGAATCCACATCTCCTTAGCACTGTCTTCTTCCAGCCTCTCCTGTCTCTGACTCTTTTAGATCACTGTAAGGAAGAAGCTGCTTTAGGACCTCCTTGCTCACCACTGTAATTAATGCTGCATTTCAGCCCTGTATCTGTCAGTGTTGGGGGCGAGCTGGGGACAGGCTTCATGTTGGAAAGTGGTGAGGAAGTTCTCCATGGGGGAGGCATTAACTTCTCACTGTCCCAACCAGGCATGGCCACCCCTGGGTTGGCACCAAGGCTGTTGTATCTCTGTGGGGGCCTTGCCCGTTGTGCCAAAGCCCTTAATGTGAGCAATGAGTGGGTGGCTGGAGGGAGCTGGGGGGGCAACTCTGCTGACATGGAGCTGGCATGATGCTTCAGCATGTGAACAGGCACTTTGTGCCTCTGCCAGGGAGGTGCTTGATTACTCTCACTGAGAATGAGACTTCCTTCCTCCTGGAAATCCTGTCCGGGAAAGCAGAGGAATCAGCTACGTGAATCTGCTGGGAAAATTCACAGAATAGGAAAACACTGTTTCTGCCTGTCGGAGCTAAACAATTCAAGGGCCCAGTGGTGGGCACTGGAATGGGCTTAGCACGATGGGCTCTGTCCCATAAGCTGCAGCCCTGGATGAGCAAGGCTCTGCAGTGCCAGGGCTGCGAGGGGAAGCTCCCTGAAGGCAGCATTCATCTGGACCCAGCCTCTGCCTTTTGGGGCAGGGGAGTGGAAAAGGTGCACTGGAGGGAGGCTGGGCTGTCATATTAACAAAGCAAAGGGCTTTTGTAAGCTGCCTTACAGAGGAAAGAGGGTGATGGCTGGCAGCACACAAGCTTGGCTTTTCTCCTCTCCCAGCAAGCTGCCAGAGGGTGGGTGCTCATGCACTGCAGCTCAATGGCAGCAGGTGAGTGATGTGAAGTGGCTTCCTCCCCATCTTCTCTCATCATCCCACTCTCCAAAGCCCCCTACTGTCCCTGCAATGGGTGCTCCAGAAGCACCCAGGGGTGCTCTGGCCATCCTGCAGCCCTCAGGCAGGGGTGTCGTAGCCCAGAAGCCTGGGAACAGCACAGGGTTCCCAGCACATGGGGCAATATGTTGCAATGGAGTAACGTTTTAGGCAGTTAATAAACAGCAGAAGCTCATCTGTTTGTTACATGCGGCCGACTACCAGATCACTCAGTAACTGAGCATAGACCAGGCACAAGAAGAGAGGGAAAAGGAATAATTCAGTGATAGCTTAGTAGTAAATTATTATTTATTTATGTTTATGGTTGGTTCCCACATCAGCACGTGGGTCAGGGTGGGCTGTGCACTGTGTGCTGTGTTTGGCAGAGGACCAGGTCTCAGTGCTGTGTCCCAGCACAGGGCTCTCCTGCACACTCTGGCAGCTAAATGAACATGAAAAAAAAGGGAACTTTCCCAGACTCCTGGAGGGAAATGGTGTTTGTGCAGCTCAGTGAACCACTGAAGGCTACACGGGTGGAAAACCAGGACAGGAGGAAGACAATGACATAAGAGCCAAGAAGACACCTGTTTCTGTACCAACTTGCTCAGCCCTGGCTGTATTAAAAAGCCATTTTCTTCCCATCTGTCTCAGAGCTAAGACCCCAGTCTCGAGGACACAACATGCCCTATGGCTGAGGGTGGGATCTGGTCCCTCAGAGACCCTTTTTCTCTCATGCTGGATGCAGAGGGCACATCTCCCGTGAGGAGCCTCCCCCAGCTCAGCAATGGGCAGCAACACCAGGGGAGCTCAGGTTTCAGCCCCTTGGTTTGCTGACTCCGGGCCTCGCTTTTGGCTGCTGCCACTTCCCGGAGCTCATTGTTTGGCCACGCTTCCTTCCTCCCCGGTCCAGCACCGCTGAGGGAGTGGGATCCCCTGGCTGGGGAATGAAGGATTATTCTCCCAAGTGCAACTTCACCCCCATTTTCAGCACATTCCCCTCTCCATCCTGCCACAGCAGCCTTTTCCAAGGAGCAGTAAGGCGATAGAGGAGGGGAGAGATGCTCCCTCCCCGCCTCTCCTCTTCCAATCCTTAGATCCACTGGGCACTGAAAATTCACCACTGCCTTCTGAAACTAGTCCTCAAATGACAAACTCAGTTGTGGCAACATCTGGGGTAAGCCTGCTAGGATGCTCTGGCCTAAATGTCTCACCTTGACAGCTCCCTGTTTTTAGGCTCTGATTATGTAGAAATGGGTGTTTAGGAGAAAATGTTCTTCAAAGGCTTTTTTGTCTTATGGACGTGGAGAGATAAACAGAAATTACTTGAAATGTGCTGAATGAATGATGGATGAAATCTGGCTTGGTCCAGCTGGTAGAGGTTTTATGCGGAACAAAGTCTGGCTCATTGTTGGGCACCTAAGTTTTGCTTAACCTCAGATTTACAGAAAATAATTTTAGTCCCGTTAAAATATGTCCTAACAGTCATTCACTCCCGACTGCAAAAGGAATTGTACCTTTCCCAAGGCCAAACAGATCTCATTTGTGCTTCATTTGTTCAGCCCATTTATGTTACTTCTTTGTGTAGCTTCCTTTCAGCCCCCTTTGAATAAACCAAAGCTGAATTATATCCTGGAGAGCGAATGCAATTGCTCAGTGGAAATGAAGAGCAGACGTGGATTATTTGGGTAAAGACTCATTCCTAGAGGCTTTTGGAGGTACCAGAGCTTCCAGGGAAGCATGTGGCCTTGTGGAGGATGGGGTGAGGGCTGGCTCCAAGCAAGGTTTGGAATAATCCCTCCATCCAGGACAGAGCTGCATCTCTTGGAGTCCTGTTTTATCCCCATAAGATGCCTCTTCTGGCCACATTACCTGTGTCATTTCAAGACCTGTCTACAGCAAAGCCCTCCTAGCTCAGCTGCTCAGAGCAAGGGCCTGGCCTCTGGCAGGGCTGGCAGGCTGCTTGGCCATAGCTCAGCGTGGCTGTCCCGGCTGCAGCGATGCCAGTGCATGTGCTGTGCAGTGCAGGGATGCTCAGGGAGGTTCAGCTCCTCCAGCTGTCACTCACCTGGCAAAACAATGGTTCACTAACCCAGGTTTACTGGTGGACTTCTGGTTTAAAAAAAAAATAAATTAAAAAAAAATAAAATCCACCTTTGTTCATCTCACCTTGGGTTTGTTTTTCTGTGTTTTCTCACCTACCCCTCGCTGTCCTCCAGCTGTACTGCAGTTTCACTGAGGTAGCCCAGCTGGCCTTCCCAGACTGTGAGAAAGCCCTTTTCAGAAAATAAGGGGGAAGATTTTATTGTAAGTCCATTCTCAAAATAAAATGGTTCTGTGTTTCTAGAGGACCTTCCAGCTGCTGATTTCAAAGATCCTTGGAATTCTCAATTAGTGAAACATCCCAGCTCCCTTGGAAAGGAAGCCCTGGGTATTGTTATTGATACACCCTGTGAAGAAAGGACTGTTGCTTGTTCTGGGCTTTGCTCAGTCCCTTAAACTGTGAGTTCCTGCATGACAAGAGGGGATATGAGGGGATTTGAGCCCTGGCTTGCTGTCTGCCAGATCCCAGCAGGAGCAAAAACTCTATTTCTTGTTCTAAATTAGATTTGGTCCCATGCAGTCCCTGTTTGTATTCTGCTTCCATCTTGTATCCCAGTTGCAAGAGGCAAAATCACCTTCTTCCTTTCATTTTTATACAGCACTGTGCACAGCCCGGACTTAGTCCAAAATGCCCCTAAATCAGCATATGTTAAAACTGGGGGGTTTTCCCCACAACACACTATGTTTCAATAGAAGAGTGAATGATGCCCATGTCAGATTTGACAGAACAATAATACAACAGCCCAGTGTGCAGGGTGGTGCAGACACACAGACCCACCTCAGGCTCCCCAGCTGTCCACACAGCAGTATATCACTGCAAAAACAGGAGGAAAGGTTTCAGCACGTGTGTGAAAGCCTCCAACACAACCCCATGTACTGAGCAAGCTTTCAAGGGCTTTTTTTTTTTTTTGCATAAAGTATCCTTGAAATATAACGTTCCTCATGTCAGATGCTTTTTAAAAGCTCTTTTGCTTTTTGAGGGAGAAGGACAGGAGCAGCAGCTGAGCTCCACGGCAGCCTCACCCCATGGCACAGCCGGCTCTTACGGAGCTCTCATGCAGCAGCCAGGAGCATCGTCTCCCGTGTCCTCAGATGGACTCCGAGTGAGGAAGAACAGGAACGGGAGACAGCAAACCAGAGCCCTCAGGGCCTCTTCCCAGCCTCAGGGAGGGGCGGGATGGGGAAGTTTATTTTGGGAGCTGTGGCTGCTCTTCCCGGCGCTGGCCATGGGGCAGCTGAGTGCACGGGCTCTGCCCCAGCTGGTGTTGGTGCTGTGCTGGGCTTGTGGCAGGCTCAAAACTCGTGGAAAAGGTTGGCAAGGGCAGAGAATGTGGAATTTTACTTTTCTCAACCAATGTAATGCATGGAGAATGTTATTTTTTTTCTCTAAACTTACCCCCTCCCCTACCCCAACCAGCCAAACAATGTTTGAGTTACATCAAACTGGTGGGTTGAAACTTTTGATCTTTCTTAGTAAGAATACCTTGCAGTCCGTTCTGTGGGGATCACTCCCTGTTCTTGGCTCCCTGCAAGGGACATCTTCTGGTGCCCCTTGGCATACTCTGCTACAGGTGGTGAGAGCAGGGATTGATACTCCCAGCAAAACAGGAGAGGGGAGAAAAAAGGGTGCTGAAGCTTTTTATGTGGTGCACAGTATCCCTGAAGCCCTCAGATGCTGATTTCCAGGGTTTGGAGTCCTGCTGAGGTTTTTCTCATGGTCACAAACCCATGCTGCCAACTTCATTGCCACTGTGCCTGCTGATTTCCAAAGGTGCCAGCACAGTCCTGCAGCCCACAGGACCCACAGCAGAGATGTTCTGCTGGCATGCAGAAGCCTGTGAGATCCCCACAGCCTTTGATAGCCTCACTCCTGTTTTCAGCTTTTTTATCTTTCCAAGAATTGCTCTTTTCCAATCCTATTTTACTACCCCTGTAGCAAGGCTTTCATCTGCTGAGGCATCAAAGCTTTTCTGAAGTCCAGAGTGAGTCCTGCCCACTCCTTCCACCTTCCTGAGTGTTTGATTACCCCCCGAGCAGATGATGGCCCTGCATCACACTCTCCCAGCCAGACCCAGTTCTGGCACAGGGAACCCCAAAACCATCCCATCTTCCTGCTGCTTGGATGTAAATGAGGAACCTAAATACCCACATCCATCCCACAGCCATCTCCAAAGTGAAGAGTTGTTCAGGTGGGGTACAGGGGAAAAAAGAAAAAGCAATTTTTTTTTCAAACACGATTTTTAGAATTATTTTTAGAGCCTGATGAGTGAATGCGAATCATGGGTTTAGCTGTATGAAACCTCCTTTTCATCTTTTTACCTTATCATTATCCTTGCACACTCAGTTTTATCTGTAGTTTGACATCTTTTATCCCCAGCCTTGCAGACAGCAGAAATAAGGGCAGCTCTGCTCCCCAGCATTGGAAGCACTGCGTATGCAGGGCACACCGATTTGAAATTATAATCCTCTTTTTGTTGTATCCTCACACTGTTTATTGTTACTGTATATACTGCTTGTTGTTGTAGTTTTCCATTTCATGCAAAATACATTAAAAAAAAAAAGCCACAAATGCTCAAGGTCTGTTTGTTATTCTCTGCGTTTAAAGCTATTTCCTAAAAACTAACTTCCCTGAAATGCCTGCGTTTGCCCTTCGCTTGCCATCCCTCTGACTCCACTTGCATTAGCACAAACCCTACGAGCTTCCCAACAAACTGCAGACAGCTCTTTGTTTGCAAAGGGTTGGAGGAAAAACTGCGAGTGTGTTCCCAGAACCGGGAGCTTGTCCCTTTGCTTTGATTTGCTGCTTGGCTGATGTAACTTGGGACTGTTTAGATTTCTTTGATGTGGCTGGTGCTGTGGGTCTGTGATGCTCCTATGGCTTTTGGGGTAGTCATTATCCTGTCTCTGTCATGCTGCTGACAGCTTTTACGTGGCCTTTCCCCCCCCACACCCCCTCCTCAACATTTTAAAACAAAACAAAAATACATCCAATGGCATTTTGTCCTTTGTCTTTAATTTGGCCCCAGCCTGCAGTTTTGGCAGTGAGGAGAAGATTTCTGTATGCATCAGGATGCAAAGCCTTCCTCTGCAGTCCTACTAAAGGAACTGTGGAAAAAACCCCCCATAACCTGTGGATTTTCATCCTTGAGCTGTGTTTTGGGCTTCCCCGATGCCTCTCCCTCTGCACAGTGCAGTGAGCAGGGCTGTTGGTCCTCTTGCTGAGGCTGGTCTGGTGGCAGGGCTGCTGGTGGGGGGCAGGAAGGAAGCAGTGCCCCAGCCCTGAGTGTGCAGCCGCCTCAGCCTCAGCCCCTGGCTGGAAAGGGACCCCAGAAAAAGAAAGAGCTGTGGTCACTGCTGCTTGGTGGAGGAGATGGAGCCAGGCCCAGCAGAGTGTCTCTGTGAAAGCAGGGAGCAGAGGACATGAGCTGCATGCAGGGAGATTGAGGCTCTTCTCCCTGATCCAGGGCGGGAAGTCACCGATGTCCCCAGATAAAAGTGCAAAGCTGGATGTTTCTGTTCAATGGCGTTATACAACCTGGCACAAAGAAATCTCATTTATTTTCTCCTATCAGCCTAATGTGATGATTTGGGAGAGGGGGGAAGAGCCATCTCCTGAACAGTTGGGCTGGGATTACACTTTTTCTATGGAGCTCATCACCGTAATAACCAGGAGCTCTGTTTATCAGCCCACCAGCCATGCCCTTTTAGGAGATTACCATTTTCCAATCTCATTTCTCATAAAAGAGGATTGCTGCCCATCCCCTCCCCATCCCAAACCCCTCGCTTATGAGTGTTTATCTGCTCAGGGTGTTTATGAAGCTCCAAACAGGAAACTTCTGTTTATCCTCTGCGTCATCAAGAGCTGGAAACTCAATGGGATAATTACTCTTTCAACAACACACGTAGCCCATCAGTAGACTTTGGCATTTTGGTGATGTCAACAAGATATATACTTGCTCTGCAGAGAGACATGATGCTTATTTATTTCTCTTTCCTATCTTTTTAACTTGGGGTGAGATTGGGGTTTCTGGCTTTCAGGGTATCTCATGGAAGGGAGGATTTTTACTTAAGGTTAAGGACAGGTGCTGCTTCCCTCAAAATCAGTGGCACTGAGGTGTCCCTAGCAAGAGAGGATAACTTGCCTGGACAGTGCCAGCCCCAAGACATTTCTCGCTCTGACAGCACATCACCGATTGCTCTCACTCTGCAATTGGACAAGTCACATGTGGTGATGGCTTCTTCTGATGTAAACACAAGCACCTAGGCTGGGAGAAGGCTGGGCAATTAATCATTTATTTGGCAGAGCTCTTTCTTTTTCTGTCTCTGCAGGTTGCAGGGAAGACATTCTGATTCCCTTCACCCTTCAGCTGACAATTTTTGAACTATGCAAAATGCAGAAGTTATTTCATTAGTGATATCCACCCAATGAAATTCAAGATGTGAAGTGTTTTGACTAGTGCTGTTCAAATAGAGGAATCACTCAGGAGTATATTGCAATCAGTGCATTAAGATAAGATCCCAGAGCATTGGGTTTCCAGAGCATTGATTATAGATTAGCATCCCACTGCTTCAGAAATTGAGTCAGCCATCCATGTATAAACCAGAGAGCTGAGAGATATGGACGGACTCATGAAGGAGAGGCAGGGAATGCCAGAAAACACCAGTGTGCAGCGTGGTCCCCAATGCCACGGCCAGCTGAGCACGCCCAGGCAGTTTGTACACACCAGCAGATCACAGGATCCACCTCTTCTCCAGGGGCTGCATCATTCCTGCTACGCAGGGGCTCCCCTGCTGCCCTCGGGGCTTGGCCTCCCTGACCGTGCACGGAGCATTATTTTGGCAAGGCTACAAATGTGGAAACCTCGTGCAGTTGGTCAGAGCAAATTCATTCAAAGAGAGTGAGTGCTTGCCAAGTTGCTTTTTTTTTTTTTAATTCACTTTAGCTGTATTCACAGACCACAGATCTGCAGGCAGGAATGGGAGCCGTGTTTCTAATTTGGTACAAAACTTTTATTCCCACTTGGCGCAGAGCTGTTGTGAACGTTGAAGGCTGTTCCTAATCCTCTGCCCTGTGCATTGAAAATGTGCTCCATCCATCCGGAAACGGAGTTATTTGCATTGCATAGCAATTTTCGGGCGATAAATACAAGGTTCAGTGTTTGTGGGGACAAGGACGTGGCATCCTTACTGCATCATATGCAACCAGAAAGCAAAGACAGCCGTGAAGCAACGCCGAAGGGACGGATTTCAGGAGCTCATAAAGTTCAAGGCTGCCTTCAAAAATTTAAAGTCAACGTTTGCCTTTGTAAACAGAGTATTTTCAAGATCCTGTTGGAGGAAACCAGCACTTGGCTGTGTGCTTAAGAAGGGGACTTGTCCAGGTTTTATTCCAGTCAATAGTATTAGCCACATGCCGAGGGATAAGCGCCTGCTTAACCAGTGGGGTGCTGGGGTTTGTGGGACAGCCGTGCCCAAACAGGGCGAGTCCTGCTGACCTCAGGTGATGCTATCCAGCAGCCAGGATGTGATATGGGAACGCACCCATGGTATGAAATGTTGTGTGTCAGGAGTAGAAGTGTCTCCAAATTCTTTCACCAGTCAAGAAACCTGCAAACCAAATAAAAATGATCTGCCTTGTATCAGGTGTAAATGTGTTCAACATCGTCTAAGAGCGAAACTTTTCCACAAACCCTACCATCACCTTGTGATTTCAACTGAAGATGAAATCAGCTGCACAGTTGAATCTAGCTGGAAACAGTATCTCCTTTTTGAAAGCATTCTGGCCTTCTTTCTCATGCCCTTTCTTGAATTCAGATATTTTCCCTGTGCATAACTCTTACCCAGGGAATACCCACAGGATATGTAGTGGAGGAGCTGTGGCTGTTCCATCCCTGGAAGTGTTCAAGGCCAGGTTGGTTGGAGCTTTGAGCAACCTGGTCCAGGGGAAGTTGCTCCTGCCCATGGAAAGGGGATTGAACAAGATGAGCTTTAAAGTTCTTTCCAACCCCATCCATTTTGTGGTTTTGTGATTTGCAAGAGGGTTTAAAAGTCCTTATCAACATTGATATGGATGCTAACTGTCACAGACAACTGCCAAGGATCACTGCAGCTCTGGCTGTTGGCTTTGAGCTGTGGTTATCTTTCCTCCCTTTTGGGGGCTGTATTTACCAGTAGAGTGCTTGTCTTGTTGCTCCCTTGGTGGGAACTGGATAAGCATCTCCTGACAGCTGTGAGCAGGGTTTGCATCACTGCTAACAAGGGGCAAGGGCAAGAATTCCATTTTCGGTGGCAGTTTTTGTCTGGCAGGTGTCATAGCCTAGGGAAGGGGCAGATGCTACACTTGTGAATAGTGGAGGAGGTGTGAAGGAGAGTGGCCAGAGCAGTGTGTCTTGAAACACGGGGAATACTGTTTTGATAAACTGCGTAATTGTCAGAATTTCTGTTTCATAAAGGGTTTAATAGCACTGGGGAACTACAGGCCTTCCAGATCCTGGAGGAAAGAAGTGGGACAGTGATAAAAAGAGCTCTGCACACTGCCACAAGCCTGGTACTATGGGAACACACCCTTGCTCCTCCAGCAGCCTGGCTCCACGGAGGAAGCCAATCCCGTCTGCAGCACGAGATGGAGGAGAGCTGGCACAGGCTCTCCCCTGAACTGCTGGGAGTGCACAGCCCTCCTCACGCAGTCGAGACTCTGCAGGGATGCTGTTAGAGAGCAGCCTGGGACAAGCAGCAGGGAGCTGTGCTTGAGATGTCAGTAGGGAAGAGAAGCGTTGGGCAAGAGTAGCAGGGCTGTGATTATTTGCCAGAAATTTGAGCCCCAGAGGCAGCAAGCTACAATAAGGAAAATCCTTGTGTGTGGATCTCATTCCTCTGCCAGGAATGCACCTCTTGCATCACCCCAGGCCAGAAGCTGAACATTTTCATGTGCCACCTGCAACCGCAGCCTGCAGGGAGCAAGACATGCTGAGGGCACGGGCTGTGTGCCCCCAGGATCCTCTGCAGCACCCAGCAGAGGGGTTTCTCCCTGCCCCACTGCTCCTCACTGCTACCACTGGCCAGGAAATACCACAAGGAGTGATGCCGGAGCCAGGGAGGGAGGTAAAGAAACCCACAGAGACTGACAGCGGCATCTCCCGGGGTTCGGAGCTGCCCGGCCACGCCGGCATGTGTGCGATGCTGGTTTCCATGGAAACGCGGCACACGGTGTACTTCACAGAGGAGCCACCAGTGATGCAGGGCGGACTGCAGGGTGACCTCTGGTCCCCACCTCGGTGGCATAGGGGGGTTGTAGGGCAGAGGGGACGTGAACCTGCTTTAGGATGAGCCCCCGTGGAGCACATGCGCCATGCTCCTGCGGGTGCTCTGAGTGCTGTGCTGCCTTTGCTGCTGCCCTGGAGGGAGGGGGCCGTCATTGCAGTGTGTTCTTCACCTGTGGCGTGCTGGGGAACCGCAGAGCTGTCCCGTGGGGCTCCAGCGGAGCAGGGAGGCCGTGCTTTGAGAAGTGGAGGGAAGCCCTGACACATCCCTGGGGTTCTCAGGCCCTGGCTAAGACCGGAATGGGGATGAGACAGCCTCTCTGGGATAACAAGAAGGAGAAATAAGGCTGCTTCATGGGGTTTTGATGCTTCATGGGTGCCTCTCTTTTGCCATCCTCTAAGGTCTGCTTGGGTTTTAATATTTCATTAAATTGCATTGCAGTTTTCCCTGCATGGCCTGTTTTCCCTGCAAAGGAGAGCAGCATCTCCAGGTCAGATGCTGCCAGATTCATCCTGTCTGCAGGAGGCAGCAAAAACCATGTCCTGGATGTTTCCATCGGCCCCAGAGCAGGTGGGACATCCACCTCTTGGAGATGCATTGTCCCACTCCCTATGACTTTGAGCTGCCCGTGACAGAGTGGTCCAAGAGATGCAGCAGTTAATGCACTGCTGTGCCTCAAGCAGGGCGGAGGGGATTTCTCCTGCCTCATTTCTGCTGCAAGGTGTTGTGGCCAAGCTGCTCTCACAGAAGGAGGCTTGGATTGGTGCAGGAGAGAGGGAAGCAGGATTTGGTCCAAAGGGATCGTGTCCCTCCATGCCCACAGCTGAAATCTGGGGCCACAGCTGGGATGAGTCACTCTGGGCTTATTTTATCATCCCAGGAGGAAAGCAGCGTGAATCATCTCATCCAAATGCAGAGGTGTGCTAGGGTGCCTGATGTACCTTTTGTTGCCTGGGGCTCCCTTCTGGCTGCACACTTTACAAGGGACCAGAGGGCTTGGGAGTCAAAATCTGACTTTGAGGCACTGTGAGTCAGCTGAGCTGAGCCTATCACTGTCCTGGATGGCCAGAGAGCAGCACACAGTTGCACTACAATGGGTGCATCACATCCTGAAACCAGAAAGCAAACCAAAAGCATTGTGACAGGCAGACCAGGGANACCTGAAGCCAGAAAGCAAACCAAAAGGAGGAGGACCTGGGCATTGTGACAGGCAGACCAGGGACCTTTCTGCTTCCCCACCCTTCTTTACAAACTCAGGCTTCTCCTGGCCCCACAGGATGTACATCCCCCTTGCTCTGTTTCCTGGAACTTGGTCCTCCTAATGCTCAGGATTGCTGATTCCCAGTGGAAAACCTGTCTGCAGGGAGTGGTACCAGCTCTAACGCCTGCCAGTGTCTGCAAGGAAGGAGGGCACCAGCTGAGGATGCTCTTCAAGGTTGTAATAGGGAGTAGATGGGCTGAGCTAGTGTTCAATTACCCGTCGGTGCAGAGGCAGCACTTCCACCAGGTGAGTGATGGGAGCACTGGTGTCACACACCACTGGGCTGGCCAGGTGTGTGGGGATGGAGAAGCCGTGCCCGTGTCCCGGTGCTTTGCTCAGCAGTGCTGCCTCTCCTGGGATCTCCTCCAGTCCTGTGCCAGGACCAATAACCGGACCCAGCTTGGCAATGCATCCAGCTGCAGAACAGAGCTCATCTTCACACTCTGCTTCCTACTTCAGAAGCACCTCCACAGCATTTCCCTCTGCACCAGCTGAGTGCCCTTGTTGCCCGTTGTTGGCTTCATTGGAAAGGGCCTTACTTGTTTTGTGAAAGCTGACCATGGTGTAGCTCTCATATTCAATGGAGACGAGCAGCAGAATTTCTGTTTTCCTCCTGCCCTCCGCCTGGGGATGCTGGGAGTGTTTTGGGTTTTGACCACCTCAGCCTTTGCTGGCCTGACTCCCAGCATATCATTGTTCCTGGACTGTAGTTTCCATGTCCAGATTTCCACCAGCTGCAAACACAAACTTGGGTGTCTGACAGTTGGATTGCAGAGGTGGTTGAGGAACACAGCACAGATATGGTGATTGCAGATGCTGCTGGCTCTGCATGTACTACCTGCTGGTGAGTTCCTTTGAGTTCAGGATGGAAAATCATTCTAGGCTATGCACAGCATGTGGCACTGGTGATGTTAGATCAACCCTCTTCCCAAAACATCACCCTGCTCGGAGCAGATGAGGAGTAATGAAATGGGGGGTGGGAGATGCACTTGGTTCAAAGGAGTGTGAGTGACATGGGGTGCCTGGGCATCTCCCCGGCATGTCTCATGGGGGAAAGCAGAGCCCTGTTTTGTCTTTGGAGGTAAAGCAGAACTGCATGGCTCGTTAAATGGAAGTACAATCTCCAGACCATTTTGGTGTTTCTCAGCCAATCCTGGCCCGGCCCTTTCAGGTTTAAAGCAAGGGCACAGATCCCCAAGGAAAACTGAGCCAGAGGGAGGTGAAAGGCAGCTCTCCCCAGGATGCTGCCCATGGTCTTCAGCTGATTTTGAGGTCAGTCCTTTCCCAGCAGAGACAGACCCAGGAGGGCCTGTGGGGTCTGAGCTCATAGGGGAAGGCACCTCTTCATCGCCCTGCAGCTCAGCTCTCCCCAGAGGGCATTGCAGAGGAGGGAAAAGAGTGAGTGGAGAGACTCAGATTACAAATGTACAAGCATAGGAAGCAGAGATATATGTTCCCTGGATACTAATTACCTCTAAAATGTCATCTTTTTTCCGGTGAGCGGGTACTTTCGGCAACTGGATCTATGATGGAGAGGAGACAGTGTCAGGCAGTGGGAGGACGGACACGGCGGGGGCAGCTGGACACCCCTGAAGGGCTGGGGGCTGCCTGGAGCACTGCAGCAGCCCAACAAGCCTCAGCCCCAGCCAGGGACAGTGCCCTCACACACTGCCCTCTGCTAGGATTGTGGTCTGACTTGGTCCCTCACCGGGCCACTCAGCTGGAGTTTAGTTCAGAACAAAACCCTGCTGAGGGGAAAATCCTCAGGTTTAAATAAGAATAGCTTCAAAAAAAGTGTCATAAAGCATCATGCTCTGCTTTAAACTGGGAAGAGGCACCTCTAATTCCAGCAGGCAAGGCAAGAGGCAGAGGCAGGGAGTAACCAGCATGGTGTGAGTGGAGACGTTCTTCACATCATCAGCCTGTCAAATTAAAACACAGAAGTCACTGAGGAAGATATTTTGGGGACTACATTGAAAATAAGGGTTACAATTCATTTTTTTCCCTGTGGTTTGGATTCAAGTCTCCCCATGGATGTTACTGAAGGGCTCAGATGCCAGCAACTGGGCTTTGGGGATCAAAGCTGCATTTTGGGGGGCTTAATATGGTGGATCCAGGCAATGCTGGCACCTCCAGTGGGAGCTGCCTTGACCTGTCTTGCCATTCAGAAAAGCAGGAAGAGGCAGTCCTGATGTGGGGGATTTTTGCTGCCACTGTGATAAAGCATCAGTGGCAGCAAAACCAGTAACAAGACTTTATTAAGTGTCAAAGCCTTTTGTTTCACCATTTTCCAAGTGACACTCTGCAAATGTTGGCTTTGAACTGACCTTTGGTCACAAAATTACCTTGCCTCAATTAAATATTAAAACCAAACAAAATGTCCTGACTGTGGAATGAATTGTTTTGCTCCACCTACAGGGATTTTTTATTTCACTTGACTGGAAAAACTGAGAACCCAGTGTCACATTGTCTCACCCTGAAATGAATTTTTGTTCTGGCTTCCTATCATTAAATGTCAGCAGATGAAGAAAAGCAATTATTTGCAGAGTATTTTTATGACATGAGAATGTACCTCACTTTCAACAACTCTGCTGGGATTTGGGTGGTTATTGCCTTTTGCTGGCTCTAGGGAGGACTCGTGCCTGATGCTGGGTTATAATTGGACCCACAAAACCAGTTGGGCTGATGTGCTGGGGTCTCCTGCTGAGGCTGTAGAGTCTTTCTGTTCTCTGGTCTTTGCCTATGTCAGTATATTCATCATTATTATTGTTTTATTGTATTATTTGTTCTACATAACTGCTTTGTTAGTTTTTCCCATTGGGATGCTGAAAAATCAGCACATGTAAATATCCTGTGAATAAAAGTTTTACTGGCTACTGACCTTCCAATCATCCTGACAGGAATCATTTCATGGAATCATAGAACAATAGGATGGCTTGGGTTGGAAGTGACCATAAAGAACATCTTGTTCCAACCTCCTGCCTGGGGCAGGGACACCTTCCAGGCCTTCCTTCTAGACCAGGTTGCTCAAAGCCCTGTCCAATCTGGAACTGAACACTTGCAGGGATGGGGAATCCACAGCTTCTCTGGGCAGCTTGTGCCGCTACCTCCCCACCCTCACAAGGCAGAATTCCATCCTAATATCCCATCTAACCTTGCCCTCTGTCAATTTGAAGCCGTTCCCCCTTGTCCTGTCAGTCCATGTCCTGTCAGTCCAGTTCCTTTCCAGCTCTCTTGGAGCCCCTTTAGGCACTGGAAGCTGCTTTAAGGTCTCCCATGAGCTGTCTCTTCCCAGTTTCCATGAATTACCCTCCAAGAGCCCAGGTCTGTCCTGGCATGGCTACTGACCTGTTATGTTGTTGATGCTGAGCAGTTGGGTTTCACAGAACGTATTTCCTTTCCCTTCAGTCCTTTTGCTTTTTGGGGTGGACAGAACAGATGGGTGGGATGGATGTGTCCATCTGCCTCATGCCCACCTGAGACAGGGATGTTGTGCCCCAGCCTGGGTCACCCCAGGTTAAACCTCACGGAGCGAGCTAGCCCGAAGAGAGATTTACAGCACCAAATCCCATCCTGAGCCTGAAGATGGATATTCATATTTCACTCAACAGGGATATTTACCTACTTAGGAAAAAAAAATACAACACTAAGTGCTTTCTTCCCAGGCATGTTTTTGCCTGACAGTGTGTGTAATCCTAATCCCCTGGCAGGGCTAAGCCAGCACTGGAATGGGCAGGTGCCTGGCACGGGGAGGGAGGCAGGGTCTGATGGGCACTGGGACTGAAGAAGGGCTGGAAACATCGAGCAAAGTGGCTGTAACAGGAGAAGGAGAGGAAGAGTTGGCATAGCCCAGAGGAATCTGGGTCCTCCACTCTGCTTATGCTGAAGGCTATCTGAGGACCACAAATTTTGGGGCAGAGGCTGAGATGTGGGAAAGGCCAGGTCTGGTTCTGAGGAAGACCATGGTGGTTTGAAGGTGGGTAGAAAGGCCTGAAGGATGCCACTGTATCAGGTCTGGGATCTGGATACAGGATCCTCCCCAGCATTGCCCTCCCCGAATGCTGAGCTTGTCCAAATTCTAATTTAGAAAAGAAATGCCAAAGGAAGAAGGAACTGGTTTATATTTTCCCGAGAAAATCCAGCCCCTTGCAGTCTTCCCCCAGGCAGGCAGGATTAAATTGCAGTTCTGGGTATGTACAAACATTCCCTTGTTTTCCCAGAACTGAGCTGGTCAAGGGGGCTCAAAGGTCATTACTGAAGTTTGGGTTGATTTGGTAGCAAAAGGGTGACTCAGAGAACAAGTTCAGGTTATGTTATCACAGGATTATGTAGAGTTTTAGACTAAAATCTTCTTTAGAGTCCTTGGGCCTTAGCCAGATGTCAGATTCCCCTCTGAGCATCCACCCGATGGGGCTCAGCTGTGATAAGGCACCTCTCCAACAAAATGGCTTTTACTGTGGACAAATGAGCTGAGCCCTGACCGCCAGAGAAATGTAAAAGGCAGTAGCTGTGTGTAGCCCCTGACTCTGCTTGAGAGGTCCCAGGGCAGAGGGATTATTTTTTGTTTGAAAACCCATTAAAGTTCTCCAATGTGAAGGGGTTTAATTTGGCCCCTAAATTGTTAAAAGTTGCCGAAGGATGAGCAGCAATTGTTGGGAATTGTCTGCTCACGCTTAATGCAGCATCTGGGAGCCTGGGAGCTGGGCTCTGTGCACTGTCACTCTGGTTTGGCAGCAAAGAGCATCCTTCACATCCCTGACAGTGCAAGGGGCGGGGGGAGAGGACAAAGTGCTCTGCTTGGTCAGGGCTCTTCTCCCAAAATCAACCAGATCAGCTTCCAGCTTTCATGTCCATCCTCTTTCTCTGCCTTCCATCCTTTTCCTGGAGCTGAAGCCTTCCATGCCTTCTCTGAGATCAATAACCCCATGGGGATCATGAATAAATGTCTTTGCATTTATGCAGAGCACCCAAAATTTCTGCCATTCCTGGCAGTGCTGGGTGTTGGGGAGCTGAATCTCAGCAGTGGCTGTTGCCAGCATCCTCTATGCTGTTGAATTCTTTAAAATGGCTTGATGTGGGAAATACTGTAATCCCCGTCTGACTTTGCATGCAGAGGGATCCAGGTGGCATTTTGCAGTGCCAGCAACAATCCTGTTATCCTGGCTGAGTGTTTTACACTCCCTTCAGTGTCCCTTGGAAAGAAGAGCCCATCAGCTCAGCAACTGGCAGTGCTAAAGAAATAGGAAGTTTTAGAAAATCAAATCCTTTGCAGGGAAGAAGGAAAAAAGCTGAGCACCAGCCGCCTTGTAAGGTCTGAAATGTGTTAGCCCAGGCACAGGGCAGCACCAGGGAACTTCCTTTCCCTGGCTGCTTGTGGATCCTGGTGGGAAGCAACCTGTAAAAGATGAAATATCCATGTAATATCATGGCTGTTTTGGTGGGTGGAAAACAAGCTAGCTCCTCAGCCCCCTGGGGAGATGAAAATAGCATCTCTGCATCTTTGCTCTGAAAAATATTTGAAATATTTTCAGAAAAAAAAAATAGGAAAATTCAGAGTTATGTTTAGTAACAGAAGCCAGTTGTGTCCTGAGCTGGAAGACAATGTGGGTTAAGAGTCATTTCAGGGCTCTGAAATCCCACGTGCCATGCACCAGGATTTGTGTTTGAGCTCCATCAGGAAGGGTGTGAGGAAGAGAAACCTGCAGTGGATGGGGGATCTGTGCTGGGCAGTCCAGCAAAGCCTGGGGCCAGGGTGGCTGCAGGGGGGACACGGTGCTGCTGGCCCTGGCAGCAATCCCAGGACGTTTGGGTGAAAAGTGGGCAGTCATCCTTCAGGAGAATGTAACACATCGCTCCCCGGTAGCCAGGAGAGTTCTCAGCTCTTTGATTCTCGTTACTATCATTTATATTTTATGTCTTTTTCAGGCCTAATGTCATGGGAATGCTGGAGCCTCATAAATAATGTCCACTGGTGCGAGACTGCGTTAAAGCTTACCCAACTTCCTCCTGGGTCAAGTGAGAGGCCCCAGCCACAGCCCTTGGTTGTTTCCCACTCAACTTTGCTCTCTCTGATTAGGTCCTCTCCAATCTTCATCACTGTCTTTTCCATCTCTCATCATCATCCTTCCCATTCTCCATCTTCTCCTCCATTCTCTATCACTGTCCTTCCCATCCTCCATTGCTACCCTCTCCATCCCCCATCATCATCCTTCCCATCCTCCATCATCTTCTCCATCCTTCATCCCTATCCATGTGGTGGGTGGCTCTGCCAAATCCTGACATCCCCAGCGAGCCAGCACAGAGGCTTGTGAGCCACCAGCCAAGCGCCTCTTTGCACGTGATCTGAAATTCAGGGATTTCTTCTGGACTTCTTTAGGGAAAAAAAGAGTTGAGCAATCACGTTCAGTTCCCTAGCAACACTCCTCCTAATTCCTGATTATTTTTCCTTTTGGGGGGATCCTTCACATGGTGTGCCCCGAGCCACAAAAACTCTGCACCCCCAGAGCAAGGAAGAATCCAGGCAGGAGGACAGTGCCAGCATGTCCATGGCAACGGCCAGGGACAGACAGGGCTTGGGGACAAACCCCACGGCGATGGGTTCCCAGACCCACAGCCCTCCTTTTGCCACCCAAATACTCAATTTTAAAAACAAGTGGCATTTGTGAGTATGGGGAGACTCCTGCCAGTGCCTTCCCCAGTCCTGTGGGTGCTGGGTGCTGATGTCAAGTCAAAATACCAGAAAAATTATGATGGTGGATGGAGCAGCTGTCCACAACTCATGGTCGATTTTCCTTGTGCACAGAAGTTATTCAATAAACCAGCCACGAACATCTCAGAGGAAATTACTGCAAGTAGAAACAATTATGTACTTAAACAAGGAGGGAAATAAATTTGAAGGTGTATTTGAAGTTAGTTTAAGATGAACCAGTGCTTGGAGGAAAGTTTTCCTCCCAGCAGTGGAGTAGGAATTTGTCATTACTGGTTAAGGTGGCTTTTGGCTGAAAATGGAGGTTTTAGGCTTTGTGGGTTTGGATCATGCTGGAAATTCTTTCCACAGGGAAAATAAATAAAGCTCTGATGAGGAAAAATGTTTTGGGGGTCTTTTAGGTCAAACATTAGGAAGATTCCTCCAATATTGCTTAGAAGGGAATATTACAAAAACCAAAATATTTCAGGGCTTTTCAGTGCGGCATTCACAGAAAACCCCACCTCTCACTGGGCAGGGAAAGGAGCTGAACCTATCTCCCCATGGTCCCCAACATCACTACATTCACCAGCACCACTCTATCCCCTAAACTGCCTGAAAGTAAAATTAAGTTGCCCTCAAATCAAGGGGCAAATGCAACATGCACAGGCTGCAAAAGTCAATCCACAAATGTCAACTTGGGACCAGGGAACACTCCCAGGTCTGACTGGTGCAGCTGCAGGATTAGGACATGTCTCAGGAAAAACACCCGGCTGCATTTTGCAGAGCTCCTTTGCTTTTCCATATCTTTTATATTTTTCTTCTAAGCAACATAATGGAATTTAGTACAAAGCTATGTCTATGCTGGAAATTTCTTTTGCAAGTAAAAGCCTGCCAAAAATGTATGATTTAGCTCTTTCAAATTTCTAAATATACATTTGCATGCAAATTTGTAACTTGAAATTACAAATTGAAATGTGCATTTCCCCTTTGCTGATGTTAGGAATGTTTTCCTGAAGCCAGAAACATTATCCTCATTATTTGACCGAAATGTGTAAGAATTTTATTGCCTATAAAATAAATGTTCTTGTTATTTAAGGCGTGTTTAAAAAAAAGCTCTCAGTACTACTCTCTTGGCATCATTTCACAACAAATGTATCATTTCCAATGACTGGCATAGAGCAGGAGATGAATTTAAAGTGTGTCTAAATCCAGCTGGTTTATTCCCAGCATTGGTGTGGATGTGGCCAGTCAAGCCCAGCGGAAGTGGCTGCTCCCAATACTGGAGTCAGATTCTGGTGTGGGACAGATTCTGCTCCTGGACCTCCCGGCTCAGGCTTTATATTTGAGACCAGAAAGGGTGAGGATGTCTGGCCCTTTGTCCCCTGCTCCTATCCCACCATGGGAATGGTGCATTTTGGCCCCCACCTCTACCTGAGCATGTGATGAGCCGTTTATGCCCATGTGCAATCCTCTGTGAGTTTAAAGGCAGTAAATCACCCCCCTCCAAAGCTTCTCCTTTTGCATTTAACATACCAGAAGCTCCCACTGTCCCTTTTTGTGAGCAGGGCTGTCCCACATTCCCAGGCTCTTCTGTGTGTCCAAGAGTGATGCTCCAACCCTCAGGGTCCCTGCCCCAGGGCTCTGAGCGTCCCGCTGTCATGGTTTGCAGTTCAGCTCTGTCTTTCCTAATATCTCTCCTCAGCCTGTGTAAAATCATACATCCCATGGGGCTTATTGCCTGATCTCACCTGCTCTGTTTCCACCTGCTCCTGCGGGAGCCAGGATCAACCCCTTGGGAAAGGAAAGTCTCCCCCTGTCCTGGGGTGGTCGCTAGGCTTGCAGCAGCAGCAGCACAGGCTCCTGTCTGGAGCTGTGCCAGGCAGCAAGCACAGCAGGATGCTCCAGGTGTTAAGCACAGCACTATTTTGGTCCTTTCGTTGTGGGGAAATTGCTTCAACAATCTTTTTTTGGTGTAAGCAAAGCTAGAGTAATTACCGGGGAAAAAAAATTAAAAATCAAATGTTAACAGTTCTATGAGAAAGGTCTCATGATGATTAAATATTTCAATGGGTTCCTCTTTAGTAATGCAAAACGAATCAACTTCCAGATGATATTTAAAAAGCAGAGAATGGTGTATGGTTTAATATCCTACTTTCAATAGGCCAGGGTTTAGAAGACAGCTAATTGTAAAATAATCCTTTTATGTTGTGTAAAACATCATTTAAAGCAGACACTCACTACAAACACAGGGTTTCCTTATTGCTGGAGGCAATTAGCTGGGTGCTGATTAAACACATGAATGTGCAAGTGGAGCAGCTCTCGGGATGTGCTGAGATGATGGAGATGATTTTGGGCTGAAACATCCCCTCTTTGGACTTGTTACCTGGTCATATTGATCCCGAAGGATGTTTTGACAGCACAGAGTCTCACTGCACTCAGTACATCTCCATCCCTCTTGGCTGAGAAGAGGAATGGAGAGGCACCTGAGCCTGGAGCTGGGGCACAGCTTGGTGGGAAGAGGGGTGATAAATGCCACCAGAACAGGCAGCACCATTGCCCAGCAAGACACACGGCCAGGCAGCACCTCTCAAACCTCACAGCACCCCACGTTTGGGGCAGGAGACGGCTGGGTGAGGGGGAACCCCATTTCTGTGGTCTCACTGCCAAAGTCTCGCTCCCTTGGAGCCCCCTCCAGCTCCAACAACAACAGACAAATAATTGGAGGTGTAATAAAGGCCTGCTCAGGGGCATCCCTACCCTTCTCAAGGGCTTATCACCAGCAAAAAATTTTCATCAGGTTCTTCAGCTTTGCAGCTCCGGTTTTGCTTCCTTACAGTGGCAGAAAGCAGTGGGAACCAGTGGCAGGAACAGCACCAAACCAAAATAAATTAACCTGCAATTTTCCCTCTGGAACTGGTATGAAAATATCCCCAAATGATGCCAAATATCTAGTCAGTGCAGGGATTTAAGGGTCTGGATGGGACTTGCACGGGAGAAGAATTGTGAAGGGCATTGCACACAGCAAGTGCAGCAGCAGAGTGGCTTCAACATGTGCCTCGAATTATAAACTGTGGAGTGCATTTAGGCACACTTGGCTCCTGTCAGCCTGATAAGCACCACACGAGGCCATGTTGGCGGGGGGCTGCTCCCCAGCAGCATGAGGAGGGATTCCTTCTGTATCCTGGCACAGCAAATGGGGCTGGTGCTGCCCCAGGGGGGAGGGTGTCTGTCCAGGGCCTGTGGCAGAGGCTGCAGGGACACCACCCCTGCCCTTCCCACACAGTTACAGCACATGCATATTTCATGGCAAATAATGGGATTTTGCTGTCGATACCACTCCCAGATTTCTTTCCACCCCACTACGTTTTCAGGTTAAATAAATGTAAGTCTTTAGGATGTCTCCAGCTCCAGGGGAAGGAGTTTTCCTGGTGAGTTGGCAATGTCCCATGGTAGTGGCCAGAAGACAGGTGTGTAGGGGCTTGGGCTCGCCCATTGCAAAATCCAGCCTCAGCAACTCATCTCTGTGAGCCCGTGGAGGGCTCTGAGTGCCAGCTGCAGCCAGACCAGGGGTCTTTGCCCTGCAGTTGTCCTCATCTCTACAAGTGGCCTTTGGCTGAAAGGGATGAGGACAGAGATGGGGAGCCTTGGGATCACCCATGACTCTGTGAGCATTATTTTCTGAGGGGCAGGAGAGAAAATTTTTCCAAACATCCGCCCCACTGTCCCAATCCACTAATAGCCTGGTAATCCTCTTATGGGGGTCAGCCTGGGGCACCCACGGAGCCTTTGTGTAACGCCAGGGAGGAGAAATGTGTTTTCACTGCGGCGGTGAAAGGTTGGTGCTTGTTGGCTGCCACCGCCCCAGGACAGGGATAGGGCTCAATGCTGCCCTGTGCCCGTGGGTGCTCCCAACACACCACAGCTCCAGACGTGCTGGTGCCTGCTCTCGCCACCCTTTTGGGGAGCTCCCTGACAAGAGCAGCCCCATTTGGGCATCCCCTTGTCTCGGCAGCCTATTTCGGGAGCCGTAAGCGACGGTTCCGCTTTGCCTCTATTAATATCCTGCCCAGCCTCTCCGGATGGTTAAGCTCCCATTTAATGTTGGGCTGGTGCCAAGTGAGGCTCTAGGAGGGTGAGGGTGTTTTGGCAGCTGCTCAAGGTCTCCAGCTCCAGTGAAGCCTCAGGACATGTCCGAGCCCCCTTGGTCCCCAGGGATGGGTGCACACGGTCCTGCTGTCTGCTCCCTGATTGGCACTGCCAGCATCCTGCAGGATTAGGACTGATGATCTGTGAGTGGACTGCGTGTTGAAATATCTGTGATTTCCTCCAAAACTGGCTACTTTTCTCTGCAGGTAGCGGAAAATGAAGTGCAAACACCAGAGCAACAAGGATTTTATGGTAACATCAGGCAGCAGTCTGGTGCTGGGTGCTGGCAGATGAAAAAGAGCCATTTTCCACCATATGCCAAATGCTGCCAATTGGTGACATTGCTGATGAGGCTCAAGGAGACCCTCAAGGACCATGGTGATGCTACCACAGCCATGGCCATGCTCTGGGGCATGATACAAGCACGTGGGCTACCAGACTCAAACCCCATACCCAGCCAGACTTCTTCCCTGGGGCCAGGCTCTATTTTTAATCTCCAAGACCTTGCAAGTGCTAGCCTGGGGCCTTATTTACATATTTTTCAGGAGCGATGCTGGTTGCCCATCCCTCCTCATGCCCTTGGGCCAGCACAGACAATGCTGCAGCCCAGGAGAGGGTTTGGCGAGTGTCAGCCCCCCAGGAGTGAATT
Source organism: Nicator chloris (assembly GCA_013400495.1). Classification (NCBI taxonomy): domain Eukaryota; kingdom Metazoa; phylum Chordata; class Aves; order Passeriformes; family Pycnonotidae; genus Nicator; species Nicator chloris. The sequence continues at coordinate 445,247 of WAAE01010711.1, forward strand.
GGGGTTGTCACCAGCTCGAACATCCCCAGCAAATGAGCTGCTTCATATCAACACATTTATTTCTTTTTGGTAATGAGGCGACTTCATTTCCGCGGGTTGCTCGAACGGCGCACAGCATCTGATTATTAAAAATGCTGCTGGAAGCCAGCCCACAACCTACTTAGGCATTAATCTTCCCTGACAGATGCTGACGAGGAATCGCTCCAGCAGCCGGGACCAGCTCCCCTGCCCGACGCGCTTCATCCCTTAAAAGCCGGGTATTATCCCCGTCCCCGCCGGCAGGAGCCGCGGCTGGTGCCACATTGCAGGGGAGGCTGAGCCGGGCAAGCGGCAGGACACACATCCCACGGGGAGCTGCCCGCCTGCCCCACGGCTCTGGAGATGCTGGGGGCTGCATGGAGCTGGGCGAGCTGGTGACAAGGGGCACAGGAGCTGCTCTGGTACCGGGCAGCGTTATTGAGTCACAGCATCACAGAGTTTCTATTTTTTTTTCTCACACAGAAATAAGCAGAGTCATGTCAAGTCAATCACTCCACGGATTCTGTTTGTTCATCACATTTTCTTTAGGAGGGAAAAAAAAAAAAAACCCCAAAATTTCTCTCCCAAGCCACACTCTTTCACAATGGTTGTCTCAGAAGGATTTTACACTTTTTCTGTACTGCAATTTAAAGAAGCAATTCAGGATCCAAAATTAAACATTTTACACAATTCAGTTGCCCTTTTCTCATACCAGTCTCTACCGAACTTTTTATATCTCCATTTACCCCAAAAAACTTCTTTCCTAATGGGTTATCTTGGCTCATGGTTTGGAGAAAGCCACCCTTGTTGCTGCTGTCCCATAAATTCCCCAGTGCATATATTTGGGGTGCAAATATAATGCATGAGCAGCCAAGTAATCACCCAGATAGGATAAAAAACCCCCCGTATTTCATATTTCTGGTGCTCACTGGGACATTTGGACATTTTGAGTGTTTGAGATATCTCAGCAGTTTCAATCAGCTACTGTTAGAGGCAGAGGAAAACCCAAGGAATGTTATCCCATGTTTCAGCAGAGCTGTGACACCTCCCAGAGCAGGAGCTGGTGGAGACCACGCTGGGTGTGGGCAGACATGAGCTGTGCTCACAGATTGTGGGTGCTGGCATGAAGGCACAAGCATGGGATTCCTGTGCTCCCCCTCCTGCCTGCTTCCTGCGCCTTGATAAAAAACCTAAACCCATTAGAAAACTCCCAAAGGAAACCAGACAGGTAGCAGGGGCAGCACTTGCAGGAATCCTCGCTTCCCAGCACGAGCCAAGGGCTCCCCAGATTGTGTGGGCAGTGGAGGTGCAGGGAGGTGGCCAAGGCCACCGGGAGAGTTGGTGGCAGGATCAGCTCCATCACTGTCCACAGTCTCCCATTGCTGGGAAAGCAGATGGGAGGAAATCAGTCTGGCTCTGGCACTCCGTGGAGTTTTCTCTCCCTGATTGCAGGGTGGATGGGGAAAGGCGGATCCCTCACGGTCTTCCAGGGCCCCTTGGGACAGGAGTGCGGCCACGTCAGCCCATTCAGCCCTATCTGCCAAAATGCCCAAGCACTGTGAAGCAAAGCTGTGAAGGCTCAAGTGCTCATTGCATTCTCTTTGGTGCCTCTGAATTATTTTTAGCAGCTCGATACTGGGCGAGTGGCGAGAAGCCAAGTGAACACGTGGCGAGGTCGGGTCCGTCTCCAGCCCCGGGGCTGCTGCTGCTGCCGTGCACCCAGGGGTGCTGAAGAAAACCCTCCAGGGGCTTGAGGGCCGGTGGGACCGGCAGGGGTGGCCTTGCTGAGGTACAGCAGGCGCCAGCCAGACCCAGTCAGGCAGATAGAGCCAGAGCCTCACGTCCCCAGGGCTTATCAGACCTTGGGAAAGTTCCCCTCCCTCCAGCCGGCTGCTTGCTGGCTGCGGTTTTTCCAGCCAACCCCTTCACCCGACACCCACATAGGGTTACAGGTCACTATAACCCCCCGGGTTTTAACTTTGCAAAAGATGAGACCAAAGTAAACCAGTTTTCCTGCTTCACTCTGAATTACTATGATGTCCTGACAACCTCAGCATCCTCTGTATATGATTTTTCTCAGAGAAAAGATGAAATAAAACCAAGTGTCCCACTGGTGGCGGGTCCTCACTGTCCCAATGCCCCTCCCCACCACCTCTATAGATGCTGGGTCCAGCCATTACTCCAGGATATCCTGCAGCCCTGGCCGGATCCCAGGAACAATGAGCTGGGCATCTCCTGGCCATGTGCATCCGGCGAGGTGAGAAGTGCCAGCCAGCTCCTTCCCGTCTCCCAGCCCTCGCCTCTGGCTCAGCCTCCTTCCCCGGGGTATGGTGGCACCTGAGCCACAGCTGCAGCTCCTTCAGCAACCAAATTTCCATCCAGAGGCTCTTGCTTCCCACTTCAGTGAGCAGAGGCAGCTCTCCCTCCCTCCCTCCTGCTTTGTCAAAAAACAATTGCAATTAATTAGGAGGATGGCTTCATCATCAGCCAATGTCAGGGAAATTACCAGATGCATTGCTTTTCCTTCCCTCTTTTACCCATTTGCTATAAACTCCTGGGTGCTGAGGGGATGCTCTGGTCTCCCCAGGTTCCTTCCTTGGCCATGCCTCTGGCTTCTGGCCACAGTGCTATCCCTTTGCAGGAAATCACTGCTTTGCTTCCAGTTTCTGCAGTCCACTTTCCCTCCTTTCTCCATTATCGTGTGCCACACAATCACTGAGGCGATTATAACATCAAATAAATGCCCTATACCTCCCCTGGGAGCAAGGGAATGATAGAATCCTGGGATGGCTTAGGCCAGAAGGGACCTTAAGTCTCATCTTGTTCCAAGACCCTGCAATGGGGAGATCAGGTGGAAGGAGCATTTCTTGATGGAGGGCTAGGCTGGGAAGTGACAGTCCCTCTTAGAGATGAAATGAGTGAATTTGGGGTGAGTGTGGACCTGCCCTTAGATCTGCTTTTGGTCCTCCCTAGTGAAGTACCAGGGATGTTGGCAGCAGCAGTGCCCTGGGAAGCCACAGTGGTGCTGCACAGCTCGTGGAGGAGCCGTGCCTTCCCAGGAAACCTCCCCTCCACCCAACTTACAAGCAGATGGACAAACAAATCAAAACAGTAAAGCCATCCTTATTTTTGATAAGTGAGCACAGAAATGCAGGTGGGACCCACCCTGGCCAGTCTCAGCCAGGACTGTCCCCTGTGCTTGGCCACTGCCCACATTGTGCCAGCCCCCAGAGGGCTGGAGGTGTTAATCCAGGGGGAACAGTGAATATCAGCTGTAATGGAACTTTTGGCAACTAAAGCCTTTCTGTGCATCGGCTCCTGTTGGGTCATGGCTCTCCCTACTCAGAGCCCTGGTTTTACAGAATCCAGATTTTGCATCCTCATGGTGCATCATGGTTTTGCATCCTCAGGGATGAGGAAGCATCCTTGCCTGTGACAGGCACAAGAAATCATCACTGTGCATTGCAAGAGAGGCTTTCCCTAGGGAAAATCACTGCCCTGCTGCTGCTGCAGCCCTGTGTGCCCGGCACCGACCCCACCCCACAGCAGCCCGTGGCCCTTGCTGTGCTTTGCTTCCCACCCCATCCCTGCTCCTGGAGAAAGCCAGGTGAAACATCTCTAATGAGCTCCCGAAGCCCAGGCATTTAGAATCACCTTGAAACTGCAGATGAGGTGGTTAGAGATGGCTTTTGGTCAGGTTTGATTTCTGTTCCTGAATCCTTGCACTCTGCAGCTGGATTTTAGGGTGATCTTCTGCTGATTGATGTTTAATCCCTTGGAGTTCAATCTCTGCAAGTACTCTCTGTATATGTGGTGGTCAGGAGGTCTCCTGAGTGCCAGGAGCCTCAGGGCTGCCACAGTTGGGATACTTGAGGATTTTGCAGCGCTTGGAAGAGCTGGTATTTGAGCATGTACACAGCCGTGTTACACCAGAAATGGTGCCTCCCTCACATGTTTCTGTGAGGCACATTTGATTTTTTCCATGTTCTGGGCATCTGTACAGCTTTGTTGCTACTTCCATTGGGGTGTTGGGTCGTTCCTGTTCCTGAGTCCTGGAGGATTTGATCAACAGCAAGAGCACTTTGTTCTGGGAATGACAGAATGAAAAGTGAATGTGTCAGCTCTGGAGAATTTAGAAATAAGCTTCTGAAGAGACTATTTTTTGTTTTCTTCATTTCAACTCTCCAAAGTGCCTTCACTTCTACTTTTCTCCCCCTTTAAAATTCCAAACATCTTTAAACATTTCAGAACTGAAAAGAAACCTTTCTGAAATAAAGCACTATGTATTTGACAGAGCAAATCTCCTGGGTTTGAACTTAATGCCGTAAGGAAAAGAAAAGCCAATTCCTTGCCCAAACCATATTCACAGTAAATTTTGCAGCATGGGCATTTTCCATTGGTCTAGCAGGAGGAATAAAAACACGACTTCTCTGTGTGCCTGGTTTCCTTGCTGATTCCTTGCAGATGGATTTATGGGCACTCCTTGTCACCCTCTGCCGCCCCATCACCCACTGAGCCCAGCCAGCAGCAGCCCCCTGGTGGCATTGACCCTGTGGCTGTCCACCTGCCCACTGGGATGTAGGGTGCTCTCCATGGCTCTCCCTTTTGGGGAGACTCCCAACACCCAAAATCTCCGTCCACAAGTCTTGGAGGGAGCAGCTGGGTTGAGCAGGAGCTACCACAGTGTGGTGCAGAGCAAAGCCTCTGAAAGTCTCCTGAATTAAACACTCCAAGCAAGAGGTATATCCAAAGAATATCCAAAGTATTTCCTAGGAAGGTGAACACAAGCTCTGCATGTGGCTTGTGCGTGCATAACTGAGCTGCACCAACCCGACTCTGCCTCACAGACACACACACACCTGCATACATGTGGCTGTTCTCTGGATTTATAACTGGAATTGGGGTTTATGTATTTTTGCTCCTGGCCTAGAGCAAGATAAATTTTGAAGTCACGATGTTTTTGAGCAGGGAGAAGAGGTTTGCTGCTGGCCGGGTCGCTTTTGCCGGTACATGCTGCCACCTTCAGCATCTCGCAGGAGGAGCCGGCTCTGCCTGAGCCCCGCCGGCCCCTCGCTCGCCTCCTCCAGCTGCAGGAGCGGCCTCTCCGGCTTCTTCCCATGCTCAGCAGCACTTGCTGCTGGCATGTTAATTTAGTTATTGAAGAAGAAACCCCCTCTGGATGTACACTCAGCTACGTGAGCTGGGGAGGGGGAGCGGGAGCTGCTGCTGGTGGCTGGAATAGCAGGAGCCAAGGGTCAGTGTGTGACAACCACAGCACAGCCAGGGAATGAATTTTTAACAATCCCCAGCAGATTACTGTGACATTACTGGAGTATTAGATGGAGCATCTTCTACGCTAACCAAGCATCATAATGTCTATCCATGGGGCAAATCAAGGGGGGTTTATGATAGCAGGGGGGCACAGGTGATGGTGTGGGAAAGACTCGCAGTGTCCACAGCCATAACAACTCCAGACCCAAAGTTGCCATATCCCCAGCACCTCTCCATTGACTCCACAACTCCCACAAGCCATAGGGTTCTGTGGCTGGAAATTAATTTCAATTCCTTTACCAGCTGCTGAGAGCAGCTCATGGAGTTGGGAAATCACCAGCGAGCTGGGATCTCGCATCCATCCTCCCTGGTGATGCTCCACACTGCTGCTGCTGCTATTAATCACAGCTGCAGTAATGAAGTTAATGATCTGGGATCTCTTCTAATTATGTCTTCCCCAAACACAGGTCTGCCTCTGCCTTCACTGAGGGGACTCAGTGTGAGTGATTCAAACTCCACATGCTGCAGATGGCTCAGATTTCTAAATCAGCTTCGATTTACAGGATGGCCTTAGCTGAAATCCTCTGTTTTCCCCAAGCTGGCTTACTGGGCAGCAAGAGAGCCTTGGCCACAGAGCATTTCAAGAGAGACTTGTATTTTCTCAAAGTTTGAATAGAGTGGATTTCAAAAAATAATTTAGTATAAACAGGGTGTCTGATTAAAACTCAGAGCCCTCTGCAGCTCCTTACAGTCATAGTCTCGGGTAGGGCAGATCTGCTCTGGTATGGGGAAGATTTGGGGTTGCATTGCTCAGGAAACCTGCTCAGTTTAATAGCCTGGAGCCTGGCTGTGGGGTGCACTTGCTTTGCTAACAGCTGGCACTCAGGTTTCTAAAAGAAACCAAAGTAGGCTTCATTTTTTATCTTTAGACACCAGCCCTGGAACTCCTTACAAGGGATGTTTAGCTTTTGTAGCTGTAGGAGGTGAAAGTCACGGTCTGTTGCAACCCCCAGCAAGACCAGCTCTCACTGGATCCCAAATACACAATTTTTAGAAAAAAGCAGGAAGATTTCAAAAGTTTCTGAGGGAGATGCCAGCCCACACTTCTGGAAGCTGATCAGGTGCCTCGAACGACAAAAGCATCATTACAGATTTTGTGGGGAAGAGCTGAATGGCATCATGCTGGACGATGCTTTCTTTTCCTTCATCCTCGCCAGCCTTTTACAAAGCAGCGTTGAGCTGCTCAGACGTTCAGATGCCACAAGAGGTGGCTCTTAATAGCGTTGGGGACTTTGTTTCTGATCTGCCAGAACCAGATTAATCACAGCCTGGAACAGGCTCGGGGAGCAGCACTGTTTGCTCCTCAGGGTAAAAGCAGCGTGTTTGCACAAAGCGCCTTCATAGACTCCTGGGGGGTTGAGGTTGGTCGGGCATTATTTTCCTCCCTTTCCCCTATTCTTCATATTTGAGCACTAAATCAACACCATATGATGTCTGGTTCATTTTCTCATTAGAGCAGCTCCGTTGACTGCATAATTTCCCAGTGTCACATTGCAGCACTGCTACTTCTCCGATGATGCCCCAACAGCCAGCGCTTGTGTGCTTGGGCATCTGGGCTCTGCTTTACACAGGCAAAAGGAACAACTTCTCTCCTGGGGGTTTCTCTGGGTCCCAGGAGGCTGAGGGTCCATGGCATAGAATCATAGAATTCTAGAATGTTTTGGGTTGGAAGGGACCCTAAAGATCATCCAGTCCACCCCCCTGCCATGGGCACAGACACCTTCCACTAGATAAGGTTGCTCAGAGCCCTGTCCAACCTGGCCTTGGACACTTCCAGGGATGGAATAGCCACAGATTGTCTGGGCAACCTGTGCCAGGGCCTCCCCACCCTCACAGGGAAGAATTTCTTCCTAATAACCAATCTAATCCTGCCCTCTGTCAGTTTGAAGCCATTCTCCCTTGTCCTGTCAGCCCATGTCCCTGTCAAAAGTTCCTCTCCAGCTCTTTTGGAGCCCCTTTAGGTACTGGCAGGGGCTCTGAGGTGTCCCTTGAGCCCTCTCTTCTCCAGGCTGAACACCTCAGTCTGTCTCCAGAAGAAGAGGTGCTCCATCCCTCAGAGCATCTTTGTGGCTTCCTCCGGACTCACTCCAGCAGATCCATGTGCTCCTTATGTGGGGGTCCCAGAGCTGGCAGAGCACTGCAGGTGGGGTCTCAGCAGAGGAGGGGTGAGTCTCCCTCTCCTGAGGTGTCAGGGGCCATTCCAGCAGATACTGAGGTGTAACACTGCAAATATTGAGGCATGAGCAGTGCGTGTGTTAAACCCAGATCCAAACTCCCGTTCTGATCAGCGGCTGAAATAGGGATAGAGCATAAGAAAATGGTGAATAAAATATTGAGACAGAGAGGAGACAATGTTTTGTTTCTAAACTGCTAAGTTTCACTCTGAATATGGTAAATTAATTAAAGAGTGTCTGATCAGCCATTGAACGTGGTCCAGAGTCCCGGCTGAGCTGTCGCCATCCGTGTCCAAGCCACATCCCTCTTTGGAAAAGAAGGCCCCAGTAACATGTTAGTAAACAATATTCAGTGCTGGAAAAAATTATTTACAACTCAGCGGGGAGTAGCCCAGACATTAAAGAGCTTTTAAATGTTGATAGACGTGGCGGAAAACCTTTTCTCAGAGGCCGGCAGGAGCACCGGAGGCGTTCCGGGCTGCCCGGGGGGTTCGGAACCGCCGGGCCCGAGGGGCCGCGGGCAGGACCGGGGGCCGTTCCCCGCGCGGCCGCCAGGGGGCCCGGGGGAGCCGCGGGCGCGGCAGGGCTGGGGGCGTTAATTGATTTGGGGGGGTAATTAACCCCCTGCCCCCAGGGCTGTGCTCGGTGGGTGCTGCACGCGTGGGGCTGAGCCAGGCTCTGTCCGCGGTTTTCTCACTTGCCGGACAAGGCATTAGGAGTTTTGGAACCTGAGTTCTGCTCTCCCGCCGCGCATCGATTCCTGTCCCGGAGTAGTGTGCCTCTCTCAGCCCCTGCAGCGGAAGCATTCCCACCTGGAATCTCTTTCATGGCTTTATTCTTCCTCACTGTGACTTGTGAATATGCAGACATTTGGAAAAAAACCTCCGCCTTTGGACAGAAACGTCTTTGCCGGATGAGCTCAGTAAGGCTCTGCTGTCGTCATCAGAGTTCTGGGCTAGTGGAGCATGTTCCTTTTTGGAATTGCAATTTCCTATCAACAGGCTGTTGGCTCAAGGTCATGGCTGTAGCTGCCCGATCATAATGTGGTGACTGTCACCGTTGGATGGGATCACTTCTCATCCCAGGCTCAGATTTTGCTCCTGATGTGGTTTCCAGGCAGAAGCACCAGCTGAGCCCAGGAAAGCCAGACGTGTGGTACCCACAGCTGCCTCATGCAATGGGTAAGGGCACAGGTCTGCAAATCCTTCCCCAAATGAGAAAGATATGTGGCCTATAAATCCTGGATCAGGGCAAAGTCTCAAAGTGAAGTCAACAGCAGAACTTTATTTCTTCATTATTATTTTTAGTTCCTGGGCTATTATTTTAGTTCCTGGATAAATGTTGCTTAGTTGCCCTCTCAGCTGCTTTTATTCCTTCACATTTCTGACAGGATTTTCCACCTCATTCCTTTGAACCCATTTTTGGATTCTCTTCCCCAGCCCATAGATACCTGGGGTGTAACCACTGCTGTGAGATAAAATGTCAGGTTAATCCTCCCAGGAGACCCTTCCCTTTCCTTCTTCAGCCCACTCATAATATTCTCCAAATCCTGGGCCACTGTTCAGAAGTACAGATGCTCATTTTCCCCTACCTGCAATGAGATCCCAGTGTGCTTGCAGCCTACGTGTAAGCCTGCATCCCAGTGCCATCCCAGTGCCATCCCAGTGCCATCCCAGTGCCACCCATCAAGGGCTGGCACATTCAGCTCTCACATTACTCTCTATCCCAGCCTGACTGGCCACTGCCGGTGTCATTTGGCAGAGAGTTTGTGACTGCTGCAGATTTATTCACTGCAATAAGTGCTGGCACAGGTGAAATAATCTTTTCTGGCCTTAGGGTGTGGGAACAGCCACAAGGTTTGGTTTTGCTGGAGGTCAATGATGAGTGAGCCTGTGGGATACAGCAGGGGAGGTAAACCCCAGGAGAGGCCAACCTCTCCTGGATGGTGGTGGCAGGGAGAGGGTTTGCAGATGTCACTACCCCCAGTCTCATCCCTCTTGTATTCCTGATGCTGCTGCTGGGAGTCAAGGCCATTGTTACCCATCATGGCCATCCCCAGTGCTGCCAGGGACAGGTACCAGCTCCTTTCAGAGTGTGGTACATTTTAACAACAATGAACACTGACTGCCAAGCCAAAATGAGAGAAGAGGACAGGCAAGGCGATGAGCCTCCCCTCGGGAAGCGCAGGGGCCAGCTCTCCTGCACACCTCCTATATTTATGGCATGTCTCTACTGCCTTTGAGCCATAAATTTTGTCAGTGACTGTCCCTCGGTGCCTCTGTGAGATCCTCTGTCCAGGATTTACTGCTCAACTTTGCAACGGAGAAATACAGCCCTGGCCACAACTCACGGTGCCGCACCTGCCAGCCCCGAGCGCTGCGGCGCTTTCCCAGCTCGCCCTCCCCGGAGCCTGGCCTTGCGCATCATCACTTTTTATTTAGGACTCTGTTTGCTGCTTTGTCGCAGCTCTTCAGGTCAGTATCTCATGTCTTGGAGCTAAGCAAAGAGCTGGTGCTGTGCAGGCGGGCGGGACTGGCCTCGGGGGCCGCCGGCAGACGCCGCGGGCAAAGGAGCGGGTGATGGTATCGCGTGTTGCTGTTGGGTTTCATGCACCACGTACAGGTTTGGGCTTCCTGTTCTCCGTGATATCGCAGAGCCCATTAAAGTTTCACATCTCATGTTATGAAATATGGCACACGTCAGGGTTTTTTTTCCTCCCCTTCCTGGGCTCCTCTCAGCTTTCAGCTGACAGCCTGTGAGAGCCAGCAGCCCTTCCGCCCAGCATTCCGCTCAGCATCGTCCTGGAAGGGCTGGTACCCACCCCATCACTCCCTGCTGATGGTCTGCTGGGAGCTGGCTGTCCTTTCCATCCCTTCTGCCCCTTCAAGATGCTGCTGAGCCTGGCTGCCCTCCCCAGCAGCTGAGGCCAAACTCTCTCACTACATGAGTGGCCACCCTTTTTGCATAACTGCTCTGCTTTTTCTCCCACGTTTAATCCAAGACGATTTTGCCTGTGGAGTGATCCACCCTCAGGGTTTTACGGGATCGGCCTGGCCCACTGCCACCCCCAAGCGGGGCAGGAGGGAGTTTCCCAGCTTCTCCCCGGGAGCAGGACAGCCCCAGTGTCAGCGCAGTGGGCTCGGCGGGAGACAGCGCGCTCCCACGACACGCTCAGCCTGGCGCTATCGGCCTTGGCATCTCCAGCCGCGCCTTCCGTGGGGGATTTATCTCTGCCAAATCTGCAAATCGTAGCATGTAATTTTCCCTCTTTCTAGTCCGGGGGAGGGTTTGTGGCCGGAGCGGAACAGACAGATATTTGAGGCTGGGAGCAGGGAGCCTGCTGCGCCGCGTTCGAAGCCAACCCCACAGGGCAGCCTTGCCACTAACAGCCACGGCGGGATCAAAGGTGCTGTTTGCCACCAGGATCTGTCCTTGACAGCCCATGGCTTCCCGCGGCGAGCTGGGTATCTTATCTTAGAGAGGGGAGTCATCTGATGTCTGGATGGAGGGGAAAGACGAATGTTTCCCAGCCTGCTGCATCAGTGGCGTAATTTGGGGGCTGGAACCTTGCTGCCCATCTGGAGGCCCAGGTTTCTACACCAATGTCCCTATTTTTCAGCAAAATCTCAACTTTCCACAGGCAGTAGATGAGGTTGTTTTGTGCTGCCCAGCCTGGTGTGCAGAGATGGGTTCACACTTGTAGGTTTTACTGATTTTCCCCTTTTTCAGGTCTCACAAAATGGCAAGTTCAGAAGGTAGCTTTAACGAGTTGTGTCCTGATTCTGCTTAGCTTGAAGTTATGGAAAATAACATTAAGCCAGACAGGGATAAAATAGGCTTCAGTATAACCAAAACTCTGAGTATCTGGCCTCAAATGCTCAGTGGGAGGAATTTTTTTCCCATCTGGCTGCTGAATCCTTCCCCTCTCCGGGGCTGGAGTATCACCTTGATAGCTAACTTGCTACACAACCTGCTTCGGGGAAGAGAGTAAATGCAAATCAGAAGCCGCTAGGGACAGGCACCCTCTGTTCCGAGGTGGAGGAGGATGACCCTTATCTACTGACCTCCCCACTCTCTAGTCAACACAAGCTGGCAGCAACACGGCCAATTAGGGCAGCTACAAATTGTCACCCGCTCCAGCTCCCGCCAAGGTGGGCAGTGTTGCGCACACGGCCGGCACCGTGTCACTATCCCCCAGCCTCCCGCGCCGCAGCTCCCGCCTGGGTAAAGCCAGAGGTGTTTAATGAGAGTGCCGGGGGAGGGTAGGGCTGGGGCTGTAATTGCTGCTGCCAGCCGGGGGTCACCAATTAAGAGGCAAAGTGCCGACGGTGCCGCACAGCCCGGCGCGCTGCTGCGGTGCCGTGATGAGCCGGAGAGGAGCCGGACCTGCTCCCACCTGGCTGCCCCTTTCAACAAGTGCTTTTGTCTCTTCACCGCAGGCTCTCATGCTGCCTGGGCTCCCGAGGGCTTCGTTAGCACCGTGCGCACGGGAAGCCGCGTTCTCACTCCGAAGGCGGAGGCTGCTCGCCCAGCACTGTGTGATGGCAACAGCAATGTCAGCCCCGCGGAGGCAGGGAGCATCCGCCCCTCCGCAGTGGCCGTTTGGCGAGGCTCAATTTAATAACACTCTCCCAGTCTTGCCAGTATAAATAAATGCCCCCAGACCCAAGCCAGGTGTATGATGCCTCGATGCCTGCCCATGGGTGGGGCAGCAGGCGGGGACAGAGTGCGGCAAACCTGGGGGCGTCCATCACCCCTCCGCTGGTGTCAAAGGAAGCATCTCTCAAGGGGAGCGGCAGTTCCAGCAGCCCTCCAGCACAGACCTGGCAAAGACTGGCATTCCCAGATCCCTGGCATTGCTCCTGCGTACGGGGGTGCTCCCACCCATTCCCTCTGATGTGGATTCTCTGGTGTGTGCTAAGGGTTGGGTCCCTACTGCAGTCCCAGCGCCCCAGACCCCACGAAGAAGAGGAGGGGGCACGCAGGGTGCACAGGGGGACAAGCAGATACAGCCATAACAAATAGGAAGGAAGGCTCCTGGTGCGGCTGGGTGGGCCAGGGCCACCCAAAGGCACGGCGGCGTGTGCCAAGGCTGTCAGCGCCACGGGGAGCAGAGCCCCATCGCCGCCTCCCTGCCGGCCTCCTGCCGGCAATCGCCCCTGGCGAGGGCGGGGGGCTTGTGGGGCTCCACAATGCGGCCCGCGGCCGACGATGTCTAGGGCTGCCCCTCCACCTTGGGGCACGTAGGTAGCGTGTCCCTGCCCCGGTGGACCTGGACTGTGTTACTCTGCACTGGGATCGATGGGGAGCGAGCACATCCCGGCTTGCAAGGCATGGGGACACCCTGGGCTCTGATGCCCCACAGGGAGGATGCCTGGGGGAGCTGGGAATGGCTCAGGGTGCTGATCAAACTGCTGTGGGGAACTGGATCAGCTCTGGTCCCTGTCTGCCTTGGCCAAGCTTTTAACTCCTCGTCCCGCAGCGCCGTGCCTTTTGGTGAGGATGGCGACCCAGCCCTGCGTGCTCATCGCCTCTGGCACAGGCAGCATCTCCCCTCGCAGGAGCAGGCTTTAATTCACCCTTCAACCCCCTCTTCCAGCAAAACGCTACAGATTACACAGGACAGAGGTGCAGAGCACTCCCGGGCTCCTCTCCCTGCCGGCTGTGCCGAGCCAGGGGCGTCACCACCACCAGATAAGCCCCTGGATGCTTCCCAGGGCTGGCAGCTTCTTGCTGCCGTGGGCCAGGGTGCGGCTGTGCTTCGGTGAGCGATGCAATCGGAGGCCAGTGTGAGGGCCAGCCTTGCCAGCCAGTGACTTTGCCATTGCCTAAAATAAAATCCACAGGGGAAAAAAAAAAAAGAAAACAAAAAGGAAAAGAAAAAGAAAGAAGCCCGACTGGATTATTAATTCAGGCTGGCAAGAGAACAAACCCATCCAGAATCCACCTTCCATTATATGCCCACAAACCACATAAAATGGAAAAAGAAAGAACAACATAAAAGCACGGCGACCTTGAGCTTCAGTGGCAGCTCCAGATGTGCAGGGGCACAGGCAGAGGGAACAAGGTGCAGGGATGGTCCTTGGGTGTGGGGGTGCCGTGCTTTCCTGCTGCTGGGGCTGGAGAGGATGGATTCCGGGGTGCCCCCGGTGAGGTGGGGTATGGGATGCTGTGCTTGGGGGTGGCCAGACCACACAAAATGCAGTCCAGACATCCCCAAGCCCTCCCTGCAAAAAACAGTGCAGCAAAAATGTGCTAAATCCTCAAACTCAAACAAGGTTTGCCTGCCACAAATTGCAGGGGAGATTTGGGAAGGAATTTGCTACCAGAAAAGCAGTAGCAGGCTGGATGTTAAATATTTGGGGTGGAGACGTCCATAGTAGGGGGATGCTGAGCTGGGGCAGGGCTGCTAGGGACCGTAGGAAATAATTATAACCAGGTAATTATAGAACCCTTTCCAAAAGAAAATCCCTTTGAAAAGTCTTTTCCCTCCACAGAAGCACAGATGCTTGACACCCCACCCAGCGCACCCAATACCCAGCCACATCCCTTCCTGCTGCTTCTCCAGCCTCCAAGCTGTCCCAACCAGGGAACCCTCATGCTGGCAAAGCAAATGGAGCAGTTCAGCCCATTTTTCTCCTCCTCACTTCTCTTTTGTGGTTGTTACAATGAGAAATTGTTCAAAAGGAGCCCTCTGCTACCAGAAGTCTGCCTGGCAGTCTAGAAAAATTCTGCCCATGTGAGCTTCTGGGGACTTCCTGCCACCTTTCCCTGTGGAGGAAGGGAAACATTATAACTCCTTGACCTTGGGAGCTGTGATAGAGCATCCCAAGAGAAGCCCCTGGGTTTTAGATCTTGCTAGGTGTTCTCTGGGCCACCAGCTCAGGGAGCAATGCCACCTCTAAAGCCATACCCTGTCCCCAGACCCAAATTTTCTCTGCTAGTCAAACAGCAAAGCAATAAAATCTAAACTTTAAATGTCCCATTGCTCTGAGCCTGGGAGTAGAGTTTCCTTAGTCTCCCCAAACAGAAATGAGAAGCATTGCTGGAACAGCCCCCTTCTCCCTCACTCTGCTTTGCATGTTCAATATTATTATTATTATTCCTTTTATCCCTTTTTTTTCTTATTTTCTCTTAAACTGTCACCCCAAGCACTGCCTCAGCTGCTGCTGTGCCAATTTAAACTTCTGATTTTCTATTAAAAGCTCCCAGGTCCAGTCTCCCTGTGAAGGTGTTTTCCACGGAGGTGGGCAGGGGAAGGGGACTACAGGGCTGTGGGACAGGAGCCTTGCCCAGCCATGGTAGGCAGGGGCTCTGATGGAAATGATTACATCTTAATCCCATCCTGGAAAAACTCTCCTGCCTGCCCAGTTTCCATCTCTCGTGGTTTCAGAGCTGCTTCATGCCCCTGTGGCAGCACTAGGAGGATCTCCTTGTGGGAAATAGGGTGGTGGTTGTGGGGTGATCAACCCCATGTCCCTCACTTAGCCAGGATATGTGTTTAAATGTGCTCTGTAAGTCACAAGGTAAAGCCAAGACAAAGGTTATGTATCTCTATTCTGCAGCAGTGTTACTGCAGTGACACATAAGAAATCCCCACTCCCCAAGACTGAAAGGGAAAAATCTCCACAAAAACCCTTTTAACCTCAGAGAGGGGTAACAGTCCTGGTACTCGTAGGACTGTGCCCACAATGGAGCAGGGCGAGAAGGGACTGGGAATCCAATACCTTCGGATACCGGGGGAGTAAGCATTAATTGAGCTGTATTAATGAGCCAGCAGCCAGAAGGAAAAAGCTTTTAGTATGGGAGTGAGGCGGCCCTGGAATGCCGAGCAGCACCGGGATGGGGACTCTACAAAACCCAAGGGCTGGGAAGGCAGCAGAACTCCAACCCTCCTCAAATCAAAATACATATATATATTTAAAGGAAAGCACAGGCGTTGCAATGGAATAGCTATATGTGGTTTGAAATCCCCAGCTCAGCTCATGCCAAAGGAATTTCCAGGCCTGGTTTAGATCTGATTCAGCAAAGCTTTTATAGCAGTGTGGGGGGTGCTCAGAGGACCCGGGGCTGTGGTGGGTGCTGGGGCACCACGGTGCCTGTCCGGCCAGGGTGCTGAGGCTGGACCCTCCACTGGGATCCCTGAGGTAGGAGAGGTGGACATGTGAGCTTGGGGCTGCCTATAAAGCTTTTGTTTTCTTTCTGCAGCCTCAATCCCGGAGAAAAAGAAAGCTGGTGCCTTCCTGGGGATGGATGTAGGCAGTACTTGTGGCTCTTGCCCCAACTTCAGCCCAAGTTATGGGCCCAGTGGGATCCAGAATCAGCACCAGGGGTGATCGTGCTCCCCCAGATTTCATGAAATCACTGGATGGGGTGAAGGGAGAGATTTTGTCTGCTAGCACAACCCTTTCTGGACACCAAAGAATCTGCACAATGGGGTGGCTCCTCTGGGGACCAGGCACATCCCCAGCCCTGCTCTGCTGCAGGGGGGCTCTGGCAGTAGGAGAAACAACCCCCCCCCCCCCGCCCCCATCCTCCCAGAGTGAATAATTCAGACAAAACAAAGGGAAATGGTGAAAGTTGTGGTGTCCCAGTGCCAGGCACTGGAGATGATGGTTTCTTTAGGCAGAATTAGGAAGAAAAACAAGCAGTGTAGGCAATTATCTCCCCCATGAGTCACTCAGCACTGGGAATTTTTTTTCCATGGCTAAGATTTCCCAGAAACTGGTGAGCTGTCTGTCTGGGGGGTGCCTGTCTGGGAGTGGGGGGAGTGTCTGTCCAGGGATGGGTGAAGCAAAGCCAGCCATGGTCCAGGAGCTCTGTGGTTCCCCCCCACCAGTAAAAATCCTAAAGCTTTAGAGTCAGAGAGGGGTCTGGGCGTGTTCTCTACATCCATACCCAGGGATGTGGAACCCCACAAACCCCACAGACTCTCCTCCATCCTTCAGCCCCCAACACCAGCTGCATTTAATCATCAGTTTAAATAAACCTTTTGCCTACAGGGGTACAAGATAGGGACAACATGGATCAGTAGGGGTTTCAGAATCAGTCCTAGGAAGGAAACTCTGTTGGATTTTTGGGTACTTCCATCCATGGATGGGTTCTCCATGCTTTTAATAGAAGGTGTCCCTGTCCATGGCAGGGGGATAGAACAAGATGACCTTTAAGGTTCCTTCCAACCAAAACTATTCTGTGATTTTATGATCCCTGCATCCTGGCCTCAGATCCCTCTGGCTGGGAAGGGTTATCCAGGGACGATGGCACAGCTCCGTAACCCGGGGGAGTTCCGCAGATGGAGAGGTTGCTGCTTTGATAAAGCTCTTCAGAAGCTTGATTTAAAGCTTGCAAGCTTCTTCTGAAACACTTTTGAGCCTAATTATTTTTCAAGATGAAAGGGAAAAGAAGAACCCCAAGCCTTCCTCTTTACTCCTCACTGTTAAGGTAAAGGCTTCAGCCAGCTCGGTGTGGAGAAGATGCCCCACAGCCTGTGGCCCTGGCCAAGGGCTGCGTCCAGTGTCCCCACAGTGCCAGCACAGCCCATGCATTACACATCCCGACTACCACTGCACACTCTCCCCCCTCTTCCCTTCCTAATTGTATTCCATTTCAGGATTATTGAGGAATAATTGCATTACAAAAGACAGCTCCAATCTGGCGTTAAGCAGCGTTCTCCCCGCCTGCGCATCACCGAAGGTCCCGAGCTCCGGCGGTAATGGAGCTTACCGCAAGCACTCAGGGAAAGAGCTCTCAGCACTTCAGCTAAAGCACTTATTTGCTTTGAGCACATCCTGAGTTTCTGAATCTCTTCCCTCCTTTCAAGGCTCACATTTGCCAAGAGTACACTTGGGGCAATAGCGAAGGGGATGGGTGAGCTGCAGGGGTGTTAGACATGCTGTGGGACAGCACCACATGCCTTTGGGATGTATGACATTCCTCTCTCCATGCCCCAGCTGGACATAACAAACCATTGCTGGAGATAAATACGGTCTTTGCAGGAGGCAGAGCAAAGGGAATGAGTGCAGCAAAATATGTGCAAGGAGGATGCACAGCAATGCTGCAGCCTCACTTCCCCTCTCCCCTTCCACTCCCCTGCTCTGAAGAGGAGGGAACATCCCCATCCCACCTCGAGCAGGAGCAGACCCTTCAGCACAGCCACCAAGATCCTTTTGATTTGGAGCCAGGTCTTCCTTCACTACCTTGATCCCCGATCCCTTTCAGCTGCTGCCGCCGTCTGCCTTGTGGTTCTTTATCAAAGGCTGTCTTGAAACCCAGATAAAGGGTGGCGTATGCAGTGAGGCTCCCACCCTTGCATGTAAACCACTCAGACATGCTGTGGAGATTAGCCAGAGCCCAGCTCTCCCCTGCTCACCCGTGTCTGCCAAGAGCCAGACCTACCCAAGGCAGCGATAAAGGGGAGTGTGTTTCCCCGAGACTGAACGCTCGTGCACTAAGCGATGACGTGCACAACGGTGCCACACAGACATTACCCCCGTAAGGTGCTGCACAGAGGAACAGCTCGTCTGTCTGAAACGTGTGGTCCTCACAGGCATGTCAAACACGTGGCATTTGGAGCCAAATCTGGAATATATTTTGGCTAGTGGCTGGGCTTGTCAGCATTGCAGATGGACAAGCTGTTGTCACAAGCCTTATGACAAACGTTCTCCAGAGGATTTATGTGGAGATCTGAAAAGGCTCCAAGAACAAGCTCACCTTCAAGATCGGACAAGGTCTGGATTTGGCACCATCCCTTTTGTTCCTTTGCAACGGGCTGAGCAAAGGCTGGGCTGTCCTTGAGGGCTCTGCACCAAGTGTGGTGTTCCTGCAGGGAAAAGCTCTTCTGGGCAGACTAGGAGCAAATCCAAACCGGCTTTGCAGCTGGGTAAACTGAGTCAGGAGCAGAAAGGGACTTGTCCCAGATCACCCTGCAAACCTGTCTTCTCCTGTTGATGCTGCTGTCTACCACTCACCCTTTTAACTCTGCCAGAGCCATTTCACACCCTTGGGTCCCACTACAGCCAGCAATGCCAAGTGATAATGATTTATTATTATTGTTATTACTCCTGCTATTATTATTGCTGCCTAGATAATCCCCTGTCAGAATATAAATGTGCCTTCCCTTCCAGCGTGAGATGTCCTGCTTAATGATGTTGTTTTCCTCTCACCTCTACCTTCAGCTCTGATATATCGAACGTTAATGGCACCAGGAGAGCTTTGGCTCTGCTGCTTCTTCAGAAGACAGGTCATTATACCATCAGCCATCCTGGTACGAGGACTGCTCTTCCCTCCTCCTTTATTAAGATTTGCCTTTCCTTGATTGAATTAGCTTGAACGGCCTGCTTCCGTGGGAGGGATGGATGCCTCCATTATCGCCTATTCCTTCTGAAAAGGACGGGGGGAAAATAATGCAACGCGGCCTGGGATAATTGAATGAAAATTTAATGAGCACTTGCGAGAATACGTTAAGAGAAATGCCAATCGATAGAAAACTGATTTCCTGTTTTTAGCACCAAATGGACTCGTGCTGGAGAAGTCGTTCCCTTCCACCTGTAGCAGGAGTAAGAGGAAAGGCTGGGGCAGCCAGCCTGCCCTGCTGGCAAACATGGCTGCAAACCTGGGACACAGGGGCAGAATTAAGTAATTAACACACTGGTAATCACCTTGCAAATGAGAAGCCTGCCTGGTGCCTTACTCTTGGCGGAGCAGGTAGTTGTTGTAAGAGGAATAACAGCTACTGACTACAGAAGAACATGAATGGAGGCTGAGCAGTCCCTACCACCTAGCTGTATTTCTCAGCTCAGTTTAACTCCTCAGCACCAACCAGCTGGTGAAGTGGCGAGTACAGGCTGTCTGACTGCTGCAGCCATTCCACAGTGAGGATGCAGATGATCCCATCCCTTTCAAAGTTCTCACATGAGCAGCTCACTTCAGGGGTCCGGCCCCCCATATCACACACATTCCCCACCCCAGAGACACTGTGGGGTAATGGCCTTTCCTGTGTCACAATTGCCTCCCTGGCTGACCTCAGATACATCCCAGGGCAAGATTTCAGAGGGGCACCATGCCAAGTATGGAAAGATAGCACATGTTGCAGCCAGGTTTTCCCAAGACACCTCAGCTCCCCCAGCCTGGGTTTTCCCAAGAGCTCAGCCCAGCACCTTCCTCAGTTTAAAGCCATGGCAGCTGAATCCTTGATGAAACTACGATGCTTTTGCTCTTGGGGCCAAAGGCATCCTCGGTAGTGACCCGCAGAGGTCACTGGAGCAGCCCCAGTTCAATCCTGTGGACAATTTCTCAGTAAAACTGGTCAATAAAATACAGCTACCTAAGAAGAGGAGTGCAGTTTGCAGGCCTCTGCCTGCTGCTGTTGGAAAATGCTTTTTTCCTTTCTGATGAAAAAGCAGGAGGTTTCATGAAAGCTGCACTTTATTAACTAAAAGACTGCCCATAGAGGGCCCTTGGCATGCACTGGGGGCATCTCTCTACTAGGCCCACCCCCAGCAGGGCACACGCCATGGCTCCTGACTCCTGCAAATCGAGATCCTGCAAACTCAGGCCATGTTTCCGCTTTCTATTACCATCCTTCCAAGAAGAAAGGATCTGAGCAGCCATCCTGGCAGGAGAGTACCCCGGCTACCCCACACCACGAGACTGTCCCTGTGTCCCCAGATGGCCCTGGAGTCCTGTGGAGAGGCCTTTGGACACACTGACACTCATGTGCACGTCCTACAGCCCGTGTCCAGCTCATGTCTGTGCCCCGGGAAGCTTTGGTTTCACCCCAGATGCCCTGAGCAGGAGGGCGGTGGGGGGACCCCCGGGAAGCCCCACCCTCCTGCAGCTGCCCCGCACAAAGCAGCCCATTCTCGGCAGCTTCCAGCACTGCTCCGCAGCAGTAAATATTGCATTAGCTGCGGTGGGCCAGGGCTCCGGGCCCTTTTCCAGCTTGGCAGGCTCCTCTCAGCCAGCCGGCAGAAGAAGCAGGGATTATGTGAACGGGGCACAGAGCGAGAGGGGCAGAAAGCAGCCTGGGGGAGCAAGAAGTGCTGCCAGGACAGCGATGGGTTATCTCTATCCTGCTTTCTGAGCCGTGGTGGCTGACAATACCCTTGTGCCACATGTGGCTTTGGTGGAGTCACAGATTTCCCCTTGGGGAAAAAAAAAGGAAAAATATAGTGATTCTTGGACTGAAGCATTTGGGAATCAGAGGCGAAAAGCTTCCAGTGTCAATCTGAAAAGGGCTTTTCTGCTCCCAGGCGATGCTCTGGGGTTTTGCCGTCGTGATTTTGAAACTTTCTGGAATTTGTCGGGTTTTGTTTCTGCTTGCTGGGAAAGGTCACGGCTTCCCGGGCAGGGAGGGAGAGCTCTGCTTGCTGGCACAGCCCTTCTCGCCCAGCCTGCCCTGGAGTGCCCGCTGCGGAAGTCTGGGGCTGGGGGAACCTGGGGAGACAAGACAGAGGCATTAATAGATCACTCCATGAACAAAACCTACATGCAAAATCCAATTATAGTGGGGCAAAATAAATCCAAGGTGGTCCTTCCAAAACTGCCTGGCTAAATGAGTTCCCGGTCCCGACTCTGGCGTTTCCCCTCCATCCTGTGCACAACAGGCCTTTTGTTGAATTTCACATCCTGAAAGAATTTAATAGCATTTTTATTTTTAATCCATCACATGTGTTTTGTTTGGACTAATCCAATGGGGCTCCGTTCACAAGCAGCTCTTTTCCAACATCACTAAATTTCTCAGGGCTTAACCTGTTGACAAGGACGGGACGTGTTCGGCCCATGTTACACAAGCATCATTAGGTGCACAAGGACTCGAGCCCCTAAGCAGATGGAGTGGTCAGGGAATTTTGCTGAGGATGGCAGGAGAAGTGGATCCCTGCATGGAGGGGAAGCTGCCCCCCCTTTCTATTGAAGGCGACTTCAGGGCTGCTCAGCAGCTTGCAGGGATTTTGCATTGACTGGTGTATCTGCAAACCAGACTATAGGGTTTTGCTGGGGAGGAACTGGTGTTGCCATTGCCCAGCTGAAGGACTGAGCTTGGAACTATGGAAAGCAGCAACACTGATGTCCCTTAATTGCTGTAATTCAATTAAGCCCTGGGTGCAGCCAGGCAGGAAAGCAGCCCATCCGCCATGAGCCCAGGGCTGCTACATAACCACAAGAAATTCAAGCACAGGTTTAACTTTAAGCCTGACTTGAAGATTATCTCAGCTTATAAAAGTGTTCACTCCTGAGGGGACGTGTCCTCAGGTCCTGTTGCTTTTCTGCAGGGCTCAGGCAGGGGAAGGCTTGTGTGCTGGGCAGCACAGCAGGCAGGAATGGCCTCAGCAGGGTTAGGAAAGGGCTGGGGAGCCACGGGCTTACGCACACTGCAGATGCGCCTTTGAGCACATCTGGATCCTGTAATAATTTGGGTCGTGAAGAAAATGCGCCGACGTGAGCTCACACCCCCGTGAAGCGCCTTTGTGTGATCCCTCAGAAGTGCCTGATGCCCAATCTGCGGATTGCTGCTCTAACGAGCTCCAGACGTTGTTTTGAATGTCAGATAGATTTCAGTTGCTGCTGCAGAAGATGTCCCTCTCCCCATCCCTGGGCAGGAGCGGGAAGCAGACAGGGCTGGGATGGCAAGGCTCAGAGATCCCTGCGGGTGGGATGCCAGGGCTGCCCGCCTCAGAGAGGCAGTGTCTGTGGACTAAAGCTGGATGGCGGCTTTCAAGGGACAATAGCACAGTGAGAAACCTCACTTCAGACACTCCTTGCTCAAGAGAAGCCCAGCCAAGAAACCGCCAGCAAGTCGGGTTTTATCGCTGCAGGGCTCAGCCGTCAGCACGCCTGGCTGCCCCTTGGGTCACGTCTGCACACCGGGCTCTCCTGGGCTTGGATTTGAGCTGCGAGTCCTTAAGGGGCACCAGATTGTCCTATGATCATTATTTCTACGTACAGGTGACCATTTGGTTTAAATCCAAGCTAGAAAATGAGATCATTACAACATACTCCCTCCTGGGCAGGCAGACGGCTGCTGCTGAGGCCATGAGTGGAGTGATTGCATTTTATACAAATCCATTTGTTTTGAGCTCCTCAGTTACAAGCAACCAAATTTCCCTCCTTGCAGTAGGTCCTGGCAGCAGGGATGCTGGATGCAGGGATGTCCTGGCTGTGGGTGGACAGAGGTCTGTGGGAACTCTCTGGACCTGATGGCCAGTTGAGCTTCTGAGCATTGTGGTAAGTTGCCACCAGCAGCTCCAGGGTCTGGAGGCCTCTGAAGTTTTGCTTTGATCAAAATATGAAACCAAAGGCAGAATAAACTCTCACATGCTCAAGTTTGGTCTGTAACACAAGGCAGGTTCTGGGAGACTTTCTTTCTCAAAGCTATGACCCACTGAGGGCAAACCAAGGCCATCAGCACTCCCAGAAACATGCCTGCCAAAAGGGACAGCAGGATGTGTCCCTATCAGCAGCAAGGAACAAGGGACAGTAGCTTTGCTATTTACCAGTGCTTAACAGAGCAGCTCCAGGAGGCTTTCAGGAGGTCTGGAAGGATGCCTTGACCCTGAGGTCCTACAGCAGTCACCTGGTGACAGTCAGTGGGTGCCCTGAATTTATTTATCCCCTCCAAAAAATGCCTGAGCAACTCATGCCAAACAACTATTGCCCCCTCATTAAATCAACATGTGCCTAGCATAGCAGGGCTTGGAGATCACCCGGTAAATCACTTTGGGATGGGTTCTGTGCTTGGGTTATGTTTGATACTGGAGTCAAAATTAATCATGTAGCAAATCCAGGCTAGGTCACAGATTTGCAATAAAGACCCAAACTGGAGGAAAATTCTGTGCTGGGTGGAGCCCAAGGGTGCCACATTGCACAGGGATCATGTTCAACTAATTGACTTACTTTGTCCCTGGGAACTGGATCCCTTCAAGCTAGCTCCCGGGCTGGGGCGGCACAAACCCCAGCCACTCCCTGAGAATAAACCTGGCTGGATAAACTGTGAAGAACCAGGAGACAAACATCTCATTCACCAGCTCTCCTGGAAAAGTCGTCGGGATAACAGTCATTGCCAAAGCCACTGCAGCAAAGGCATTTCTCTTCGGCACACAGGAGCAGGCAAGGATGAGCCTGGGGGTCAGGGTGACCTGGGAGGAGATGGGAATGATAGGGCTCAGTGGGGTGGTCTGTCTGCTGTGTGGCTGTGGGAAACCTCCCAGTGTGGTGCTCATCTCAATGGTGGAAATCTCTCTGCGTGGTGCTTTGGCCCCTTGCCTATAGGAAAGGACAGCAGTGCTTCTGCAGGGAGTTTCAAGGACAAACTGAGGCTTTGTGTGTGGAAGTAGACTTTAGTGTGGGGAAAAAGGGATTGAAGAATGGCCATTGAAAGCAGGGAGGGGACTGAGGCCTCTTTGTGCCCTGGCAGGCCTGCCCAGATTGCACTGGGGACGTGGTGCTGGGAACATATTGGGAGCATATTGGAGAGATGAGCTGTGCTGGCTGCTCTGGGACAGACCCTGCTCAGCCTTTTCCCTGCTTTGCAAGAACTGTTATCCATGCATGCACACCCCTGTGCCCCTGTGCACCGCCATGCTCACATGCACCTCTGCACCACGTGCAAGCCCTCATGTCCAGCCTGGCACTTCAGGACCCACCTCTTACCAACACAGTGCCCTCATTCTTGCTTTTTGTGGGGTGATTTTTCTCTTATGCCACTTCTTCATCCCAGATCCCAAAGTACTCCAGATTTAGGCATGGTTAACTTGGGTCAGCCTGCCTAATTTAACAGCACTCAGTTTAGGGAGGAAATGGTCACTTGCTGTCATGTAGGTGAGTCCAGAGCTGCCCCAGGGCAGAAGGGTCCACATGAGGGAAGAAGGAATTTGGTCCAGGATGGGACACTGCCAAGGATGCTGCACTCCAATGGTCCCTTGAGCTTTGTCCTCTGTTGTATCTGAAATAGTAACTTCCTCACTCAGGGAGAAGCATCCCCCAAAACATCTGACCTGCTGTTGTCCTTTCCTACTGGGAAATCCCCATCCTGCAAGTTGAGCCTGCTCAGGTGCAGCCTCTGCAGCAAAGCATCCTGTGGAGGAAGTATGGGATCCAGATGCCAGGGGTAGGGTTTGATTTGCTTTCAATATAAGGCATTCGAAAAGGTCCAAGCAGAGACTATTTATTGATTTTAATGAAAATAATATGTTGCCTTGAAATGAGGATGTTAATTAAAAGGCACCCACTGCTGTTTATCGCTGGCTGGGTCTCTGGCAGCAGTAAAGAGAGAAACGAGTGGGGGAGCTCATGCCAAAACCTCCCCGCAGGGAAGGTGGATGGTGCTGGGAGTGGGATGTGGGGCTGGAGCATTCCTGCTCCTCTCTGCTCTGAGAGAGTAACCCTGAAAATGAACTCTTATGAAAGCTGGGCCTGGCGAGCAATGTTGCTGGAAAAGAGGGACTGAAACCCAGGCTCCACTCCAGCCAGCTCTGCCACTCACAGCACGTGAGTCTGGGTGAATCCCGCCCCAGCTCCCCTGTTTACTTAATAATTTCACACAATAGCATCCTTTAGAGAGATAGAATTTTTGTTTTCCTTCGCCTCGTTAGGAATGAGACCACTACGCAGACAAAGAGGCACCATGCACATAAAAACTTGCTACATCTTGCCTAGAGGCAGCAAATTTAAAAGCAAAATTGAATTCTTAAGGCCCCATGGAAAGTGACTGAACCTGCCATGCAAGGTCTGCTGGCACAAAGGCAGGGATGCTAAATAAAAACCCCTGGGTGAGTACTACAGTCTTCTGATATAGATCCAGCAAGCAAAGGCACCGGGCTTGGAGGCGGGGAAGAGCTTCTGAGGTATTTTTTCTTGTCTGGAAAAGAAGGATGATTACTCTTCAAGAAGCGTTCAGCTGGTGAAGCATCCTGCTTGATTGCCAGTTGTTCCCCCCGTGTACTGGCTTGCTGGGGTTTCTGCTCTTCCCCAATTCCTGGCCCTGCACAGCATCGCTCCCCTCTGCAAAACACTCCAGGTGGTTTGGAGGGTTTATTGGTTGATTTTTACTCCCAGGCACTGAGCAATGCCTTTGCCTTCCTTCTCCAAAGTTGCTTTCTGGTGATGGATCAAACACTGTTCTTGGTGTGAGATTTACAGTCCACTTCCATCCATCGGAGCTTGGATTTCCTCTCCTTTCCACCCTCCTTTTCTCATACAACCCACTTAGACACCAAAAACCCCAACTTCCCTGCAGGGAAGTGGCTGTGTGAGCTCAGGACTGGGCTCCTCAGCTGCCCACAGAAGGGCTCACCCCAGCACTCTCCAGGAACATTGTCTGATGCTGCGAATGCCAAAATCTATAGAGAAAATATATTGGGTTGCTTTATTAAGAAATAATCCATTAAGAGAGCTTCTGTGGGCTTTGGCCTGCTTAATATGGAGCTTGGGGCTAAAAGCAAAGTCAAAGCCAAGACCAACCTATTACTGGAGGTAATTCCTACAATGTTCTATTCAATTGCTGGTATGAGATGTTCAGAAGCCTTCCAGAGGCTTTTGAAATATCCAAGTTTTTTTCTCCTCTCTCTTTCTGTGTTAATTCTCACGCAGCCCATCTATGGCTGTTCTGTTCTGGGAGCAGCCTGTGTGTCCCCCCATGCTCAGGGAAGACAGGAGCAGGCAGGGACATGCCCAACGTGCCCATGCAGAGGTGGAGCCCGGGGTCCATATGGGCTAAGTTTAAATGATGCTCGGGGGACTTTGCAACCAACAATTAGACATGTTTACTCATGTATTTGCCAAAGGTGCCTCCCTGAGCTCCCAGTAAACAGCATCAAGAGCTGCCTCTCCTCTAGGGAAACTTCCCAGGGCAGATCCTGACTTCCCTGAGGCTTGTGGTGGGGAGGGCCATGCTACTGCAGTGTGTGGCAGCAGGATGGCCAGGTCTCACTCATCAGATGGTGGCAAGTTTGTATAGATGGTGAAGAAAGCGAGAGTGCAGCCATTCACCTGTATCGACCCCAGTTCTTGCCAGGCTCAACCACATCAAACAGCTTGTGGGGATTACTCAAAATTCGAGTCGAGCTGCGTGAGGCGGCGGGCAGGCTTTGCAGGGCTGGTCTCGCAGCCTGCCCATGGGCATGCCAAAAACAAATGCATTCAAACATTTGGTTAGAAAATGGTTTGGGGATTTTTTTTCAGGGTGGTTTTCTCTTTTTTTTTTCCATTTTTTTCCCTAGGTCTGGAAGCCATGGGTGAGTCATGTCCCAGCTTTCCTCAATGAGAGATCTAAAGCATGTTAAAAAAAAAAAAAAGACAACCAAAACATGTCTGTTGTTTTAATCATGGCTTAGTTTCACAAGACATAGCTGGTCTGGGCTATGATGCAACTGAGTCTCTTCTTCCAAGTCACACACTTGGATTTTTTTAAGTTTCTTCTGAGATCCTCTACCAGGCTGGCAAAGCTGGTACATGCACCCTCAGATTCCCCCAGGGACTTCTGCTGCTGTATGTTTGTGAGCATGTAATGTCCCGACACAATAAGCAGATTTCATACCTAATTTGTTCCTCTCCAGCACTGGTCAAGGCAGTTGCTGTTCTAATTTGAACTAGAAGCCACTGCAACCAGCTGCCCATCAAGGCTGCTGTGCATTAGCAGCCAAAGTGCCAAGGGATTTAGGAGCCAGGGCCCCGTGGCTGCACGTGCTGGTGGTCAAACGCAGCTTGCCTCCTCGCTGGCTTAGTCCCTGTTGTGTGAAGCATCTGTGCATGTGTGGGGAGGGTTAGAGAGTGATTTATTTTGCCTGTGGGAAGGTGGAGAGCTGCAGCCATGGGGATTTCTGATATAAAACAGTAATCGATTTTTATCTGGGTGTAAAACCCCGCCAGAAACCAGGGCACGCTGTGGTGTACAGGCACAGCCAGCATGGTTTGCCTGCTCTGGGAGAGCTTGGGTGAATAATGCACCAGTGAGAGGCTGTGGGGCTGGCTGAGAGCCTGCAAAGGCAGGCAGCACTGGAAGCCTGGCAGGAGGATGCTGGAGCAAAGGGCAGAGCTGGTTCCTCCTCCAGCAATGAATCCCTGGCAGCTTCAGATGCAGAGCTGCTGGGTGGGTTTTCCTTCCTTGCATTTAACACAAACAAAGAGCTCACAATCCTGGTTTGCTCTACTTCCCCCCTCCCCTCCAAGAAAAAGTCCCCCCCAACTGTGGAGTGAGTGGGAATATTTATGAACTGTGAGAACATCAACCACAATGTTATTTTTAAGTTTGTTTTTGATGAGCAGCTCTGGCTTTTCCATGACATAAATCAGCTGTTGTGTTCGGCTGCGAGGTTACGTTTTGGATCTGAAGGTGATATTTCCAGTGCCGGGAAACACCCGGACAAGGCTCACGTCCTGCGGAAAATCCTGCTGGGCTCTTCCCATCTGTACTCAGGATGCTTTGCCACATGTTATCATTTAGAAATGAGCTCTTTTCATTTGGCCAGGCAGGAAAAGTAGTTGGAAAACCTCACAGACCCGCACAGCCTTTTTCTCCCTCCCCTGTACCCTGTAGTTCTTGGGGGAAACAGAGCAGAAGACCAACATAGGGTCCTCTGTAACATTTGACAGCCCAGATCCAGCCCACAAGCCATCAGAGAGCTGCTGCTGGTTGTCCAAAATAACTGGGAGCTGCCCAGCTAGCTCCAGCAGGCACCAGTTCGGAAACTCCTGGGAAGTGTGAGGACAACCTTGCTCCCTCTCCCTCCAGTGGGCTCAAGCTCTTATTCCACAGAGATTTCTGCTTTCACTAGAAAATCATTAAGTTTTCAATGTCTCCAAACATCAGCTCCCAAAATCTGTCTCTCTACAGTGCATGAAAAACGTATCCCTGGCCCTACTATGAAGAAAAATGTACAGCATAGAAAATAATAAACTTGGTTCTTGTATTATAGGTATTTTCCATACAATGGCTTTCCTCCCAACACGAGGCTAACACTGCTCACATGGGCACCTACTTCCCTTGTACCAAACCCAGAACTTCCCTTACTCAAAGGGAAAATGAACTCTAGAATTCATTCCTGAGGGATGTGCAGCCACAGGGATGTCCCCTTGGGGGCCCTGCCCTTCCACCCAGCTGTGCAGTGGGCTTGGGCCCAGGGTCCCTGTGGGAAGGAGGAGCTGGGGTCTCATCAGCTGCAGGACTCACTTATGGATCTTGGAGCAGGGATTGTCTTTCTGTTCCAGAAGCCTGGAGGTAAACACAGAGCAGTCTAAGGAGCCTCTGGGGTCTCTGTGTGGAGACTTCATTAGGAATCAAATGCACGTTTACCCTGTAGAGTTTTAGAAATGTGCTGTTTGATTGCAGGGGTGAGCAGGGCCTGAAAGCACGAATGCAAGCGCATGTGCTTGTGTATGTAGGAAGGTTTTTAATCCAGAGGGCAGCTCTTCCCAGGCTGGTGTCACCCCGTGCTGAACCACGAGCTTTGAGGGAGCAGCTTTGGTGAAGGGATACAAGATGCTGCATGAAAGGGATGGCGTCAAAGCTTAAGGTCCTGAACCCAACACCAAAGCAAATGCACTGGCAGATTCTCAGCTGAGATCTGTGGGGGCTTTGAGAGTCACAAAACCTCACGAGTTATCAAACACCTCTTCACATTCCCCTCCTGCCGTGAAGGACCAGGCGTGCTGCATCCTCTTCATGTGGCAAGTCATGTGTTGCCATCGCGCCACGAGCTCCACAGAGGCACTGAGATGAGAGAGTGTGGCCTTGCAGGAAGGCTGGGTGTTTCCCAGTGAGGCAGGAGGATAAAGAGCACACACCTCAGATATCCTACAGATGGGCGTGCTGCTGCTCACCAAAGCTGATGCTTTGGGATGGGGGTAGTGAGCAGCCACTGCTACAGGAGGGCTTGTTTGGGATGGTTGGGGGCAGACAAATGGAATATTTCCTTGCCAGGCTGCTTGAGAGTTAATTCAACTTGCCCTTTGCATGCTAGAATGGGAAAGGCACCAGCTGCATATGGCTGGTATGACCCTGGAGGAGGATGCAGCAGTGCAGGTTTGGGTTTTCATTTAGACCCCAGCCCACAGGGCGTAGGGAGGGGGATGTGGTTGCTGCTTGATGAAACAGATCTGCTGAAAGGATGGAGGAGGACCAAGAGGCATTAGCCATGGCCATTTTTGACATCAGACCTTGATTTGAACACAGCACCCACCACAGCAGCAGGAGGGTAGAGATGTAGTAGATCTAGAGAGATCTAGAGAGCATTTATGGTTCCCTGCATCATTTCTCATGCCTACTGCCCACCAGGAGCTTGGGTCTTTTCTGCCCAGGCCTTGCAGTCCACTGTATCTCCCAAAAGTTTCCAAGTCCCATTCACATGGGGCCACCACAATGAGACCTGCAGGGCTGGTGCTGATGCCCAGGGTGCTGGCACCCTCCCAGAAAGCACAGTAAATTGGAGTAAGTTGTTACCGGTGTAAATCCTGCCCAGAGCTGGCATAGGATTAAGCCTGCACAGAGGGACCATGGCAGCCCTGATTGCCTGGGGAAAGTGGGCTATCAACTGGACAGCCCATGACTGGAATGTGAGGCTGTCCTTCCATTCATTCCTGCTTGCCCTAAAAGCAGGTGGGGAAGCTTGGGAAGTGCCAGGAGGAATGGCCTCAGTGCTCCCTGCTGTGCCCCAGTCAGGCCCTCCACCTAATTTAAAACATTCTGTGAATGGTGAGATCTGGACAGTGCCCTCCAAGAGGGGCAGGAGTGGTTGGGAAGCCCCACCCCACTTGCCATGGCGGAGGAAGCAGTGCAGGACCTGGTACATTGGCTCCATGCCACTGCAGGATCATCCTTGGCCAGCTTTGCCTTGCCTGGGGACAGCCACGAGGAATTGTGGTGGCCTGGGCACTGGGCAGGCAGCTCCCCACCGCCGGCGTCGCCAGCAGCGCTGCGGGCCAAGGCGCCCCACTCGAGGCAGAAGAGGAAGCAAAAGCGGATTTGCATGCCACGGCTACACCCTGCCTCAACCAAATTACCGGCAGATGAGCACCGGCGCACCTCCTGCCTGCTCCCTAATTTATGCAGGAGAAGCAGGGAGGGGTAGGTGAGGGGGAGTAGGGGAGGGAGCAGCAAACATGGCCATTATACATGCAAATGCGGCGCTTTGTGCTCCTTCAGTGCTTTCCCTCTGAGCACCCCCGTGTATTTTCCCGTCACTAACAAACTGGTCGCTATCCTTCACGTTTTGGGGTGCAAAGGACTTCGAGGGGACAATAGCAGCCGGTGCCGTCTCATCCTGCTGCGGGTGCAGTGCTGGGTGTCTCCATCCCCGTGCCTGCCCGGCCGGCCCTGCCTGGCCCCGGGGCGGTGTTTGGGCAGAGCGCTGCCCACACCTGCCTGCACGGCCGGCTGCGAGCCCCGGGGCCCGCCCGAGGCCACGAGCTGTGTCTGGGACGGAGAACAAAGCCGGTGCTTCACCTCCCCACCGACCCGCGCAGACTTCCTCCTTGGAGTATTTACCAGTTTTCTAAGGCAGCTTCCCATGGGGACAAGCCAAACAGAAACTCCTGCGAGGCTGGCCATGCCCTCTGGGTCAGACACATCCTCCCCATTTACCTGCTGGAGCTGCTGCCTCCAACGAGTCCAGCTGCGAAACGGGGATGTGCCCACACTCCAGAAGCCCTTTCCAGAGGCACCCCTCAGCTTTGGTACCTCTGGCCTTAGGTCGATGCTGTTGGAGAGGCTGAGGTTTGCCTACCCCTGCAAATCAGGAGCAAACCTGCTGAGCAACTTTGGTATTAAAAAAGCGAGTCCAGGATGAAGCAGTGGGAGAGCAGGATCAGTCCGTTTGCAGCTCCTCCAGCAAGGCTCTGTAATGGAGCAGTCCTTTGTGCATAGCAGGAATGGAAACAACAGCCCTCAAGTCTGACCCCAGACAATTGTTTTCAGTGAAGAGGGCTGGGGAGGCAATTAATAATGTTTAAACAAAAGAAATAAAAAAAGCAATACTGTATCTAGAAATTCTTCTGAGGGCCAGAGCTGTGACAGAAAGATATATGCTTTAGCATTGCTGTCAGAATAAATGACCCTCCTGAGAGAAGGAGTTTTCCAGGCTCTTTCTGCCCCACTGGACACAATTTAAGAAATGCACTGCTGCTAAAAATCACTAATTTTAGCTGGAAGATGAATTGCATAGGGTCATGTTTTAACTCATATGCTGGAAGGACAGGGGATATATTATTAGAGAGCCAGAATGCAAAGGGTAGTTTCTGATTAGAAGAGAACGTCGTCAGCATTTCTCCAATTAGGCGTGGGCATCAAGTTCCCCGGCACGCAGAGGGGCTGTTAGCAAACCTTTGGCTCCTCCGCTGGGAGCAGAGGAGCCGCTGAGCAAACGCAGCCCAGCTCTTCAGAGCTGCTGTGGAGTTTCTCAGAAAGAGCCAGCTCCTGGACTCCAGCCGTCAGTGTGCTGCAGCCCTGCCACCAAGGGACTCCTTCTAAGAATAAGAAAGGAGGGTGTTTTCCATGTCTCCTTCCAGCCCTTGCCCTTGCAGAGGGGCTCTGCAGTGCCGATTTTCCGTGACACGGATGCTCATCCCCTGAGACGTGAACCCAGATCACCAAATTCATTTTGCAGAGACCACCAAACGGCCATCTGAGATCAATTAGCTTGTCATTACTCATCCCCATCAGATCTGAACTGCTGACCTACAAGTGAAAGTCCGTATATTTGTCTCCCAGCAATGTGCAGACTCATCCAGCTATCTAATGAGAAGAGCTTCCTCTGTAAACAAAGCCGAGGAGGTCATGCTCTGGCCGTCCATCTCTTGCTCCAATTAGCTTGAACCCAAGGGCCGAGTTGAGCTCAGTGTGATGGAGAGGTAGGAGTCTCTGGGGTGTCCAGCTCTGTGACAACAGGCTGCTGACTGGAGCAGAATGGCTCCCATTAGTGACAATTTCAAACAATTTTACTACTTGAAATGCCATTTTAGCTTTGCATTTGAATGGCTGGTTTGTTATTTTAAACTGCTGTTCATAACTAGTTAGTAGTTGCAAGTATAGCCTTATTTATTGAAGATATGAATGTGCAATCCGGAGGCAGTATTTATCGGGTCATGTGCTTTGGAAGTTCATTATTTAGATTAGGATATGTAATGTGGAAGGAGATACAGCTCTTTTAATTAAAGGAGCATGAACTTGACTGAAGCATTTGCTGCCTGCAAAGGCTGTAATTATCACACATGATACAATTCTTCATTTAAATCTAAAAGATCCACAGCCCCTTTCCTCATTTAAATGTATGTGTTCTTGCATATCTGTTTTCTGATAGTGTATGGGGAGCCCTTTGAAACAGCAGTAGTCCCAGCTTTGAATTACTTCAGGGTGCCTGGGAGGCTCCAGTAGGTTTTAGACCACGTGGGAGAGTTGCTCCCAGTTTCCAGATTTTTCTAGCATGTGTGGATGTTGCTGTACAGGTGTGGTGGGTGGTGTTTAGGTGTCTCATTGTACGGGCTTGGGAACACAGATACAGAGAATCTGTGGGTTGGGAAAGACCTCTAAGACATGAAGTCCAGGGTGGAGCATCATCTGAGGGAGCATTTCTCTGCCCCTGTGAGGGGTTGCAGCTCCCTCCTCTCTGCTCCCCGCTCTGCAGGAGATGGTGTCCAGCAGCCAGCCCCTAAACCGGCTCAGGCTGTAAATCATCCCATCCATGCCCTGCATGCACTGCTGCAGCTGGGTCAGTGCCTCTGAAGAGCAAGACACTGCCAGCAGCACTGGGACTGTTACTTGTGCCTTTCTGGTGTTGGAAATGCAGCTGTGGGCATCAGCCTGCTCGGGGACATCTTCATGACAGCAGCTGCACAGGCAGACCACTGGTGTGACCCTTCCTCTGTGATTGTGTTGCTCTGAGCACAACTGTCAGCCTTGCTTAGAATTCACTGGGTTTATTACTGTTTAATTTTTTGACCTAAATTTAGACCAATTGTTTTTCCCTTACAGTGATGGAGAATTTTATTGTGAGCTGCATTTTCCAAAACCTTCTCAAAGGGGTGAGGGCTATCAGGGAAGCAAGTACTGGATCCAGTGGGTAATTTTGGATTTGTTTTAAGCTTCTCCTCTTTGGCGTGGGTGGGGTCCATTTTTGGTTCCTTTGTTATTATTTTAATTAGAAATATCCAAAGGCAAATGGCAGCTGGATATGACAGATGAGGCTAGTTTGGTGTTAGTGCCGTATGGCAGAAACCTAAACAGTGCTGTTTTTTCTTTTAGAAACAACGTGCCTCTATCTAAACTATTGGTATAAAGAGAAAGCTTTTTGGAAATTGCCACAGCTTGGAAAATAATTAGTCATTTTTTAAAAATCCTAGAGTTAATCAAAACCATACTCTTCATGATTAAGACTCTTTGAATGTTTTCTTTACCGAATCTTT
Organism: Nicator chloris; assembly: GCA_013400495.1. Classification (NCBI taxonomy): domain Eukaryota; kingdom Metazoa; phylum Chordata; class Aves; order Passeriformes; family Pycnonotidae; genus Nicator; species Nicator chloris. The sequence goes on from WAAE01010711.1 coordinate 479,158, forward strand.
AAATTCCAAATAAATCAATGCCTCTGTGGAATTTTCAATTGACACAAATTTGTTCCACCTAAAATGAATAGTAAGTCTGAGAAAGCAATAGGAAATTGTTAATTCATCACTGCTTGCTTTCCGCTGCTATATTTTTCTCCTAATCAAAATGCAACCTGATATTCAATCCAAGGAAAACATTTCAAGGAGTCCATCATGTGCCACAAGCTTCCAAATTTTGTAAATCTGATAGCAAGAAAACATCATACATCTTAGTCATTAATGTACACTATGAAAAGATAAATGTAAGGTTCAGTTTTTACCACAGTTGCAGCAACCTATAACTGATGGCCTTTCCACAAGATTCATGAGCTGATGGAACAGCAGCCAGAGGGACATTTCAATATACTGTGTTACAGTCTTGGGTTTCAATGTTTAAATGAGCAGAAAAAAATATCCCGTCTATCAGGCCTTGATTCAGAACAAATCTGAGGCACAAGCCTGAGGCTCATTCAGGTCAATGGCTTTTAGGCATGTGCTGAATAAATGTCTTCCTGAGCTGGGGCCGTACCCAGGAGCACGGCGAGAGCACAAGTCATTGGAAACATATTGGCAATGTAAAGAAAGCAGCTGCTCTTGATCTCGTATTTCTGCCTTTACAAGTCAGGATAAAGCTGTGCCTGACAAGCCAACCCCTTGGGGTTAGGACAATACATCTTGCAGGAAAATCCCACAAGAGTAATGAAGCTTTGGAAGAAAAATTAGGCTGAAGCTTATGTTCCACTGCAATTAAAGCACTCCTGAGCTCTGTGCCAGGTGTGTGTGCCTTGCCTGCACCAGGAGTGCCAGAAATGGAGAAGTGGTCCCTTCCTCACCTCCCAAACCATCAGCAGCTGGAGCACCTTCTCTGGCCCAGATGACTTTTAATCGCTGCTGCTGGCTTAGTACCCCAAGGAACTGTAATTGTCTCTGAACACGTGCATCTCACAGGTGCTTGGCACTATATTTAAGTTACAGGTTCATCAGCAGAGAAACAGGAGCTCTGCTGGGGAACGCTTGTCATAGCAAAGGCTTCATGTGCTCAAAATGGAAATTAGGAAATCAAAAGACAAAGAAACTATTCAAATAGTTTCTGAGCAGATTAATGGAAAATGCAGGAAAGTAAGTGTGAACATTGCCTCTGCAAGGGTCCAAGAGTTTCTGAAACATTTGGGGATCAAGGGAGAGGATGAAGCAAGGGAGAGTTCAATGCTGGGCATCTTTTACAAACCAGTAAGTGAATAGCTGATGAGAATATAACTAGCTGCTACTGCAGATGGAGGCTGTGACTTGAGGTCTTTGAATTGCAGTTGCTGCTTTGCTCTAGCTCATTTTATGCAGCTGAACTGGAAAACAAACTACACCTCACTTTCCCTACCTCTGCTCTCAAGATTTGGGGTGTTCATTTAGCTGTCTATAAAGTGCTTTGTGAAGTCTTTGAAGAGAAAGCAGGATGAAAAAAGCAAGTACTTAGTGCAACTGCTGATAAAGACAAAGTGCTGAATTTTAGGCTCCTTTTAATCTTTCAGCAGTCATGTGCTCCGTGGATACATGTGTTTTCTTACAGAGCAAAGCATAATCAGCTTTACATCCTGCATTGCCACGAGCACTTCCTCTTCAGTTCAAAGGCAGTGCAGAGGGATCGAGATGGAGAGACCCATCTTCATGTCCATATTCATGCCCACCTCTGCTTTGACTCTATTTCAAACCTACCATCTTGCACTTAGTAACCCGTGATCCTGTTTTCTCACTTCTGTGTTGTGGCAATGTCGCTTTTCTTGGAGAATAGTTCTTGTTTGTCATTAAATACTGGTGTTTGAGAAACAAAGCGGAGGAGGATGGTACTTCCAAACAAAGGGCATCAGCATGTTTTTAACAGCCTGCCTCCGTGCTTGGGACTGCAGCTAGTTACCCGAGGTGCTCGGGTTTGCCTACGTAAACATTAAAAAAAAAAAAAGTGGATTACAGGCAGCTTCAGAGGAAAACGTGCAGACCTGACTTTCAAAACACTTTGCACGCCCTTCACAGAAAGCAAAGGGAAAGCTGGTGCGCAGACAGGAGCCGTGGGAGCAAGAAGCTCCCAGGCAGTGAGTTCAATCACTGCATGGTGCTCCTGGGCTTTTGTTAGATGTTTGCTGACAATCACACAATTCCTAAATGCAGTGTTAGTGATAAATGCTGGGAAACAGACCCACTGAGAGCACAGCTAGGACTCTCTGTACTCCTGTGCCTGGGTGGGGACGGCAGTGGTGTGTGGCTTTGACGTTGAGCTCTAGTTACCTAAAGACCAGAATGACTCAACCAGCTTCAATTTCAGCATGTGCCAAAGGAATTCAGGGACTGCAACTACTTGAATTCAAAATGACTAGGGTGTATTTTTAGTGGACAGAAAGTGGAGGCTTTTCCCAGCTTTGTGGTTGTCAGGGGGAATTTGCATCCTGGGGATACTTTTAGGTGTCTATGGCTTCTTCTGTGGGAGATAAAATTCCATCTAGGGGAGAAAACCCACTGAAATTCATCCTTTAGCAACCAAGATGCACAAAGTGGTGGGTGACAGACCTTGAAACAGGGAAAGCTGGACCTTAGGGCTCTGCCCTGACATCCTTTATTGGTGCTCTTACATGAAAGTTAAAGTGCTTGAATCTGTAACTTCTGCTAAGGACAATTTTCTTGGTCATTGTGTAATCCCCTCTCAGATGAGCGGTGCCCAGAGAGAACAGGCCTGCTCTGACAACTTGAAGGAGCTGCAAAGTAACAGTTAGGCTTGGTTTCTCCTTCATAACAACCTGCAAGCTTTGCCTTGGAGGTGATGAAGGACTATGCTGCCTGCAGGCAGAGCTCTCAGGAAGGTAATCCCTGAGTGCCATTGCAGGCTGTCTCTGGCACAATTTCATCCAGATTGTTACTGGTGAAGCCTAAGGTGTGAATCCTTTGAATCTGTACTTGGCATTTCCCAGAGACAGAAGCCAAGGTGGGTGGCCAAATATACCCCGTCGTGACCCTAAAACAGTAGCATGAAGAGCGCACCAGGTTTTCATCTTTGGAAATGCATGCTTCAGGTTCCTGCCAGATAAGAACACACTAAAGGGCAAAGCTCTACAATGGCAGTAGGCTCCTTATAAGAGCAGAAAAGAACCATTAAGGTAGCATGGTGGAAAATGAGTTTGTTGCCAAATTGAATGACAGCAGATGTGATGGGGACCAGGATCCAAAACTTTGTGAAATCAGTCTGCAGAGTGCAAAACAAAAACCTCTGGATCCCACATCTGTGGCACTCAAAATTGATACTCATAAATTTGTTATTACACAATAACATCAAGGAAGCTGCTGCTAAGAGCAAAAGAGAAGTAGTGATGAAACAAGGCAAGGTCATGAGCTGCCCACCAGATATCCTCAGCTGGGCAGCCGTGGGATGTTCTCTGTGGAATCTTCTGACATGCTCAAGTGCCTTCCTTTGATTCCCAAAGGATGCCTCTTTGACTTCCTGCAATTAAAACAAAGCCTTGAACAAGAAAGAACAGAAACATCAAATAAACAGGATTCCCATTTTATGAAGTAGTTAGACATACAGTGAAGACCAGCCAGGTTGGAACTGAAGCAATACAGTTGAAAAGTAGATGATGAAAATGGGGAGGAAAAGCTCCCATTCAGGATCTTTCCTCAGAAAGATGAAGCACAGCAGACTGCTAGATAAAAGGGACATAAGCAACCTTGGATCTGACAGTAGAGTGGAAATCCCCTGGCTGGAGAAAAGAAGAGAGGATGAGGTAGCTCTAAGGAGATCCTAGGGTAATGGGCTCAAATAAACCCAAGAGCAGAAGAACAAGCAGTCAAAAAAGGAACTCCATCAATCAGTGGCCATAAAAATGTGCATGTGAACTTTTAAGAAATTCCCAGGGAGAAGAACAATTTGGGTTGAGAAGTGATGAATGCAGAAGTCTAAATACTGGTCACTGGCCCTACCCAAGCTAGTTTACCATGAGCATGGAGAGGTCACATAGCCTCCATGGGCCTCTGCTTCACCACTCCTTTCAGATCATGGTAGAGATATTGTCTCTTTTACATGGATGTAAAAAATAGATCACTTCAACAGGTATGAAATCCTTTCACTAAGGGAAGAGAATTATTGCTCATTATTAGCATGTGTAGATGATTATGTGCAGAGTAAATAGAGTTTTGAAGTATCATCCACTTCACTTTTTAGCTGCTCTTTGCTAAATCAGGGATGATTTCATTCCATCTGCTTCTGACAACCTCCTGTAATGGAAGTTCAGTTCTCCTGGGAAACCTACCCCAGGACTCAAGTTATCTTTACAGTTAAACATTCTCCTGTTAGCTAATCTTGATCTTGCTGCTGCGACTTGAACCCATTCATTACTGCTCACCCTATCTGCTGTGGAACACAGGTTTTTGTAGATATGAGAGGTGTCTGGGTTTTTATGAGTGGGTTTGTACCCATCAAGTGTGTCGTGCGGTTTTCACTCTAAGAAGCAGTCTGACTACTTACAGCTTTGCCAAAGCTCAGCTATTTAGGCTAAAGCCTTTCCATGCCAGGCATTTCCCTCAAGCTCTTTTCCACCCCCTGTTTTTTTTTTGCTTCATCTCTGCCTTTTTGTTTTAAAATGCAGCCAAAAATCTCAGCTGTTTCTGAGAACAAGGTTAGGGAATGATACTGCTGCATGATGGCTGAACTGGGAGAACTAGAGTGGGGACTATATTTGGAAACTTTGAGTCCTCTGATCAGAAATCTCAGAGAAGGACTGTGACTTGAAGGTCAACAAGTCAGGTGGTAACCTCCCCAAAATGACAGCTCCCCATGGTGGACACAGGTTGGTTGGCCTGGAAATCTCAGTTCATACTGAGATGTTCCTTGTGAGAGGTTGAGGAGGTTTATTCTTCTTGTCCTGAAATGACTTTTGTTCTGCAGCACAAACTCATTTGGACACAGAACTTGCAGTAAAGCAAGGTGTGGGAGCTCACTACACCTGTGTGCATTTTTTCCCTCTCTTCTGTTCTCTTACACCGCAAATTGTCGAGTCTGCAGGACAAACTCAAGTAAATTTGAGCGTGGGAGGAAAAGCAGGCTTCAGAATTTCCTTCAAAAGCCTGTAGATTATGTGGTATGAATGAAAAGGGAGAATGGAGGTGTGAATCCCGAGGCAGCCAGAGTACCTTTGCTTTAATGCTCTGCACATCAGACTGTGTGTGTGGAGAACACTGTCATTTGTTAATGTCCCTGTGACAAGATCCAACTTTGTATTTAAGGTGTACTTTTCCTCCTTCAGATTTCCAGGGTGGTTTTGTTTGGGTTTTGTTTTTCCTTCCCCCAAACAGTTAAGACTGTTTAAAATCCAGGATCTCTGATGAAACCCGATCTGCCTTTGATACACATTAATCATGGCTGGATTATGGGGTTGGAGTAGCCACTGGAATTTCTTTCTGGTGAAACTGGAAGTGACCTTTGTTTCTTCTTGTTCTCTGGGTCAGTCTCAAGCTTAACTGGACATCTACAAAGGCTGCAGCTGCTAACAGAGACCACAAAGGTGACTGAGGGGTGAAGAGCAACGTCCGCCACTCTCGTGCCTTGCTTCTTTCGCTGCTGCTGTAGTGTTGGCTCGTGGGTGTCTTGCTGATCTCCTTCCTCTTGGCAAGCATAGGTCTGGGCAGAGAGGGAAAGGCACAAAACTGCAGCAAATTACAACACTAAGCACTGGAAAAGAGGGAAAATCCACATATAAAAGGAAAATCCTGTGGTAGAGTGTGCTGAGGAATCCATCTTGGGACATAAAGAAGACAGAAGGGCTGTTGTAAATAAACCCTTCAACCTGGAACGTGCAAGCAAATCTGCATGGGGAAATCCCTGTTCCCTTACAAAGTCAAGGCAAAGTCTGTGAGGCTTCGTTCTGACCCAGGGCGCGCCCGTTTGGATCAAGGTGGAGGATGGGGGCCATCCTAATTCCTAATCAGTAAAAACAAATAGCTCTACCGACAGAGGAGAAGCATGAAAACAAAGTTACTATCAACACCCTGCCTTTTTGAAATCCCTTCCAAATTCTCCAAGGATAAGATCAATGCGAACAAAACCAATAACAGCTCTGTGTGAAAAGAAGGTGAAAAGGCAGCTCCCTCAGCAGCACACACCCAAGAACTGGGCTTTGCTTTGCTTTCTTAGAGCTGACATGAGGCTGGCACAATTTGGTAGCACCCCAAAGCATCAGCCAGGTATTTTTTTTTTAACTTTACGAGCTCTGTAATGAAAGCAGCAGTCGGCACCCCCTTTGCCAGAGCATTCCAAACCTGCCCGCGATGGAATGTGCTGATAAAGAGGAATATTTCCTTGTGGACTTTGTTTGAGAGAGAAATTTAAATATTGCTAATTTCCAGCATCAGCCTCAGCAAGAGACTTCACCCCATGGTGATCCATCTGTAAATGGTGGCAGCTCTTTCTAGCCTTGAATGTTTAATTAGACAACACATTTCATGACTTTGTCTCCCAGTCTCTTGGTTCTCCTAAGCAGATCACTGTTTTCTCTGAAAGCACAATAAAACAGCCAACAATCCATTTGTTACAATGAGACGTGGCAGCCTAGTGTGTTAGGTGTATGGAAATGTAAGGTTTTGATGTGATTACTGTGTAAAAAACCAGCAGAACTCAGCTCAGTTCTGAAATATTCATCTTGAGAATGAAATTAATTCTTTAGTAAGAACAATATTTTTAGAATAATCTGATGGTTTAAAAGTCAACATTTTGCTGACTTCTATGAGGCGAATTTAAAGTTGGGCATGTGGATAAATATCAGTGACCAAGATGACTGAATGGCAGGAGACTAACTTACAGTATCTTCAGGAAAACTCCTTAGAAAGAGAAGGTTAAAAAGTCTTCACATATGCAATTTCTTTCCACCACTGGATCTCTGAGAGGAAAGAATTATATCTCAAAGCTTACAAGAATAATCTCTTTAGAATCTGAAAAGTCACTTGGACATTATCTGTACCAAGACTGAATCACCTCTAACTGTTTTACTAAGTATAACCAAAAGTATAACAGACTGTAAGGCAGCTTGCTCAGTAATAAACATTCACATGTGAAAGAAGAACAGAGCTTTGAGTCACTGTTTAGCTTTTCTCCCCATGATCTCAAATTAAACCCATGAACAGCTATCCCTGCAAGGGCTTTGCTTCCATGCTTTGAATCCTAAGATACCCTGTGCTGCTCAGGCAGGAGCAGACACTGATGCAGGATACAAGCTCCTCTCTCACATCAGCCACCAACTTAGTTTGTGTCAGCCAATGTCTTACAGTGCTGTGCATGCTAATAGGAGGGGTAAAAACCCAAACCAAAACCAAAGCCCAAGGCCCCCTGAAGACTGGAAAAAAAAATTATTACTGCAGAGTGATGACGTTGCATTTGGTTTATCAGATTGATTCAGGCGGTGGAGGCTACTAGAGCACATTTTGAGTGTATTTTGATTACCTTTTATACAGGGTCTCTGCTTGTGACCATTGTCACCCTGATTCTTTCATTTGGAAGGAAACTTCAGATATCCTGGGTGGGCAGGTTCATATCCACTCTGAGCTGCCTGAATAGTACAGCTGGCTTGTGGTAGGCCTGAGGAACTGAAACTGTCTGCATTGTCCATTCTCATGTCTGGAAGCCCTTGAGATATGAAAATCTGCAGGCACTTTCAGAACAGCTCCAGGATTACACATCTTGTCTGGCCCTTTTATGTCTGATTGTGCATAATGTTTTTAAAATTTATAAAGGGCTCTCTACCATCACATGCCACTCCCCAAAATCAGGCATATGCTCTTGAAGGTTAAGGGATGTAATTCTGTCCCTTTACTCTGCTTTGCTGAGACCCCATCTGGAATACTACATTCAGCCCAGGGGATCCCAGAACAGGAAGGGCATCAACCTGTTGGGGTTGGTTCAGAGAAGACTCTGAGGATGATCAGAGGCTGCAGCATCTCCCCTATGAAGACAGGCTGAGAGCTAGGAGTGTTCAGCCTGCAGAAGAAAAGGCTGCAGGGAAATCTTATTGCAGCTTTTCAGTACTTAAAGGGGGCTTATAAGAAAGGTGAGTACAAATGTTTTAGCAGGGGCTGTTGCAATAAGACAAGAGGTTATGGTTTTAAACAAAGAGAAGGTCGATTTAGATTAGATATAAGGAAGAAATTTTTTACAGTGAGGGTGGCAAGGCACTGGCACAGGTTGCCCAGACAGGTGGTGGATACCTAATTCCCAGAAACATTCAAAGTCAGGCTTGCCAGGACTCTGAGCAACCTGGTCTAGTTAAAGATGTCCCTGCTCGTTACAGGGTGATTAGACTAGATAGCCTTTAAAGGCCCCTTCCAACCCAAACTATTCTAGGATTTTAAGTTTTTAATGGATTATAAAATGCAATGTAATGAGACAGTGTGGCTGATAGCAGCACAGTAAATAACACAGAAAAAGCTGTCTGAACAACATAAAATTGAGTGCCATTAGCACTGTCTGTGTACTGATAAGAGCATCTTCAGAGCTATTTTCACAAAGGCAGTTTTTAAACACTTCCTTTTATGTATTCAGGCTTGTGTGAGTCACATTTTGTGCTCAGTTAAACTTTCTCCTCATTGCTCAACATCTGGGATAATGACAGTGCCTGGCTCTTTACATAGATATCTCAAGATCTTCATCTGGAGATCTCGAGTCACTTGATAGGTGGGCGAATTAAGGCATTAGAGGTGAAGCCATATGCCCAAAATCATCACTTAGAAGGCCAAAGGCAAAGCTGGAAGAGGCACCCAGTCCTGGCTTCTGCTTGCCAGACCAGGGAGACTCTGTTCAGATAAAATTTCTTTTAACAGTTGGTGCTGAGATTGGTGAAATGAGAAGACAAGGGGGTTTAAAATAAAATCTGCATACTTCCATTGCTAAAACATGTATAGTTAGCACAGAATCATAGCAATGTATACCTACTGCAATCATCATCACTGTCCCAAATAACCAGTATGAAAATCAAGTAGCCTTCTGGGATAATCTGTTTTAATTCTCTAACAATTGTGTAACTCAGGCTCCATTGCATCATTTGGAGGAATAATTTGTTCTGATGTTCTCAAGTTTCATTTCATATTGTTTGTACTAGGAAAAAAACCCAACTGTATTCCCCTGATTAATGGAAAGAATTTAAACAGATTTTCAATTCATTAAGAACCAAGGTCCTTGATGAGAGGTAACCTTTGCTACACCAGACTCCTGAACCTGATATCACACTGCACTTTCATATTTGCACATTTGTGACCTTTTTATGATTAAAAAGTGGCTATCAAGAGTCAGAAGGGTGTATTCAGGTGGATGTCCCAGGCTGTACAGGCCATGGTTTTGGGGGAGAAGCTGCACATATATGTTATTGAAGCAAAGGCTATTCCTATGTGAAGCACACTGTTAAACTGCCAGTGCTTACAACCAGAGACAGCCCAGGGTGTCCAAATCACACAGCCAGGAAAGGGTGGCTGTATCCACTGCCTTTTCATGTAGGCCTGCCCATGAAGACTTAGGCATTTTGTGGCACTGTGGTAGTAACCCAGGCTGAAGCTGAGGTGTAGATTCAGCTTCTCCAGCATGTGACTGGGATGCTCACAGTGGAGGCTGGGAACTTGGGCTTCAACAGCCTCAGTGAGGGAAGGGTCTCCTGTCTCCTGGCTGAGTACCCCAAATGCTTCGAGTTAGTTCAAGTAGCGCCTGTAGGCATCTTCTTTTCAGAAAAAGGCTCCAGCTTTGGAATCTGGAATGAAGAGATGCATCTGTCTTGTAGCCTGGTTTAGAGAGAAGAGACGTGAGGTGCTGTTTCCTCCCTCATACCTGCCGTGCTTGGTGTTTTTTAAGTGGTAAGCAACTTCCCACTCATAGTGCAAAATTGGATTGTTTTGTTTAACTGTTGTGGTATGGCTCTTATCTCTGTGTGCTAGGTAAGATGTTTAGCTATCAACTTTGGACTTGGCCAAGTCCTGAAAGCTGCACATTGTTGCCTCTGGAGTTCCTACATCCATCTGTGCATACAGTGCTTCCACAGACATGAACTGGTTCTGATAGCTCATGGTCCTTTTCATTGCCCATATCCTTCATTTGGGTTATTTTGGGAGTCCTCAGATAAGATAGATCTTTATGCTGACATATGCAGGCTAAACATGAAAGGCTGCTCTGGGGGTGAGCTACAGTATTTCAGGATGATTTCTGCATGTGACTGTGGGTCCATGAACTGATCAGCAATACTCCCCCACTGGTGGGGTGACTCCTGTGAAGATGTTCTGGCTGGGAGCATCAGTTGCAGTAGCAGTGAAATGAAAATTAGTCTGGGTGAAAGAAGTCAATTAATTTGCTCAATTTCTCCCCCTTTCCCCCCCAGTTCCCCCTCCCCCTCCGTTTTGTAGTACCCATAAGCACAGACCTTGCGTAAGTGGATTGCATTTCACACCTAATGTGCATAATTATATCTTGCAAACAGTTTATTAATGGATCTATAATCACAGAGTAGCTTGTACATACATAATGCTGGTGTTTGATTATACTGCAGCTGCCATAGATCAATGGATACACAGGAGTCTGGCTTATTAGTGTCTCACACGTGTTAAGTCTAGAGAACAATATAACACCAGTGACATGCAGTTGTTCATCAAATGCTGCTACCTAGGGGAAACCAGAGGTTTTAAAGACGTGGTAAAGAAGGGTTACAGAAAGAACAGTACATAACAGGACTTGGAACTTGAAGAAAGCTCCCTTTCTCAAAAACATTCCATCTGTAAATCCTTCAGTGGTGTTCCATCTCAATTATCAATGCACTGTAAACATGTTAGGTCTTATTTTGGAAAGGGATCTGTTCTGAGAATTCACTCGGAAAGCAGCATGCCTACAAAGCTTGACCATTTCTGTTTTCTGAAGGTGACTCACCCAGAGGACTGATGAACAGCCTAAGTTCTTGTGAATCAACAGACCAGGGATTTGCAGACTGAGCTAAGCCTACTAAAATCTGAGCAGCCTGAACCACAGCGAAACGGTTTGCAGAGATATCACCAAGATGCCTTTGGGAAGAAGTTGCATTTGGTTATGCACAAGGAAAAGGTTCTAGCTTGTTTTGGTGTGTTGTGCTAAAAGCAAAAAAAAAAATGTTTGGTGAGCTGCAGAATTCCCATGAGGTTGTATCCCATGTCTCACACGATAACCTCAGTTTTGCCTCTCATGTCCCCCAGCTACCACCTGCGAAGCTCCCTCTGATCTATGTTGACTGTCTGGCTGGTGGCCAGTGACTCTGGCCAAACAGGGTAAATAACTCCAAATTATGCTCTAGCCTTTCTTGCAGCAAAGACATTATTAGTTTGTGTGCCTCTCCTCCATCTAGTTAGGAACAAAAAAATAAGGACTTCACTGTCTTTAAGACCCTAATTGTCTTGTTAAATGTTGGGGGCTGAGAGAGGTAAAGAAAGGAAGAACTGGTGCAAATTTATAGCTTTTCTTGATGACAAAACATGTCTAAAATAATTGTTTTCTTCATATGAATATGAAATAATTGCTTCCCTTTGCTAAGAAGGTATTCATTATCCAGAGCAAAAGCTCTTAGCTAGCTTAGTGTCGAGAAACTGGATAAATTCAGAAGAATAATATGATCCTGTGCCACTATATCTCACCCCCTCCTGCTATCCTGTTTCTGCATCAACTGAGGCAAAAAGCATGGGCAGCGTCCAATGTCTTAGAGACTTTCTGATAATATCGACTCACTTTATTTAAAATAAAAACTTTGCAAAGATGAAAACTGCAGGATGACAAATATTAAACAAAAAGCTGCATGGGAGAAAGCAGTCAAACTTGATACTGTTTCCAAAGTCTTGAAAAATATATGCCAAGGTCAAAACACAAAACTTACTAGGTGATAACATCTCCTGTTTCTTATTTTAGGGTTTTACAACCACTCATCTTGCTTTTGACCTTGGTAATTTTTTCTTTTTGCAAACTGTTGTTTTGAAGAAGGCACAGCAGTTTCGGGGCTGAGGAGGTAGAACTGGGTGAGGTAGTAGCAAGCAGTGAAAGATTATTGGAGGTCAAGAGAGCAGATTTCTACCTTATGAACTTGGCAGCTCTCCTGCAGGCCTACGCTCCTGGTATTGATCTTGCTGTAAGATGAATAGTGATATGGATTTTTTTTAAAAATGTCTTATTTTGGGACCTTTTAGATGTGGCTGACATTCACGAAAATTTCACTTAAGGGTTGATATTAATCTAAATGAATCATGACAATACACAATATTTTATGTTTTTAAGCTCAGTGTATTTTCTTTTCAGGTTGGAAAAAAACCGTTAAAAACAGTTATTTTAAGGCTTTTACCTTCTGAATTTACCTATACATCTGCAATACAGTAACATACCAAAAATCAGAAGATACAGCTTAAACAGTTGTCTTCAGTTTTCCTATTGATCAGAAATGTATTAAGTTTCTCATAGCATATTTTCTACATTTAGAAAAAAAGTCTAAAGGTTTTTTTCCATCAAGTCTGTATACAATTAGTTAAGGGTTACAGTTACTTCACTCATTTTTTTTATTATTTTGCTCATATTTGATTCAAATTATGTCTTCTGGCTAACCTTAGCACTGCTGGCTTTGATTTACATGACTATGTGTAAAGTTAAGATTATAATGCTGAGAGATTAGAAAACCTCATTTCTTTATCAACAGATCTAATATGCTCTAATATTTTAATGTTGGCAATAGGTATCGTAATATGTTTCTTGGCTCATGCTGCCATCCTTATGATGCTCCAGAGCTGCTAAAAACTTGGGGGAGCCTTCGTAGGAAAAAAATTCCCAGAATATTGAGTTGGAAGGGACCCACAAGGGACATAGAATCCAGCTCGTAAAACTGCACAAGACCATCCCCTAAAGACACACTATGTGCCTGAGACCATTGTCCAAATGCTTCTTGAACTCTGTCACTGTTGGTGCTGTGATCACTTTCTCAGGCAACCTGATCCGGTGCCCAATCACCCTCTGGGTGAAGAACCTTTTTCTGATATCCAACTTATACCTCCCCTGAAACAACTTCAGGCCATTTCCTTGGGTCCTGTCATTAATTGCCAGAGACAGATAGGTGCTTGCCCCTCCGCTTCCCCTCATAAGGAAGCTGTAGACTGCAATGAAGACTCGAGGTATAACCTAGGTATGTATGATAAAACGGATTTAGGGGCAGGTGACGTATGTCCTACAGTGCTCTTTGATTGAATTAGCTCCTGTAAAATGCCTGCTCACGAAGAAACAAGAGTGCAGGTTGCTGTGTTTCTAGCATGAAAGTGAACTTTTCAAGCACTGGTGCAGTGAAGTGCTGGGTTTTGGTTTTGCTCTAGACTGACACCACGACTTCAAAGACACCGAGCCACATCCTGAGGTGGTGATGGGTGCTCGGGAACAGGCCCCCGCCTCGGTCAGTGCGGCTGGGCAGGCGGCGGGACTGACTGATGGATGCGCCGCGTTTGGGGCGGCAGCCAGACAGCGGGCTGGCTCCTGTCAGCGGCGCGGCTCTGGGACCACCCTTGGGCTCCTCCAGCCCTCACGCTGGCTTGGCGGAGAGAGCCAGACGAAGAGGTGCGAGGCCAGCGCGGCCCCTTCCTACCCGCCCCATCCTCACCGCCACCCTCGAGGCGGGGAGACACGGCGCGGCCACCGCCTGCTCCCCACCCGAACGGGCCGGCGGAGCAGGTGCGCGGTCCCTGCTGTGAGGGGAGCGCTCCCCATCGCCAGCGGGGCGCGGGGGGCGGCCGCTCCCCGCCCGCCGCAGTGCTGGGGCTGCTCCCCTCGCAGCGGGGAGGCGGAAAGCGCCGAGCCGCGGTGACGGGGGGAGCGGTGACGGGGAGAGCGAGCGGAGCGGCCCCGCTGCGGGCGAGACGGCGCCCGGCCGAGGGACGCGGAGGGGGCTCTGAGTCACCCCTCGCCCGCTTCCCGCCCGGCGGGGCGCATGCGCGGCGGCGGCGGCGGAGTTGTGAATGGCGCGGCTGTTCGGGCCGAGTTTACGAGCCGGGAGGAAGTCGGAGGGGAGGGAGCGGGCTGGGGGCGGGAGCGGGCGGCAGCGGCAGCATCGAGCTCCGGCGGCGGCTGCGGCTGCTCTGCGTGCGCCGCGGGAGGAGGAGGGACGGGAGGAGGGAAGGGGGGGCGCCGCCGGCGGGGGCTAACAAAGGGCGAGGCGAGCGCTGGG
>WAAE01010711.1:494106-541174 GCA_013400495.1 Nicator chloris
ACAAAGGGCGAGGCGAGCGCTGGGGCTGGGACAGCGCGGGGCGGGCGGGAGGGAGGGAGGGAAGGAAGGAGGGCAGCCGGCGGCGGCGGCCCCACCACCATGCCGCGGGTTGTCCCCGACCAGCGGAGCAAGTTCGAGAACGAGGAGTTCTTCAGGAAGCTGAGCCGCGAGTGCGAGGTGAGGCGGCGGTGGCGGCGGGGCTCCCCCTTCTCTCCCTCCCTCCCGCCGCCCGCCGTAGGGAAAGTTTCCGCGGGCCGCGGAGGGGCCGGGGCAGCCCCGCACCTCCTGTCGGCTGTGGCGGGAGCCGAGCCGGCGGCGCGGGGAGGCGCAGTCAGTGCACTCCGCTGCCCCCTTATCGCCGGGATTGGCCCCTCCTGATTGCGCGCCCTGTTCCCCGCAGATTAAATACACCGGCTTCAGGGACCGGCCGCACGAGGAGAGGCAGGCCCGCTTCCAGAACGCCTGCCGCGACGGCCGCTCCGAGATCGTAAGTGGCGCCGCGCTCCCCTCGGGGCCCGCCGGGACCGGGCCGGGCCGCGCTTGGCTGGTGAAATAAAAGTTTTGGGGAAGCCGTCGGGGCAGCGAACGCTGCGCGGTGCCCAAGGCTCGGGGTCGGCCGTGCCGGGACGGTACCTGGGGCCGGTCGGGGCCGCACCGTAAAGGAGAGTTTTCCTTAAGGAGCGGAATGACATCGGCTGTCTTACAAACGCCGAGGAAAGGAGGTTTTGGTGAACAGGCAGCATTTCTGTCCGCCTTAGGAATAGCGCTTTTTCACTCGAAGGTGTCAGCTCGCTCCCGGGCGGGGAGAGTGCTTGTCTGGAGCGCCGGGGTGACAGGGAGGGAAGGAAAAACCCCGGCAGTGAGAACGGGCTGCGCTCCTTCACTGGGCACGTGCTGCAGCTATGAGCTGCTCATTTCTATATTCTTTTTTTCTTTTTTTTTTTCTTCTTTTTTTTTTTTTTCTTTCCGGAAACAGTAGCTTTGAGAAATGAGTAACATTGTTCAGAAGGCGCTAGCTTACAGTCCTGAGTGTGCTCTTTGATGTATTTGTGAACTAAATCAAACGCTTTTAAAATTAGGCTTAGAAACTTGCAACTTCAGCTCCGTTTTTCTCATTCATTAAGGTTAGTTACAGACTACTGTCACCCTCTGAAATAAGAAGTGAGATGAAGTATGGCTCGGAGTAGTCAGGAACTGACTCCTTATTTCCTGGTTTGATTTCTGCTCCAGGTTGCTTCTATAGGATTAGTATTTCGTAGCGTTGTTAAGTTTGTAACTCCACTATTAAAATGCAGAAGTAACCTCTTTTTCATTTACATTATATAGTAAAAGACAAGGTAAAATAGAAAATAAACCCCACCTCCACCAAGTTTGGTTTATGAGCATTCTTTAATTTCACGTGGTATACATACTGCTAGTCAGTTCACAATGAAATTATTCTTACGCACAATGGAATTAGTCTTATGCACATCCAAAAATTCTTGGACATCAGTTACTATAACTGATCTTGTTCATTTGTGTTTGTCAGTAAAAGGATACGCAGTTACTTTTTACTGAATAACTTTATTTTACCTGAATCTTATCTTCTTATCTCTTGTTTTAGAATCTGTAATATTATTTTACAAGAGGTCCACTCTACACAGGTTCTTAATTTTACTATTTTTTTTTTACATTCATTTTTCTTTGTGCATGTTTGCTTCCTTTTAAGAAAACACCAGGGAAACAATAGGTAGGTAAGGAAGACAGAGTAGAGTTTGCTAGCATTGGAAGTTCCTGTACAGGTGAAAGTGCATAATATACCCGAATCCCTCTCTAAAAAAAAAAAAAAAAAGGCTGTGCGGATTATACCCAGCTTTCTAATGCAGCCTATGCAATTATTTATGTAAGTGGGAAATCGCTGTAGTTTCACCTTTGTAATTCTGAGCATGCTGCTGCCTTTTTTTTTGCCAGAACTTCATCCCTTGGAAGCTACCAGTGATGCATGTTCTACATATTTTCACTCTGCTTAATTATAAAACGGGCTCTATATTTCTTCATCTGAAACATCTGGTTTTGTTTTGTGAACAGGGCATGAGTAGTCAGGTTTATTTAGAAATGTAGTGTGTGTAATGACTGATGTTAAAAAGAGCTAGTAATTTTACTTTTCTTTTTTTTTTTTAAGTCTTGAATGTTTTTCCAGACATCAAGGATTTATTCTTTTATCTCCAAAGGGAGCCTTTGCAAATGACCTTACATATTTTGAAGCAGAAAAAAACCCCAGAGAGCAGCTCAGGGATTTAATGTAGAACCGGCAGTAGGTTGTTGGTTATGTGTGTCAAATAGCTCTTGATTGAATGAAGGAAATAATTACCGATATTACTGAGAAGTAACTGTGAAGTGTATTAAGTAAGATTTCACGTTTACTGGTAATGCTTTGATAACTTAAATAACCTCATGTGTTTGGTTTGCTTTGGAAGGCACTTATATTTACGTTGTCTGTGTGTGGGTCAGGTCGCCCTTGTACTACCTGATAAACTTTTCACAAAATTTGCAGCATAAATGTCTGGTAGCTTTTCAGACTGGGCTTTAAAAGGCTCTGCAGACAAGACTAGAGTTTTCTTACTTTCAAGTTTAAAACCAAACTAGTGGTGTGGGGTTTTTTTGATCATTATTATTATTTTTTAATTTAATGTGTTCGTTATTTGATGGAATGGCTTCCATGTAGTCTTGTGTGGTTATTAGCAGGACTGTTCTTGAGTTTGTCAGTATTGACCTATGATTTGATTTGAGAAGCATGTGGGTACTTTAACTGGATGGTTTTGTCTCTTCAAAGGGAGGGAACAGGCTTCAAAAATCTAGAGAACAAATATCTACATAGCTTTTTATGGTTTAAATAGTGCCTGCCTGACTCTGAGGATGTGGAATTTGTGTACTTTTATCTTCTTCTTTTCTCTGATGTTTTTCCCCTGTTTTTCATGACCCTCTAGCACACATTGAGGGTGGCAGCAGGAAGGCATGGGCACTTCACTGTCTTGCTGGGTTTCCCAGAGAGCAAGTACAGTCCTTTTGACCCAGTACCAGAACTGGACTGGTCCATAGGGCTTCAGTGGTCAGCTGGTTTAGTCTCAAAGATCTCACTCCTTGATATTTTAAATGTATAAATTAAGGAGTATAAAACTGATATTTACTAAAGATGCTCAGAGGTAGGAAAACAGTTCTTGAGCAGAGTAAGTGGTGAAGACTCAGAGTCACAAATATTTGGAGATAAGTATGATTATTTTGTTGATATGTAAATAACATCCCTTGCAAAAGCAAAGGGTTAATAGAAGGTAATGAGCCTGATAGCAGTGGTCTGCAGCTCTGACAGATTTGATACCTCTTATTTGTGCAGGTGTTTCCTTGATGCAACTTCTGTTACATCGATTGAAATGTTTGTCTTTGCAAACAAATGTTAATGCACCAATACAGTATTCTTCTGGCATTACTAGGACTGATTTGTTAATTTTAATGACATTGAGAATGCACTTACAGGAGACAAAACAAGCAAACAAAAACAACAACAACTTAAAAATCTGTTTTTAAGGATAGCCTGGAACCAAAATTGGTTGCAGAGCCTTAGTCTCCCTTGGAGGAGGGGGAAGAGCCAAGACAAAGCACTTCTACTTTCAAAATGGGAGGTATTAATCCTGTGACAGTGTTGCAGTCCATGACTAGAACTATCTTAAATAACATGTAGCTATAGTGTCACAGGTAGCAGTACAGTTATACCATGAAGTGGCAGAATTCTGGGTTGCTTGAAAGAAATTTGGTTGTCAGGGAATTCCAACTGTTAAAGTAGTAGTTGTATAGCTTTTAAGAAAAACTATATTCTAGATTAATAGCCATTTAAATCTAAGTGATCATGGTAATAAGTACAGCCATTTGATTGCAACAAATTATGTTTAACCCTGGGATTTTGATAGGAATGATATGCTGTGAGTCTGTGTGAGTATTCACATGCTTACAGGACAACATGCTCACCTGTACCAGAGCAGAGTATAAATACTGTGAATCTGACTTCGGCTTGCAAAAAAAAATTTTTATTTCATGTCTAGGAAGTGCTGTACTCATCATGGCTTGGAGCTAAGATATTCAAGCAAATACAGGGAGTTTCTAAAGAAAACTCATTCCCATTTTCATTTGAAATCGTAGAAAATTGTTTGCTTGAAAGCAATGCATGCTTTTTTGACTGGGTTTAAGCCAGTCCCTTTAATGATTTTACAAAGGACTGCAGCTGAGAATTCCTACAGTTGCCTTTTCTCACTGACACAGCATCTGCTGATCTGGGTATCGCTGGTGTCTTAATGTGGCGTGAGGACTTTGTCCTGTGAAGCTTGATGAACTGTACATTGATGCTGCATTCCAGTAGATGATAAAATAGGAATATTTATGCTTCAGTTAAGTGTCTATGTAGGTATAAGTAGATTGTGAAAAGAAACAAATCCTTTTATTTTGAAAAAGTTGTCCTTAGTAATGGATCTAAGGAGTTAATTTTCCTTCAGCAGTACTTCTTTTAGAGATGCACAACCTCTTTGAAAAGCATGGGCAGTTTTTAATGTTGCAGGTACTAAGTTGGTGTAGGGTATCCAGACAGAACTGAAAGGACAGATTCTAATGTCAGCAAAACTGATTTGAAAGAAGTATTGATTCCATGTTGTATTTTATATCTGAAGCAGCCAATGGCAAATGTTGTCAAAATGGAATCAGATGTTTGTAACTTAATACTTAAGAAAAATGATGAGTGCATGTTTTTGACTTTAAGTATTCTCTATGCTGCCTGGCTTAAGACATAAACTGATGTAAAAATAAATGACTGCCTGCATAATTTATGTAATGTCTTGCTCCCTGATCCTGTTTGTATTGATTTTTCTAAAAGGCTTTTGTGGCCACAGGAACCAATCTGTCTCTCCAGTTTTTTCCGGCCAGCTGGCAGGGGGAGCAGCGACAGACACCGACCCGGGAATATGTCGACTTTGAAAGAGAAGGAGGCAAGGTAAGGACGAGATTGTTGAAACTGAAAGAAGTTTTTTTTGTTGTTGTGCTTATGGTCTTACTGGTATGGACTGCGCGTATGACGTGAGATTTCTGATATTGCACATCTCCATGCAGGTAGGTCGTGATGTGAGTACACGTGAAAGCTGGTAAGATAAAATATTGCTTTGTTTTAAAGCGTGCTAATGTTGAGGCAAATGGAAGAATTGGGAAATGTGGGCAGTGCTGGTGGCTCTGTGTTATTTTGAAGAACAACTGTTTCTACTGTCATGCTATGATCAAATTTTGGGGAACAGTCTGAGTTTGGTGTTGTGTAGGTGCTTCTAAAGTGGTTCAGAAGTTAGACTTTGGCCAATGCATTGTGGTAGACTAAAGAAAATTCGCACTTTCAACAGGTTATTTCATTGTATCACTGGCTGCCAGTTGGTACAGCAAGCAGTCAGTGTGCTCTAAGTGGAATGAAGCTTTTTCTCAGCTTCACCATCAGCTATAATACAGAAGCAGCATTGCTTTCAGAATTGATTTCTGAGGCTCTTTTTTTTCTGAGGTGGTTGTCCCATAGACTGATATTGAAAGCTCAAATTCCCTAGTGACAGCGATGGTTACTGTGAAGCTGGATTAGATTTGAAGACAGAAACCTTGCTTGGTCTCATCAGAATAAAATTACTGAAATCACCTGCAGCTGGTTTTGTTTCACAGGAAAAACATATCTTTAAAATATAGATGCTGTCTCTTATCTGTGCTCCTGTAGCTGCTTTGGGACAGATCCAAAGATCACTGAATTCAAAGGGAGACTTTTCTTCAGAACTCAGTGGGTTTATACCAGCACTTAAGCTCTCATAGTTTTTCTGTTTCAGGCTACTTTTTGTGTATTTGGGGTTTTTTTAACTTTTAATGGACTACAGAATCCTTCCTTTTGCCTAAATTTTTTTACCTACCCTTGTAACAAGAAACAGCTAATGCTACCAAACCTACCAGGCTGGAGGAAATACTTGAAGCATATTCAAGTTTAATGGCATATTGGGTCTTTTAAATGCTGCTAGGTGGAAGATAAATATTTCCTATAGTGGGAAAACTTGATTGGAAGAAAAAAAAATTCCTGAGGGCAGTTATGGTATGTGGAATTCAAGTTAATGAGTTTTTTTGGAAAAAATTGTTTTCCATTTAGTCCTGTGAGGCTTGCAGAAATTTGACAAATTGGGGGAGAAGTGAAGTTGACTGTCTGGATACTGACTGCTTTGCTAAGGAAACTGAATTGAATCTGGCTCTTACTGAAAAATATTGATTCTGGCTCACAATTGAATGAGGAATTTTTCTTGTAATGTGTAAGAAGACTGAAGTCTCTCTTCTTGCCAGTTCAAAACTAATTTTATTTACTCCTATGATTTTTTTTAACTTTGTTTTCTCTGAATGAATTCTTAAAGTACTGAACTACTACATCCATTTTCTTGTGTTGTCTTAATCATGTAAGAGCATGGTAGGTATGCTGTATATTAAAATAGAACATGAGCCTCATTAATGAATGCCAATCCTTCTTTTATGTGTGTTTACAGTAAATTCTAGACTGCTTCACTGAAATGTTTAGAAGAATTCCTCTGAATGAGGCTAGAGGTGGACAAAGAGATAAATGGGAATAATGTTATGCTCAGTATTAACAAATCACAAATTCGCTGTTGTAATCAGCCCTTACTTGTGTAAATCACAATGAATGCAGGCTTGCTCTGCACAGAATTAAACTTCTCTGAAACTAAACCACTCCCATGATTGGAGCAGAGGAATGAGCAGAGTGGGAGAGTGTTTTATGTTATCAACGGAAACAGTTAAGAGTTTCATATGAATCGTCTGAGATTTTGTTCTCTCTAGATTTTTGTCATTTGGTTTAATTAAGAATTTCTTTCACAGGCTTCAGCAGTCTCTTAAAACCATGTGATTTTTGTAGCTCTGTGCAACATTGTTTTATGAGCTTTGATTCTTGAGGCAGTGCATAATGTGTGTTTGTTCATCACTGGATTTATGCCAGCAAGGCATGTTTTTAATTATATGAATAAAAAAAGGCTATGGGAGAAGCTGTCAGTTAATAATTATCTTAGGCATTAGTTTGAGATCTAGAATGTAGATAAACTTACCAACATTAGAATATTTTTATTCTGGAATTCTACTTTGGTGTTTGGCTAAACAATGATGTCCCAAAATAGTTTATCCAGCTTTGAAGTATGTCACTATTGTGCTAAAGCAGTTTTGTACACAGATTGACAAAGCTACCAATACAGCATTTGCTACAATTGCTGCTTAAATGATTGAATTTTAGAAAGAGCAACACTGTTGTGAAAGTTGGGATTCTGCAAATACATACTTCATAGGCTTGAGGTTTTTCAATCTGGTATTTCTTAACTGAGGGGTTTTTTTTATATGCTTAATTTGCCTTTTAATTTGATGCATCTGATGTTCACAATGGGTGGGTAGGCCTCTGGTGGATACCCTGTCTTCATTAATCCAAGAATTGGATGGCTCTGTGTATGCTTAATGTTTCTACTCATTTTAAACTCAAGTTTAGGTAGGTTGTTGTTTTTTTTTTTTTTAGAGATAGCTTTAACATTCTGTGCTGCCTTTGACCTGCAGCAAATTTAATTGTCTGTTTGAGCAATTTTTCAGGTTTGTCATAGCAGAAGAAAAAGCAGCACTAAAAATAGGTCCCTAGATCATAAAAATAATAGAACATTGGATTTTATTGTGGTTGTGGGTGTGTGTGTGGGTGCGTACTTTGTAGTGTGTGTCCTGTTTCTGGGGAGCTAAACCTTACCAAGGCTTTCTGAGCCTCTGTGTTGTCACCTAATGTCCAGGGGTTTTATTTGTTTCTTTGGTAAAGAATAAATGAGTAGGTGTTAAGAAATTGAAAGATAGGCAGTGTAGTAGTCTAATGTATTGCCTGAAATATTGAATAATTAAACCTTGCAATTAAACAGAGAGCTTTATTTTCACCTTGGTTTCTGGTATCATTAATGACTTATGCTAGTTTTAAAGTGATTAATGAAGTTCTGTAATTTTTATTTCAATTTTGTACTGTGACATACGAACTTAAGGCTGAGCTGTGCATGGCCTTCAGTGCTTCTCAAAATCTAATCTTTTTCAAAGTCCCTTTGTTTTGTTAAGAACTGTCTGGTCAACTTTTTTTGCATGATTCATTTTGTATACTTCTTAGAGTAAGATAATGTCCCGAGTTTTCATTTCTTCTTCAAGATATTTCTATAGCTCCACTCTTTCTTGCTTGAAAGAACATTAATTCTCAGATATTCTTTTTTACTGTTTAAATACCAGTCACTGATGAAGTCTGTGGAGTTTTTTTACTTCCCCTCCCCTTTATAATACAATTCTCCTTCTCATTGTAATGCAGCTTTACTTCCTGTCTGTTCTTTAGCAGCAGCTGCTCGTAAACCAGAGTCTTCCACACGGGTTTATTTGCTCTAATATGCTGTGGACTCTGCAGCTTTGGAGGAAAGCACATCAGACATGATTTAAATTGATTCAGAGTGCCTGCTGTGCCACATGTGATGTAGCTGGGCTTTCTACTCATTAACCATTAACTGTGTTCTAGCCATAACTAAAGATTTTCAGTTTTCTTCCTAAAGATGCTGAGTTTTTACTTGCACAGTTTTTTGTCATAACTAGATTTTATTTTGCTCTAAGTTGGTGTTAACTGTTTGGATGAATATTAAAAGAAAGCAAATCTTTGTTATACTTTGTTCTGCTTTGTTATGTTACAGCAGAAACAGTTCCCTGATGAGAAATAGTTTCTATTAAAATACAGCACCTATTCAAGTGAAAACCAATAGAACCAGCTTTCCACTTTTTCTGAGCAGCCTTAAACAATTGTTATCCTCTTACTCAGACCTTTTGGGGTTGTGATGACCCCAAAACCCTATGGTAACTGGGAGAGATTCTTTGAGGAGCAGCAGGTGGTCAGTGAAGGGACATCAGCTGCTGGACTGTCTGTGTGCTCAGAGCCTTCGAGGTGCTTTAGCCTGCTCCAGCCAAGGGAAGTGGTGTTGTCCTAATGAAACCCACATCACTGTTGTTGCTTTTGGTCTTTCTCAGACTTTTCTGTGAGCTTTAAATAAGGAGGTCAGTGTGTGGTTATTCTCACAGCAGACAAATGGGTTTGGTGGTGTATCCAGTTTGTACCCAGGCGGACTAAACAGCTTGATTTTTTTTTTATTTTTTTTTTCCCTGGAGTTGCTTGGTGGGAGTCCTGTAAAGGCTTGGTGGATGAGAAGAATCCACTTTTCTTGATGATCCCCCTAATCAGTTTTCATCCCGGATCATGTATATGGTTTGAGTAAAATATTGGTTTTCTATAGATGCTTGTGATTCTAGAATTTATTGTTGTGTTTGTGCTTAGGAGTCCTTTAGCTGGCAGAGACTTCTCAGATTCTTTTTCTTTCTAATCTTTTTTCTTTTTCCCAGCAACATCCTTTGTTTATGCTCCTAAACCCATTTTTGCTTTAGAGGAGAGTGAGACTTTTTCTCTTTTTTTGTCTAGATACTTGGAAGTGGTCTTCCTTATGACCTGCTGTTGCATAGAGGAGAGCTGTTTCATCCAAACTCCCTTTGAAGCCAGAGTCATACTGTACCTGTGCTTATTCACCTCACAATTAAGAGATGCCTCTATGTGCATACAGTTTAGACACTATGAACAGTTAGGAGCTTGGATTTTGGGAAGAGAAGTCTTTAGAGGCCGTAGACTGGACACGTTGTGCTGGCAGGCAGCCCCTGGCTGGGTTTGGACAGTTGTTCTGCAGAGTGATTTATCATCGGGTGCCCTCCGCCACTGGAGCGTGAGTCACCCCAGGCACCTCTCATGTGACAAGGATCCACAGCCTTGGAATCCTTTCACCCCTCATCTTCCAAATACCTTTGTGACTGCCCACAGCCTCGTCCCTGTGTTGTGGTGCAGGCAGTGACGATGACATTTTGAAACAATGCTTGGGAACAGTACTTGCAGCACGGCTGTGGAAGCACTTAAGGTCTGCTGTCAGTAAGCCTGCTTCTGCTTAGCTTTTATGAAGTATTCTAAAAGCAGTTATTCAGTCATACTACCTTGAACTCTTTCCAGTGGCTTAAATGCACTCATTAGGGTTGTATAGACAAGAGTTCAGATATACCCATGTCATCATCCTAAAGTTTCCCAGAAGAGGAACAAAATTGGAGTTAGTGAGCTAAATTTTGCAGCTATATATAAGGACAGATGAGTGCTGTGTGGATGAAAGAAGTACTTGAGATCTCTGCAGCATAGATGCTGGAAGAAATCCAGACACTTGGATTGTTGAATTCTCTTGTTTGCATATCAGTGTCCACTTACTAAGCAAAGTTGCTAATATTATGTTTCTCTCCTCTTCTTATAAATGAATGAGAAAACTAAGAGAGTCATTGTTGAGAATGTCTGCTTCATTCCAAAAATCACTTAATAATTCATATTAAAAATAAGAAAAATTCAGTAAGATGATGAAACATTTCCTTCAAGAAACTGTCATTTTTCTGAAAGTTACTGAAATGGTTCTTCAAACTTTATTGTCCAAAGCACAAGTAACAAAATGAGCTCATTAGCTTGCATAATTGCAAGTTTGATGTTACTCTGTTAAAGAAAATTTCCAGTCATTGCTAAGGATGTTCTCTGCAGAAGCTGATAGTTTTCTACAGAATAATTATGACACTATGAAATTTTATTGAATGATGAAAGCTGAATAGTTGTTATAGTATACAAAAGACAAAAAGCTACTCATTATTTTAAGCCTTGATGCAGCACTACTTGTTGAGCAAATGTTTGAACAGTTTTTCCAGACTTGAATCCTGCTTAAGGGGAAGGGTGAGGCTGTTGAAGTGCTCGAGAAGGCAATGAAAGCCAAAGGGTAGAAGAAGCAGCTTTTCTTGCCCCTCTCTTGCTTGGGTCAGTTCCTTGGTGTGTTTATTAGTTGCTTGACCATGTCAAAATCAGGTAATTTCTTTTTTGTATAGTTGAGTATACTTGCATTATATGTTTCGAATTTTCAGTCCAAAAGCACAGGATTAGTAGGCTGTTTATTTGCACTCAGGTAGCGTGGTGTGCAAATGATGTGTTTTAGATAAACCTCTTTCTAATCCTCTGTTGCAAGTTGTAACTGCTTTTTGCTATGTGATTTTCTGAAAGCTTCAAAAGAACACATTTCACAACCAATTTTGAAATTTGTCTGGAAAATACTCTGTCAACCTGGCAAAAAACTGTCTGTTAGTTACTGGGTTTGTGAGCAGAAGCGTGCGTGTGTACTTGGAGCTGCAAAACCAGCAGCAATCCCCTGGCAATATTTTGCGCAAAAGCATTATTTTTTTTAATTGTTTCAAGAAAAAATGGGTCTTTTTTAAATGCATGCCCTCTCCATTCAGAGGGAACGTAGGTTTAAAATCCAGCCATCTTTCTGATGTAGAATGTAGTGTAAAGATAGGCTGATAAAGACCCTGTAAAGTTTCACAGGGGAAAACCCCAGCATATATTTGCCTTTCAGATTTTTCTTGTTATGCTCTTTGCGTTTTTGTTGATTTTCAGTTCTAGCTCTGTGGTTGGTTTTGTCTTTTGAAGGCAAATAGATAGAGCCTGGGCATGACACACATTCTTCTTTGGGAGGAATTAGTCCCTTCTGTAGTGACAATGTGAAAACTAGAAGCCGTCGACTTTGTGCTTTGTATTGGGTCTTTTTTGGGGGTTTTGGTCAAATCTGGTTCATGTTTTCTGCTTAGTTGAGAAATTGCAGTATTTTGGAATGATGAACTGTATCTGGAGACTTGGTTATTAGATGATGAGTATAATTTCTGTGCAGTAGCGTTTTAGTATTTTTCTGTGTAAGCTTCTAAGCATAAGTACTGACCAGTGATCGTAATCCAGGAATAAAATGCTCCACAGATTTTAATCACATTTGTTCTGACAGCCTTACTGCTTCATATCTGTTCTTAGTTATAGACTGTAGGTTTTTAGTTAAGTGAAATAGCAACCTGCATAATTTAATGAAACATTGATCTGCTTTCGAAAAGGAGTCATGATTACATAGTTGAGCTAGCTACACAGAAGAGAACTCACAAGTGCAACCAACCAAAAAACCATAAAAATACCAGGTTTTCTACAAGGGACTTTTAAATTCTGGCTCTCCAGTAAGGTTAGGAAAGTTCTTCAGCTGTTCCTTTTTTTGATGTTTTAGAAATCAAACCCCATCACTGTAGTATTTCAGTAATACACAAAGCATGTTGAGAGAGGTTTTGTCACAGCTCTGCTATTACTTACAAAGATATTTTTGAAATGAGTCTGTACATGGGTGTTTCTGCTACATAGAATTGTAAAAATGTTGCATCTCAGTCTTTACTGATATTTGTAGTAAAACCTGATGACTTAAATAAGCACACTTTGAAATTGAACAAAGTAATAATATCTGACCATCGGGTTTTCTATGAAGTTGAAAATGGTAGTATGCTGAGGTGTTTTTCTAGTTGTGAATTGGAGTGCTTTCTTTCCTCAGCTGCGAGTGAAATGTCTCTGATCACAAGGAAGCAGAGCTGGAAGAACAGGTCCCAGGCACAGGAATGGTGGTGCTGGGCCCAAGGAGGTGTCCCTGGGCAGTGCTCCTGCCCTGGCCAGCACTGTCCCAGGAGTCCCACCTTGGCAGCTGCTCAGGAAACAGCGAGGGCCTGGTGGTGTGTGGTACAGCTGTGCCATAGGTGCCACCCTTGAGGAACTTGAAGCTGTATTCATCTTGAAAGCCACAATTGGGTCACCTATGCCCAAGTGTTCAGGAAAGGCTCTTGTTTGGTCAGAAAGTATCAATTCCCATACATTTTTGCGGAAGAGTGTAAGGTTCGAATTTTAACAAAACCTCATTCTCATATAATGGAAGAAATTCCAAGATGTAGCTTTTAAAATAGAAGACATTTTCTTTGTGTGTTTGAAGAAAGAATAATATGTTTTGAGGGATGAGACAGAAGGATTGATCCAAATTAAAAGCACTAAAAAGTCTTTATTTCACTTATAGTCACTTTCTAAATGAGATTCTTTTCAGCTGTTTCTATTTATGGTTCATTCCAGTTTAAATTATGTTACAAGGTTAGTGTATGGGAATTAAACTTAGGAAGTCAGATAAATGCTGTAAAATTTGTTCATGACTTGGTTGCTTGTCATTAGTTTCTTTTAAACTAATGATCAGTATCTGAAACAGTAGTGTGAAGCTTTGCATGAAGTTATCAGCTTTTGCTGTAGCTTCAGTTATTACACTAATGAAGTTATTGTTCTGTTTTGTTCCCCAATTAGTTGAGGATTTTAGTGTATAGCTTCTGTTGCAAAGTTTTAGAAAAGCTTTTTTTCTTTTTTTCTGCATTTCATAGCTTGCTTCCTCTTTCACGCTTTGCCCCCTCTTTGAAACCCAGGCTAGAGACCCTTCTCTGGGATATGGAAGTGAGTCTTCATATTTTGGGGAGAACATAGGGATGGGACTGATGCAACTTTACATTTCAGAGGAGTTGTTCCACATCTCTGTGGCAAGATCACATTTTATTTATGAAACTGTATATATAATCATATGCTGTAGCTGTTAAAGGAAACAGTTGAATACATAATTTCTCGTTTGAACATTTTGTCTGTTTCCTTTTGCTTGCTAGTGAATACAGATAGTGTTAAGAGAAGCTGAAATGATGAGCTTAGCCTTACCTGTTTTAACACCTTTCTTTCCTGGAGTAAGTATTCAAAGCTGTTTCTTTCTCAGTGGCCAGTGTTTCATGTGAAATCACCAGGGAGACTGCTGTTTAAGTGTTTAAAAGTGGGGTATGATTCAGGGATGGTGGGAATCAGAAGTGGGATGGATGGACAGACAGACGGACGTGGCGCATTATGAATGGGCAGATGTGTGCGTGATGAGGCAGAGGGTGAGTCAGAACTGAGCCTCTTCTGAAAGAATGCATTTTGGTCCAGTGTGCTGGGAAAATGAAAACAGAAGGGAGGGGACTGCACCACTTCACTGAGAACTGGTGTTTCCTGGGGGGTGAAGTTGATCTCCCCGGTGGCGCTGGCTGTTGTGAGCCTGCTGATTCATTAGTTGGTGGGTGGTGAGAACTGTGTGCAATCGCTGGAGGAGGAAATGGCTTGGTTGCTGTAGGGAGAAGGAGCATTTTCTGTAACTGCAGGATGTGTGGATGGAGCACACAGATAGCATACCTCCAGCAGATCAGTTAAATACCCTGCTGTTGTGAGATAAGGGTTTACTAGATGACTAAAATAGGATGTGAAACTGAGGGTTTTTGTCTTGTGCTGAAATACGGTATGTTTTTAAAAAGTAATTGAGAATTGTCCTCTATTTAAATAGTTTGGATTTTAAAATATGAATGAATGGTGTTACAGGAGCCATGTCCCTGCCTGTTCTTAACAGCAGAGATAACTCCCAGTTATGTGGAGTTGGAGGAGAGGGTTGCTCATTTAAATGTAGATGAAAAGAAATAACAGATTAGTCAAAAGAATACAAAAGGGAAGGAGAGATACAGTGTATGTTGAAGGTGTGGCACAGAGGTCTTTGAGATCAAGCTGGAGGAAGCACAAACACAGTTTAACAACTCAGAGCCCAACTAAGCGTACTCATGAGCACCTTCTCAAGTTTGTGTGTTTATGGTGCTGTTTGTCCTCTGTCCAGATAATCTGCCAGGAGATAAAAGTGTTTGCTCTTGCTGCTTGTTCAGTCAGCAAGCAGAATATTTGTTCTAATACTAAAAGCCTGTTTCCTACGTAAAAGTAACGTGTCTATGTTTCTCGTTTAAAAATTCTAATGCTGCTTTGATCTGCAGTAGGAGTTTGAAATGGAAGATGTCATTTGAGATTAAATTAGTTCTGTAATAGCCACCCAAACAAAAATTCCACTGCTATAAACTAGTAAAAATTGCATGTTCCAGTATGTGACAGTTTACCTAGATCTCCTGTCTAACAAAGTTTTGACTGTGCCAGTCTGTGGAAAATGAGGGTACAAAATGAGAGAGAACTTGGTCTCATCCTTCAACGTGCGTACAAGGACTCTTAACTTAGTTACAAACTGTCCACTGTCAGTGGCAGAAAAGCCATACTTCCCCTGGTTTGTTGGATGCACTGTATTCTGAAAAGAGGCTGCTGCATAATTTAGCTTTTCCTCTTGTACGTCCCTATAATGGTGTTTCTTTATGTAGCATTAAATTTGTCTACTGAATGTGAATTTGGTAATTGCCTGACTTCCAGCCTCTCCTCCTTCCTTCTATTCTGTAGTGCTTTTCACCTGTCTCTTGAATTTTACAGCACTGACTGCCAGGCATTATTATGAAAAGTACCCAGAGGTGTGAGAAGGATTTATAAAATGATTTAAATGCAGGTGATCTGGGGCTAGCAATAAAAACTTGAAAGGCTTGTCCTAACAAAGACATGCTTTTATCTACTTCTATAATAGTCGGGGGAGTGGAATTTTGGGTCTTTTTAGAAATAATGCAGCTTTTGCCCTTGGTCACCTACCATGACTGTCTTGAGGCAATTTTCAGAGCAGACAATTCAGCATTTTTTTGGAAGACCACTTTGCTGGATTTTGAGGTGCCACAATAGGTAACGTGTTCACAGACAGCAGTAATTTGTTAATAATTCTGTTAAGTTCAGAAGTTGAAAGGGAACCAACATGGCTTTATCTGAAAAGAAGGAAATAATGTGGTTAAACGTTTTTGGCTATAATCTTAGGTGGTTTCCATTTTCCTGAAAAGGGAGAGGGGGGAAAATGGAGTTTTAAATTCCTTTCTCTAAAATAAATTAAAAAGTACCAGTAGGCATTATTGTGTTTTAATGAGAGAAAAGTTCCTGCATAAACTCGTGGGGTTTCAAGATGAATGATTTCTATGTTTGAATGATTATGTGGTAATTTCAAACCTTGGAATATCTTGAGAAGGAATTCCTGCTTTCAGAAGTGAAAAATGTTTATCAGAGTTCTGAAGACCTCCTGAATCCGGTGGTGTAAGGCTTCCAGGGCTCTGATTCCGGAGCAAGGGCAGACTGCTTCATCTGGAAAGGTCAGGCTGTGTGCCAGAGGTTCCCAGGCTGCTGTGTCAGCAGCTGAGCTGTTGGCCAGCGTGCTCAGGGCAGATTGTGAGAATCAGGAATCACGTCGGCTCTGTCAACTTGTTTCCCCTTTGACTTCTGAAGACTTCCATAGAATTTGCAGCACTGCTCGAGCTTCCAGGTGATGCATGAGGCATTTGAAGTATTGAGCCCTGAGCAGCTGTGTCTGAGCTACCTGCAGTTTGCACTGAGGCAGGAAGTTTGTGTGTCAGGCACTGGCAGCTGCAGGGACCAAGGCAGCTGAACAGCCACTGAAACGGGCTAGTGGCAGCACGACATTCCCTGTCAAAGAAACAAACAAAAAGTATTCCTAGACAACCTGGAAAGGCCTACGTAACTTTTGGTGTCCCAGGCTGCTGTTGTGGGCCAGAAGGATTGGGGAGGTTGAGTGAGAGGTAAACCCTAAATGAAGATCAGCAAAGTGCTCGTTTGCTCCTGCAAAACATAACCAGCATTACAGCGTGGGCTTTTTTGTCTTTACAAGACCCATAGTTAGCTTATACTGCCTTTTTATTTCCCTTATTGAATTATTCTTCATTTTTCTTAGAAGAGAATGACAGTTCTAATAGCCTCTTTTAACTGTCTTTCACTTCTCAACTAATTAAATACATCTATTAAATGGATGCTGCATCCTTCATTTGTTTCTTGTGAGATGAATGGGTGAAGACTGTGCTGAAGGGCTGCAATGTATTTTGAATGTTTGAAATGTTTAATCTTGAAATGAGGGCTGTGGGAGGTGGTTTCCTGGTAGTCCACATCTTACTCATGCTGGTTCTGACACCTCTGCTCGCAGAGGCTCTTGGCCAGTGGATGTGCCTGGTGTGCTGTCCCCACGGTGTGCTGTCCCCACGCAAGGCTGGGGTGTGCTGACTCTCTCAGATGGGCTGTGAGTGCAGACACAGAAAACCAGGCTGTGCTCTTAGCAGAGACCTTGCAGTAGAAGTGCTGGTGGGAAGAAGATATGCTCAAACAAATAACATTTTTTGCTTCATTGTTCATTCATGCTGCATGTTATACTAATTAAAAGGTCTAAAGCAGTGTCACTTCATACCAAAGTGTGATAAGTTGTAAAAATCAGGCTTGCAGATCAAATGTTTGTTTTCTTTGGCAAATAACATTACTTGTTTGTCGGTTCGAGTCATGTTATTCGTTCCCTTTTTTCAGCTCATGGGTTTCCTTTCATGTTGTTCAGTGCTTAATTCTGCCAGCACAGCCTTTGCATGAGGGGGCTTCCCTTCCTCTGTGCCTCCTGCTTCTCCAGCCCTTTCTTTTTTTGCTTGAGTGACCTTAGCTGGTACGTGTGGAACTGAGCAAGTAGGCACAGTGGGGGTGCTTTGAAATGCGTTATAGT
Source organism: Nicator chloris (assembly GCA_013400495.1). NCBI lineage: Eukaryota > Metazoa > Chordata > Aves > Passeriformes > Pycnonotidae > Nicator > Nicator chloris. The sequence goes on from WAAE01010711.1 coordinate 511,587, forward strand.
GCTAAACATCAATTATGCTTTGATGAGCATTTGCCAGAGGATTAATTTAGAGCTGTTAGAGGAGGCGCTGTCTGAAAGTTCTCCTACCTAGCTGAGCCTGAGCTGCTCCTGAAGGCTGAAAAAACTCAAATGGGTTTGGAATGTCTAAGCAGTCTTCCAGTCTGAAGTGGGTGCAGGCATGTGTGCAGGTTTGCCTCTCTGGTGATTTAACATAGACAAACTCCTGTTCCGTGAGAGGTTTTGACTTGCCAAGTAGGCTGAAATAATTACTGAAAGTTTAATTTTTTATTTCCTCTTCTGTACAACTCAGGTAATTTTGCTGTGACTCTTTATTTTGTTTTAAGACTGATGTCATTAAGTATAACATGTCAAACTCATTTAGTGTTGTATTTGCTTCTTTTTAAGTTCCCTTGTGACATCACTGTATCATCTACTGTTATCTAGAGCCTTAAGATCATGTATTATTCCATGCTGCAGCACAAGGCACACTGCACATTGGTGCTGTGCTTGGGTTTTCATCAGCTGGTGTTGCTTCTTTTCAAAAACCTTGCACTCATGCTAGAATTGACACAGGAAGACTTCCTTATTTTTAGCATGATGTGTATGTGGTATATTTTACTGAACCCTGAGCAGTTTGTAAATTTGAGGAGGACTGAAACCAGTGCTCGTTCTTTGTTGAAATCACTCATTTATTGGGATAAAATACAGTGTTTCTTGGGAGTAGGAAGGAGTGTGCTCATTTAGCTATTCAGATGTGCTGTAGGATCCTCCCTGATTGGCAGCATGCCACTTCCTTTGTGTCACAAAGGTAAGCTGACAAGAAAAACTCTTAGCTTAACTGCAAGTGGTAAGAATTCTAACTAAATCCTGGTGCATGCCAGTTTATAAAATGAGAACACAACTTAAATTTATTCCATCCAGTACAGCAGGCAAAAGTTAAAGCACTCACTTGATTAAAATGAGTTCTTGGAAAGGAAGCAGTAGAAGCTGTTAAATGAAGTCTCATGTTACCAGCTGCTTTGGATGTTCTTCTAAGAATACATATAGAAGCTTCCTGGCTCAGTATTTTCATTGTGCAGGCACATGTGTAAGAGCTTGCAAATTCGTAGCATGTGTTTTGCTTTTATTCCAGGTGTACTTGAAGGCACCTATGATTCTCAATGGTGTCTGTGTAATCTGGAAAGGCTGGATAGACCTACAGAGACTGGATGGTATGGGCTGCCTGGAATTTGATGAAGAGAGAGCACAGGTAAGACAGTCTGCCCTTGGTACTTACATAGTTGTTTGTTCTTCTGGAGGGAAACACAGTTTTTGCCATCACTTTGAGTACAAACTCCAAAGAAAACTTGCAGTATGGAAGTTCAGAAACATGTGGTTGTAGCAAAACACTACTTTAGCTGCATTAGGTCAAAATGTTAGGGGCAGGAATCACTTGTAATTTACAGCTTTGAGTGATTTTGCACTGTAAGTATGCTACAGAGTAATAAAGTATTCAAGAACACTCCTCTATTGTGCCTTGCTTCTCCCTAATTTAAGGAACTCATTTGCACATTAATGAGGTGATGTTAATGTGACTATGTTTGGGATTAAATAGAAACACTTCGTGTCAAAATGTCTTTGAAGCAGTCACAGCCCTGCACGCTTCCTTCAGGAGGCCTAGAAAGAGAGAATAGCCCTGCCACCCTTTGTGAATCCATGAGAAAAGCCACAGACCAAGGCTTTTACTCGAAATCACTCTTTGCTGTGCATTCACTTCTTGCAAAGCTGTGTCAGTGACTTGAGTGGGCTCAGTTCCAGCAGAGTCAGTGCTGTAGACTCCATGGATTAGGAGGCCTTCAAGCTGTAATGCCTTACACAGCCAGGACAAGTGTATAGCCCTGAGGAATGTAATATAAATCCCAAGGTTCTTGATTTGTAGTTACTGGGTTTGATACATAATGTTAAGTCACAGGACTTCTGAGCTGAGAGCAGGCTAATGGGAACATGCACTCAGGAGGAGACAGTGTTGTCCTTTCCAAAACTGGAGAGTGCCTGAAGGAAGTGGGTACCCTTCCAAAAGGAGAGGGGTCAGGTGACCTGTGGGTTTAGTTGTTCTCTTCTTAACTTCCCAATAAATGTTTTTGCAAGTGCTTGGATTACTTTAGTTTCCCAATGTGTATATGCTGTCTTAACAACACTCAACAATTCCCTTTTGTTGTCCTCAGAAAGTGTGTGTGCACTGAGGTTGTGATTTACTCTGTGTGTGTGAGGGGGTGTGTGCATGCTCTCAGGTGTCAGTGCTTTCCTGAGTTGTGAGTACAGGGTGCTGAGCTGGAGGTGTTGCACTGTGTGGATTTACAGAGATGTTTGCACTCAGTTCCAGGTGTGTAACTTCTTCATAGTTTGTGATTCTTGGCGACTGTGAGGTCGTCAGTGGTCATTCTATTTGCTACAGTAGTAGTGCCTAAGAGTGCCCAGTGTCACACAGAACTACACAGACACAGGAGTAGCTGCAGCCTTATGTATGTTAGTATTGTAAACATTTGGGCTATCTTTTACATTCTTCAGTTTCCTTTTTCCTGTATCTGTCACTCTGCTTCCTTGTTTAAAACTGTTGTAATATTGCTAGTGGCAGCTGACTGAGCTGCTGACTTTGATCCCAAAATAACACTGGTGTCAGAGGGGGCTTAAGTGCTTCATATGGTATTGCCTGTGTACCCACTGTCCTTTGTAAGAGGTCCAGCTGCTCTTCACACCCCCCTCATTTTTTGGAAGCTTGTCTTAAGCAAATGTAGTGCTCTTGCATTTTCCTGTCTCTTATGACTTCATACTAATGCTGGGATCAAACAAAATTTTTCTTTGCTGTCATACTTTGGAAAACATACTACCCTTCACCAGGTCAAGAAATACTTGAGGAAGAGAATCCATATGAGTTAACATGGAAGTATTTTAATTGTACCCGTTAAGCCACTGTTTTCTCCACTTAATCCACAGCCTATCCATGTCTTGCTACTAAGTGTCTTTTTGTTACTGAAAGCCCTGGTTCTACTGCTTACTCAGACTTTGATGGACCAACACACACAAAGCTGTACATAGATGCTTGAATATCTTCCCTCTTTCGGGCTGGAATTTCCCTGAATTTGATATTTGAGTGTCTTTTAAGGAACTGTTTCTGTCTTCAGTACTTTTGCACCTCTTCTGCAATAGAGCATCTTGCTATCTCACCAAGTCTTTTCCTACTGGGCTGCTGTGAGGATTTGTGTATAAGTGTGTGGGGGGGTGTAAGCTTCTCTTTTTAAATTTATTTTTAATTTTCTAGACTGGGAAGTTTGATTTTGTTCTGTTGTCATGTTGATTGCTCATTTTGTTGCTCCTATTTTGCTTGTTCTTATTTTTCTTTGTAAATTCATACCAGGAACATTTTTATAGAATAAAACTAAGATGCATAAATTATTTGGTCTCATACAGCTGAATTTCCTAAGCTATTATTACTAGAATTGAATGAGATTAAAAAAAAAACTTCGTTAAATTCCTGTTGCATAAGGTTGAGTTGTTGGTTGATTTGTTCTCATGTATCACCAAGAGTAAAGCAGAATTTTGTTTCACTAAAAAAAGTTGTGATGCTTTTATCCCCTTTCTCAGAAGTGAGCAAACCAGTGTGTCAGCTGTCAACACGTCTTCATTCTGGATGTCATCATACTGATTTTTTTTCCCATGAATTTATAATTTAGTTTCTTTTGGTTATGACCATTTCTTTAAAATATTCTGTCCAAGGCTGTATGTCAGCCTTTTATTTCATGACCACTCTAAATGATGGTAAAATGCAAAACCTTTTGATATAAAAAAGAATTTTCTTCTATTTAAGTCTGATTTAAAAAAAGAAGGTAATAAAGACATACATATCTTTTGTAAACTAGAATCCAGGCAGCTTTTCTGGAGTCATCTGGGAGATGAGCTTATCTGTTTTCTCTCTAACCTTCTGCATTATTAAGAACAAATTTCCTTTCCTCTCTCTGACCCTGGTTTCTACGCCTTGTATAAACATTAAAATGGCTGTAAAGGATAAAATTCTAACCTTAAAAAAATATATGGTGTTAAAGTATTATCTTGTTGGCAGCTTTAAACATTGCACAGGCATCCCCAGAAAGCGAGGGCGAGAGGCAGAGTCTGGGATTGGCAGCTGTTTGTATTTCCCTGCCTTGGGCCACGAGGGAGCCCCTTCACATCATTTCACAGAGCAGCTCCAGGGCCTGCGATGGTGCCCACGGCAAAAAAGGCAATTTCACATTTTCTCAGGCTGGGGATGCTTTATCTGAATTGAAAAATTTATGCACTTAGTCCCCAGGTATATTAAAACTTAGTTGTGCTCTCTGCATGTTTATGTCCTCTAACAGTCAAGGTCAGCGTTTTTTTAAATTATCAACTTTAAAATAACATTTGCATGTATGTGGGAATTGTAAGCAGAGTTAGTAGTAATTATAGTTAAAGAGCTAGAAGGAGGGAGAACCAATACAATTTATCCCTTTCTGGTTTGGGGAGCCTCTTCAGGTGGGACTCTTCCATTCTGAAAATTTTAAAATTCTGAGGGGAACAGTAATTGTGTTAAAAGATCTTTTTAAGAAAAATAACTTCCAACCCAATTAATAATGGCTCCACATACTACTAACACTTTATTTAAACATTTCCTAATAGCAAATACAGTTTGAAGGATTTTTTTTGAGTGTTAGTTTATTAAATCTGTTCCTGTGCATAAGCCATTACTGAAAATAAGCAAAAGGGCTGTTGAAGACCCGTAGGTTTCTCCTCAATTGTATTGGGAGTGTGTGCAAATTGGTGAAGGAATAACTTTCCTATGCATCTGAATTTAAATAATATAAATGATACACAAGTATTTGGAATGTTCATACTGACGCACCTGCAGCAGCTTTTGATAAAATGAAGGATTTATTTGGTTTGTAACTTCGATAATGCTTACTTTTAAGTGCAAGAGAATTAAATGACCACTCTTTGTGTAGTGCTAGTGGATTCTGTCTGTCTATACCTGTGAATACTATCTTCAAAATGGCTTTTATAAGGAGAATAAAATGTGTTGCCTTTTACATAGAACTTCTGAGAATTCCTAGCCTAAAAAAAAAACCCCAGCAGCATTTAAACTACTTTGGAGCAGCAGCTCTCCTTTGAAAATGTATTTTAGTAGTAGCTGCACTCCAGCTTTGGTTATCTCTACTGCTGTAGTGAAGGTGAGTAATATTTCATTAACCTGTATTGACATTTGCTGGAACTCGCCTGTATTCTTGCGGGTTCTGCAGGACATACTTGACTTTGCTGCCAAGGGATAGTTAATATTCAAAAGGAATGTGATTTGGTGGAAATGAGGGTCACCTTTTGTGTCACTCTGTGTCATCTGCTTTGGTAGCAGGAGGATGCATTGGCACAACAAGCCTTTGAAGAGGCTCGACGAAGAACTCGTGAATTCGAGGATAGAGACAGGTCTCATCGGGAGGAAATGGAGGTGAGGGTTTCACAGCTGCTGTCAGTAACTGGTTAGTACTTTCCCAACACTTAAGATTGTTTCTATTTATTTGTCTGTTTGTACAATGTTGTGTGTCTTGTTTGTTCAATGCTGTTATATAAAAACTGCAAAATGCATTGTGTTTTACTCTTGTAAAATGGATTTCAAGTTTTTAAAGTTTTGATAAGAATTCTCTGGTCATGTACTTTTTTTCCTTTCTGTAGATGGTCTTCTCTGTGGGTACTTAAGCTGTAGAGACATTCACAGAGTTGCCATTTCTTTCTGAAATGATACTTTGATAGCTGAGAGAGGGATCTTTTGCCTCGTGCATTTCTCATGAACGCAGAAAAGGCTTTGGGAGCTGCGGGGGCATAGTTTTGGAGCTTGTTATCCCATGTTGTGGGAAAAATTACCAGCCAATTTAATCAGATGCCAGAGTCTGCTTTCTTGTACAGGCTAGTTTTATTGTCTTCTCACCTTTTTCTTACTGGTGGGAAGTCTCACTCCTTTTTTTCACTGGTTTAGTTTCCCTGTCTTGTTCTTTGCTTCTTCAGGGCCCCACAGTCTTGAATCTTGTTCTTTCTTGATGAAAGCAGAACAAGAGAAATTGAGATTGAGAAAAGAAGAGCCAGGAAAGGGAATGGAAACCAGCTGCTCTGAGATGTCAGAAAGGCAAGAGCTGTAAGAGGACAAGTAATAATACATAAGGGGAGTTGGCAAGTTAAGTCAGGCTGCAGGTCAGCAGAGAATAGGGAGAACACAGAAAGGCTCTGAATTTCTTTCCCTTACTAATGCTCTTTCTTACTTCATGCTTCATCAGTGCAGCCTGACTTAACTGTAATCAAATACGATGAATCTGCTGGTTCTATGGTTTGTAGAAAATTTTATTATTGTTATTGGTAAGCTACTTTTCTTTTGGCATCCTTTCTGATAATTGGGATGATCAGACAGACTTGCTTCTCTTCCAACTACAACTGGAAGGCACTGAGGATGAGAATGAGAGGGAACAGATAGGCACAGAGGATAATAGCTCTCTCTTTCAAGTGGCTGGAGTATGTCTCCTTGCAAACACTGCTGCAGCCAGGTCAGATGTCAGCTGTAACAAAGGTAAAATCCTTGCCTTGGAGGCCTTGCTACCATTGGATTATTGTAGCAGCAGCTGGATTGCCTGAATAATTCTGTCACAGCATAGCTGGAATCACAGAATCACTAGATTGATCTTGAAGGTCTCTTCCATCGAGTCCAACCCAGCCCTAGCACCTTAAGTAAACCATGGCACTGAGTCCCACATCCAGTCTTTTTTTAAACACATCCAGGGATGGTGACTCCACCACCTCCCTGGGCAGACCATTCCAGTAGAATGAACCTGCTTGTAAGTTCACTTCAGAAGGAAAGTAGAATTAGCTTTGAGCTGTTCCTGAGGACCTATGCCAGCCTGCTTTAGTTTTAGCAACACAATAGGAACTTTATGTCCAATCTTGTCTCTTTGACTTCAGTGTACTTAAAACTTTTCTTAGGTTTTCTGTGCTCTTCATCCCCACCCCTCTTATTACAGGGAAGCCACGTGCATGCTGAAGGTTAAAAAAGAATGAGGCTTCCTGAAATAACTTCTGGAGTTCTGAGAGACTTAATTTTCCTCCGAGTGTAGAAAACACTTGCAGCTAGGCTGTGCAAAAACACTATTTCAATTAACAGTGAGATTGAGGTAATATTGAGCATCTGGGGCTTTGTGACAGCCATCAAAACTCATGACACCGAGGCACAAAAGGCAACATGCTTGACTGTCTGCAGGAGCTGGATTCAGTAACTTCTGAAAACACTCTTGCTGTTAATAAGGCAGAAGGCAGTTGCTATTAAGTGATGTCCTTATTAGCTGTTAGTACCCATTTTCTCTTGAAACAACAATAGTTGTTGTCCCAGCTCTAAAGCACTGGGGTAGATCACCTACAGAAAGGAAGAAAAGACAAAATTACTGGCTTGAATTATGTTTAAGCAGAATGAAAAGTATTATCAAAAGTTGTTTCAAATTTGTTATGTCAAATACAAATCTTTAATAACTGCAGTACATTGTTTTGCCTACTTTCCTATTTATTTTGGTGTGTGTGTTTAATATGGCTAATCAAGGGATTTTTTTCCTCCAGTACTTGCAGGTCTATAACTGGTTTTTACATTTCAGTTTTCATTCCTGCATTTGGGGTAGTATATCTGAAATATTTACAGACAAGCTTTTGTACGCTTGATCTTAGGACTGCATAAAAATTAGGATCTTTTGGGATGAGATGGGAGAGAGCAAAAATAGACTTACAATGCATTCCTAAAGAGGAATCAGGTTTCCAAATCATTCATTGTTACCCTTACTTTCAATCTAATGCAGCATTTGGGCAGAATCAAATGAGCTTTCATCAGTAAGCACCTGGTGTTCATGATCCTTGTACTGAGTTCTCAATAGAAAGTGATCCATAAAAGTGCATTCCTGTGCTTGTTGTATTTGTGGCCTGTATTGAATTTTTTGATGCTGACATGCTCAGTCAGCTTGGAAATACAGTTTGTCAGTGGCACCCTTCTGATGAGTGCATTGCTGACAGCTGCAGAAACCATAATCCAGACTGCCTTGTGTTCTGTTTCTGTAATTTCAATGGGGCCAGCAGTATCTTTGGTTTCACTACAGAGATGGTACTTGAAGGCTTTTTCTATGGAAAAGGCCAGTTCTAAGTGTGCTGAGTGAATTTTTATGTGTGTTATGCTATACACAAATGAAGGTACTTTCCTTGTGATCAGTTTAGTATGATTTCTATACTGCTTTCATCCTTACTAAAGTTTAAGATTTTTCTTTTCTACCATGCTTGGCATGGACAGTAAAACTCAGAATTGGCAGATGTGGAACAGGATCTCATCAGTGTTAATGATGGTTTTAAGAATTGCAACACTGTAGAAAATCAGGATATTTCTGACAGTAGAATTACAGCTGAAATGCCTTTAATAGAGACCAGATTCTGCTTCAGTGGGGGAGGGAAGGGGAATCCTGCAATATTCCACCCACTCCTACCCAAAACAGAGGCGCCAGCTCTTTGGAAATATTTATCCATCCAAAGCCTGGCAGCATATGAAAATGATCAGATTCAATTCTTTATTTATACAGCTTTCTGGGTAAAAAAGATTCCCTACTCTAAGTCTTTCTGTGGACTTAAAGTCTGTAGACCTAAAACTCCCCACATAGGAGTGATCAGTGATAACTCATTGAAAACAGTGTTGAAGTGTCTTGTGTGTGGCAGTTGGATTTTAGAATGGTGACACTTTGCAAGGGGAAAAAAATGCAAGTACAGTAACAATTTAGAAATCATCACTTTGCTAATTTTCATTTTTAAGTATCCTAAAAAACCCCCAACCAATTAAAAAAATTCTCCCCCCTAAAAAAAGGCTAAAAAACCCGCTTCAGGGTGTTGTGAGGTTTGTTTGCCATATTTTCATCATGTAGAATCCCTTCCTTTCTAGTTTAGCACACCAGATCTTTATTTTAACAAACATATTCTTTGCATCTGAGGGCATCTAAGGTGGATTGTGCTCGAATTTTCAAAGGTTATTTTTGTGCAATTACAGCACTCTGATGTAAATAGGCTGGGAGTGGATTTAGGAATTTGCATTGAAGTTTTTAAGCACCTCTGAGTTGAACTGCATTCTGTTACATTTTTAGCATAGTTTGTTTTGAATACAAGATGCTTTTGAGTTTTTATATCAACTTCTGTAGCTCAGTTACATCAGATACTGCCAATCCAGCCCCACTGTCCAGGATTCTTTTGTTTCAAAGATGCTTTTGAAGTCAGTGAGTGTTCTTAGTGCCTTCAAAATTAATAAGGTATCCCAATGGCTTTTACAAAAATGTTGGAATGCTGAGACAGTGAATGTTTAATAATACACATTAAGAAAGACCTTATCCCTATTTAGAGATTATTGTAAAAAAAAAAAAAAATGAGGTGTTTGAGCTTGAAGTATTTGTGTGTCCCCCTTTGCCAAACTAGGAGAGTGAGGAGACTAAAGGGATGTTGGTGAGGCAGATGTTTAATTTTCACTGTCTTTATCTCCTTGTGTCGTGGTTGAGAGAGTCAGTACGAGTGTCTCTGGTGTGGTTTCACTATGAATGGCCAGAGTTCAGTGTCAGGATAAGAAGTGTTCTGCAGAAATTACTATGAAGTTGCTGTCTAGACGTGAATTTCCAGGAAAATCTTCTGCTTGTTTTTCAATCTTCTGGCATAGTGGCATGATGCAAAAATGTGTTACACTGTCCAGAATGGCTAGGAGAGATTTAAACAGCGCTAGTTGGTGAAATTAGGATCTATTGGAAATAATGGCTGTGTTCAGTGTGGACAAGCCACAAGCAGGTGCCTCCTGGCAGCCCTTTGCTGGAGCAGATGGCACAGAAGGGTGGATTTTCAAGGGGTGGGTAAAGAGAAGAGGCTCTCTGGTGTGTTGCTGTGTGCAGGTGGGGGTGTTTTGTGAAGATTTGTTTTGTACAGACAAACTGTACTTTCAGACTTGCCGTGATCTGTGTGAGTGTGCAGTTTGTCCAGCTGTGTTCCTGCAGAGCTTGGCTAAGGATGTCCCCGTGGCTTTACTTGGGGATGGGTTGGATCTGTTCTCAGTCTTGCAATGTAATTTCTTCAACCAGTATTTTTGCAATGTTGTATTTTTCTACTTTGCGTTCATTTCCTTTGTTACTGCCATGCTCTTTGTTTTAGCAGCACTGTGAGTGAAGAGGCAGAGTGGTTTGCTCTCCCTAAAACAGTCTCTTCTAGCAATGGCTGTTTGTGGTCTTGTGCTAAATATAAATTACATTAATAGCTAAGCAGAGCCATTTTGGGAAACTGCATGAAATTCCCATTTAAAAAACCTTCATTTTGCTGAAAAAAACCCCTGTTTTGGAACTTTTTTTTGTTCCAGAAGCAATCCCTCTCAATACAAAGCACCAAAACCCCCCACCAACCCCACCCTTTAAAAATTACTGGAGTAAAAATTTACCTAAATTTTAAATACTGTGTCCTGCCCTAGCTTCTTACATATAGTTGTTGTTTGTTGGGAATTACCAGTTGAAATGGGCAAGATAGATTTCATTTAATTGTGCTGAAACTGGGAACTCTTAAAAAACAAACAGGATTTTGTTACAGTAGTGTAAACAGTTTACAGTTGAAAGAAAATAAAGTAGTAGGAGTGACTTTCATGTTCTTCCCAAGGTTCCAGACTGTGAAATTATTCTCCTTTTCTTAAGTTTTTTCTAAGATGAAACTCCCAGCGTAAATAAATGCTCTAACTAATTATATTTTTGTCAAATGTAACTGGCTTCAGAAGAAAGTATAATATTACACTAAGTATGTGGGGACTTTTTTGTTTTTAATTTTGGCTCGGGGTTTTTTTTAAAAAATTTTCTCATCAGACTCTCAGATTTTAAAGGGCTTTTTTTTCCTTATTAATCTAAAATTAATTTAATTAGTGTTTATTGTTCATACTCTCCAAACTGACAATGATAGAAGAATAGTATAACATTTAACACAGCTTTTTGGTTATGAAAGAAACACAAACTGTTAATTTTTCATATGCAGTGGGTAGTGTAGACTTGGTATGTGCTTGTATACAACCATAAATAATTTGTTTAGACACAGGATGAATACAACATAACTTAGAAAGAGGCATTAGAGTGGGAGTGTGTTGCCTCAAAAGGTTCTGCAGTGCCAGTCCAGTACAAGTGGGCCAGTTAAGTTATGACTGGTTTGCTTCACAAGAACTTAAATAGCTGGTGGTTGTGCAAAAGTGCTACAGAATGCATAGATCAGAAAAACAATTTGTGCTGCACAGAATCAATGCTGGCTGTAGGATGGAGGAGATCAATCTTGCAAATCAGGGAGTACTGTAATATAAGCGTCTTCTTTCAGTCAATGAAGGTTAGAAAGGGGCTGAGCAACAGAGGAATACTGTCTGGAGGCAATCAATATTAATTATAAATTTATAACCTTTAGACCAGCTTTCAAACAATACTTTCTAAAAGGGAGCCCTTTTTTTTTCCCTTGGAAAAGAAGTTTTAATGTGAAGGTAAAAATTTCAGTCTCTACTCGAAGCTCTTCAGAGCTGCCTGTTCCTGCTTTTTCCTTCCGTGGCTTGCAGTGACCTTGGTCCAGTTACCAGTTTAGGGCAGCAGAATCATTACCTTCATAATAGCTTTTAAACAAAGATGCAAGAGTTGCAAAGATTTCAGGTGAAGGGGTGCATGGGGGTCAGGAAGCAGATGTGCAGCTTGGCCTGGTCATGCTCCAGAGCTCTCACGGCCCGTGGGAGAGCAGGCTCTGCAGGTAACACAGTTCATGTGGGTTTTCAGTCTGTTTCTAGGAAGTAGATAGGAGTTTGAAATGAAGTCTTGATGGAGGTAAGTGCTAAATAACTCTTATCAATGGCCTTTGTCAGGAAAATTTTTTATTTTGACTTTCAGTGAGCTTGAAAGACAATCGGAATGGAAGTAGGAATAAAAAAGAGCATTGAGTATAGACTTCATGGCATTAATAGTTCTACAATTACTTCAGTCTAACATCCAGATCTCTTGCCAAGTTTGAGAGACTGTTTTCCATTATTTGAATAATTTAAGTGGTGCTTGACATTATAATTAAGAAAGATCAAGGCTACCTTCTTCCCAGGTTCAGTGAAGAGGAGAGCTGATAGCAAAATGGATGTTATGGGCAGCAAACAAAGCAACTGCAGAGACTGGATGCAGGCCATGAAGTCTAATGCTGATAGCTATGCCTGCTAGGAATGTGGTAAAGATCATATCCTCTCTGTCTGCCAGTGGCTCATGGATGCAGTGTGTAGTGGTGCTGCTGTGGCTAAAGTTCTGAGAAGTGAAGATTGAGAGTCTCTGTGCAAGGTCCCCAGAGACCAGAAAGCACGTGGGCTGCTTCATCAAGCTGTGACCAAAGAAGTTCTATTATATATAAGTTGACATTCTCACTATGCTGTAGGGCCCCAGTTTTGCTGACTCCTGTTCTGAGAAGGCTGAGTTTCTCCTGCCCTTCTATCGAGCAGGGGTTACTGGAGGCAGGGCCAGCATTTGAACAATGTTCAAATCTCTATGGGAGAGAGTGTTATTAACCAGCAACTCAAAGAGTTTTCAGTTCATTGCTTTTCTTGCTGTGGGTCTGCCTCAGATACCAGGACTAACGTGAAGGTGTGCTTGATTGTAACTGATCATTTTTCTGAGTATTGCTCTCTTTATTTCTGGTTTTTTTTTTTAATTTGGGTGGTTTTTATCCTGGGGTTGTATACTTTTCTAAAAAGTATATCTGCAAAGTATTCTCAGGTTTGGTTGGTTTGGATTTTTTTTAATCCCTTTTCAGGAAGTTGGCAGTCCTAAGAGAATCCAAATGTTCACTGTTTAGTTTTTCATAGCGTAGCCTGATTTTTCACTTATTTAGTAAATTATAGATGGCAGATGCCAAGGCACATAATGCATCTGCCCTGTCTGTTTCAACAGGACAGAGCTGCCAGAATCCAGTTAAAGAATTGCAGTGGAGTTGTCCATGGAGAGACTTTATTTTGGCTATTCTTTTTGTGACTGCCCTTCTTCAAATCAGCTCCCTCTTCCTTCCCTCATCTTCACCAGTGTCCCAAGTTGTATGTGCAGTGGATGTGATTGTGTTTTTCATTTCGCTGTGTGGTATTCAGAGGTCCCAATTTTCCCTGCTGCTTTTTTTAAGTGATTCACAGAAAGGGAGGACCATCTTCATGGCAGCCCTGTCCATCCTTACTAAATTTGCTTCCAGCTTTCTCAGTTCTGCTTTCTCAGAGCTATCATGTAAACCACACAGTGGAACTGCATTATCTTTTCCCGATGAGCTCATGTGGTAAGAGGAGTTGGTTTCCTTAGGTATGTTTGAGGCCTCAAAACATGCACAGGAAGGAGGTAGTTAGAGATGCTTTCTTAAAGTCAGTTTAAGGAGTTTTGTTGGCACAGTTGGAAGCAAAATAGGCTGCAGCATGGGGCAGGACTGAGTGGCTGGAGGAGGAGGATGGGTTCTGACTGTCTTGGCTGCTGGAGGAACTGCTTATGTGCCACCTTCCTTATTGCCCATTTGCTTTTCGTTTGTGCCCTGGTAACAGATGTAAAGCCTCCAATGTGCTTCTTGTTCAGAAAAGTCAGTGATAAAAAGTCACTGATTTAATGATTTCAAACTATCTATTTTATTGAGAAGAAAAGGGATATGATACAGATATTACTGCATCATACTCTTGATAGGACTTTCAGTCCATTCCCCTTAGCCTGTATTTAGGCTTGGGAAAAGCTCAGACATCAGAGGTTAAAGAGAGCTTAGGTGTAAGAGATACTATAGAGCACGCTTTTTGTTTGTTTACTTTCAAGTCAAAATGCTTTTGTTAGTAACTCTTCTCTTTTTTGTCAGTCATTAGCCCCATGGTACCAGCATTAGGAGTTCAGCATGAATAAGTCTAGAGTAGCATGTGATAGGAGGCTTTGAAATGGTTTTTTGCCAAATATGTTCCTGCAATTCTTTCAGCTGGTCATCAGCCTCTCTCCAGGGTTAGAGGTTTTCAATGGCTTGTGGCCAGTTACAATTCCTTCTGCGTTGCAGAAGATTTGCATGGCTTCATGTGCTGAAAGCTGAGTGCAAAGTATTTTTCAGTGTTGAAACTCCTGATGTGTCCATCACATTAACTCTTCTGTTCCTGGATATTTGGAAGAAAACTGGCAGTGTTGGTTAAAATACATTCATTTTTAGGATAATTCCAACTCTAGTGGGATCTGTGTACTAATTACAAGTTTCTCACGAGCAAATATTTGTTATCTTTTCACTAAATAACAGATGAAGAACATGTGGAGTAGTGTTACTTCAAACCTAAAATCAGCGTTTGACTGAAAAAAATGAAATACACAGAGAAAAGATGAATAACTGCTGTTTTCTCATGGCTCATTAAGCATGACTCATAGCAGTGTATTCCATTTCCCAATGGCAAAGATAGATGCATCTTTCTTAATTGAAGCAAGTCTCCTTAATCCTTGAGAAGCTGAGCCCATTATTCACTGAGAGTAATACTGGTGCTTTTGCATGGCAGCAAAAGGTATGTGTTTCAAAAATTACAGCAAAAACTGCCATTTAAAGGATTGATTAGCTATGCTGGGGAGTACAGGACCCCCAGTGGTGAGAAGTCTGGAAATTGCTGGTTTACATCTATAAAAGGGAAGTTTTAGCTTCCTGTAATAGGCTGAGGAGAACTAGCAGATACTGCCCTACTGATAGTCACACTCTTCCTGCAGGGAAGTCTTAAGGCTCTTGTGGCATTTCTTATGGAAGTTGTATTTTGCCAATTGTCAGTGGACAAAAATAGCACCCAGTGCTTCTTGCTCCACAATGCACTTCCTGTCTTCGTGCAAAGTGATTTTTCTAGTCTTTACCAAGCATCTTTTATTTTTTGTATTTTTCTTTCAGCATGCAAAGCACAGTTGTATAGTGTGCATGTAGTGCCCTGGCAGAACAGTTGTGAGTGCTAGAACAAGCCTGCTTCACACATTTGTCTTTTTGCACAGTAGTAGCACAAGGAAAGGAGGGTGCCTGAGTCAGAGCTGTCATTCCAACAAGTTGCAGTTGCTTGTGTAAATCCCCACTTACTGAATTGCAAAATTACACCTTTATCCATATACACTGTTGTAAGATATTGTAATGACTGCTTTTGGAACATTTGAGGGTCATTTGTCATGCCTTTTGCATATCACTTGAAAGGGCAAATCTGGTAGTTGTTCACTGGTGGCTTCTGCAAACTCTACAAGTAGCAATGAGGTCATGAATCATGCAAATTCTTTCATATGCTTTGAAAGAAAAGGCCCCTTTAAGCAAAGCATAAATGCAACCATATGCTCATATCTTGGAGCCTTCACTGAAATTTGACAATAAAATTGCTGTGCATGTGATTTGTTTTCTGAAGAAGAAACACTGTTTTTTTAGGGCAGTAGTATAGTAGCAATTAACTTGCTGGTCTTTTCTAGTTAAATGTAAAAATGTTTATCGAGTGCAAAATTGGTAGAAGAAAGATTTTGGTAATTCTTAAAGACAGTGCATGTCTTTGTTTCCTTTTAGAAGAAAGAGGCAGCAGTAAAACCAGAAGAAATCTTGTTACAGTCTGTTCAATAGAAGGGTATGCAAAGTAGAACTATTGCTGTTTTGTTAATTTTGTATTACTCTTAAATTAGCCTGGAAGTATCTATTCAGACTTGTTGAACAACCATTTCATATTAAGAAAATCTTTACAGCACAGTTGACTTTTCGTTTGAAGGAAAAAGGAAGTGTGGGCTTTCAGTGATTTTGATAGTCAAAGCTGAATGATTTGGCTTTTGGAAATAATGTAAAAATCTTAATTAAATACCATCTTCTGATACTTTGTATCTCTATTAAGAGGACTGTGTGCAGAAGTTGTTTCGAGGGCTGAAAGGAACACGCCCTTGAACACTTAAAATCATCAGTGCTGTATTGTGATTAGAGCAGTTTGCTTTCATGTGATTCCTCAGAAAGATTACTGAGAAATCTGTGGGTTTGTGCACCAGCAGTGATGTTGATTGTCACCTTCAGATTTCTTCTGCAAGCAGGAGAAGCAGATTGTTCCTTCAGAGTACGACTAGTGCAGATAGAGCAAATAGATTGGCTCACTCCTAATTATCTAAAGTGCAACCAACACTGAATACATAAATGTAGTAGGTAGCAGTTGTGATATTTAAGTTAGTGGAGGTGTTTCCAAAGCAATAGTGGCAATGTGACCACTAAGGACAGTGCAGCAGGAAATTGTCTGCTCTGGAAACATGCTGATTACTAGAGGGATTTATTGAATGAACTCCAAGTGCGTCAGAAAGGGACCATTGCACATGAAAATGTAACTTTAGATTTGCTTTTAAATAGGAGAAGGAAGCAGCAGTTCTCTGTTTGGGTGCAGCTAACCTAGTGCACTGGGAGCATACAATTTGGCAGACAAGAAGAACAGTAGATAAAGGAGGAAGAAGTGAACAGAGAAAGAAAAATCGAAGTTGGAAAAAGTGTTGTCAGCAGTGCATGCCAGAGGGCCTGGGAGTGAGCAGGCTCTGCTCGCTCACCCTTTGGAATGGGACTGCAGCAGCACACCATGAGCTGGGGCAGCTGCTGTGCTTGTGGGGAGGCTTCCTCTCTGTCAGTAAATGTGACTCAGAAGAGCCCAGGGAACACCAAAGAGCAGCACTTGTGCCCGTTAGTCACAGTTCTGTTGAAGTACTCAACAGAAGTGTTGTTGTTCAGTGTGATGGTGCAAACACGGTAATGGCTTGAAGGGTATGGCAGTGGCACAATGCCTGTGTTAAGGCTGTTACCCAGTCTTTCAAGAACATAGGAGAAGTCTTTCAGAACAGGGAAGTTGTCACTGGTTTGCATTTTTTTAAAGCCCTGAATATGGCAGGTTATTGCAGCTGATGGAGCCTCTCAGAATAAAGCCTGTGTAGTGATACCTTCCACCAGCTGAGAATGTGGCCTGACACTGTTTGAGTCATGTGCTAGTTACAGGCCATGGTGCCAGCTATTCACTCTGTAAACCTTAAATAAAAGTGCTGGTACTAAAATATCTTAAATACCAGGTAGCATGTATTAGAGATATTCTCAGAGTCGATGTATGGCTTTAAAATTTCAAGGAAATCAATGTTTTGAAGTATTTATGTGCAGCATTTGTGTGTGCTGTACCTGTGTACAGGTAGAGAAAGCAGATAGCCTTGTCTTTTACTGTGACTGCCCATACTTGATTCCCTCTTTACAATGTCATTAACTCAAACTGTTTAACAGAATAATTTATTTAAAGGAGAACTTACATTACTTTTGTTTTAATACAGGGGTACAATCATATGTCAGAGTTTTCTCAGTTTGTTAACTTTGCAGGTGCACTGAAGAAAGTAGTAAAACCCCAGCTTTTACAAGGTGTTAAAATGTGTGTCCATCTATAGATTAAATTGTGCTCATGTGTTACTACAAGTCACTTGATTCTAGAAGAAGCTAAAATAAATAGTTCCCTCATAAAATTATCTGGAGATGATGTGATGTACTCTACCTCATATTGTAGCCTTTCTCCCTAAAACTGACAGAAAAGGTTAACAGAAGGTAATTCCACAGGGAAGAAAATTATTTTTGGAAGAAGAGACACAGAATTGTTACCTAAGCGTTGTGGGAGCCTCTTGCCGATTGCCAAAGCGCTGTTTGAAGCCTGGCAGTGTGAGTGCCCACGTGTGTGGGCACGGGCACAGGGTCCCTGCTGGGAGCCCCGGGCTGGGCACGGGCACAGCAGGCTCAGGGCCAGGGCAGTGCCACAGCCCTGCTCCGGGGGGAAACTGAATGCTTTTCATGTTAAAAACTACTGCTTTGCTTACTGCTTGAATTGTAAGGTTTCTGCCTTACATTGGTTATGGTCTTAGCTGTGTTAACATGCTGGATAACTGATCATTTCATGGTTGCTGATCCTCAGTGTGTGTTTGTTAATGCAGGCAAGAAGACAGCAAGACCCTAGTCCTGGATCTAACCTGGGCAGTGGTGATGATCTCAAACTACGTTAATCAGCAGCAGCAGGCGTCCCTCGGGTCTGCACACGTGCATTGCTTCTACTTGGCAAAGGATTGAATAAAAGACCAGAAACTGTGATAACTGGGTATATTATGGTCTGTTTCCTGACCTGCGGCAGTCGAAGTCACCACCAACTGCCATGGTTTGCACTATGTTTATGTTACAATACCTGCATTTCCCATTTTAAGCATGTAGCCAGTGGCAATTCGAAATTTTGTTTTTTCTATGCAAACTTATTTTTGTTGGCACTATTTTAGTGAAATGGAAACTTATGCAGCTATAAAACCATTTTTCTCAACTGTAATAAAAATTGTCACTTAAAAATAGGTCAAGATTTAGAACAACTTTTGTTTTTGTTTTGGGTTTGTTTTTTTTTTTGTAAACTGCTGGAAGCCAATGCATTCCAAGCTTAATTTTTTAATATGGGCTTTTGGAATTTTGATTGTCTTTATTATGTTCCTGCTTTATTTTAGGTAATGCATTCTTATCTTTCTTTCAGTTTTCTTTTTTCTAAATTTGCAAGACCTTCTTAAAACTGCTGACATTATTTTGCATTATTTCCAAGCTAAACCCAGTGAATCAGAGCTGTTGGAATCAGTTTTCAAACTTTGTGGGTTTGTAAATGTTACGGTTGCAGTATTCATTTAACTGCTAACAATTCATTGGTTCCACTTTTAAAATGATAAAAATGTTAAAATGTATATTTTCATGCATTAATGCATTCTGCCCCGTTATGTGTCTTAGATTTTATTCTGTTCCAAGTGAGTTTGGATGGCTGTTATACCCTGTATATAGTGCTTTACTGAAACTCAGAGGAAGTCGCAGGCTGGCTTCTGTTTTATTCAGGGATTTTTTTAACTAGTTCTTCAAAGGGATACTGCAACTCCACAATCAGATTCAACAGCATTTAAACTGGGAACAAAAGTGATCAGCTGCCAAGGCGATATATGTTAAATCATGTTTAAGATAACTGCTTTAAGTATATTTTATATCTTAGGCTTTTTGTAAAGTTGTGCTGAATGGTAAAAAGCTGAGATGAGCTTGTGTGCAGGAGTCTTGTACTGCACATAGGCCCCTTCTATTAAATCTTATGCAAATTAAGACTGTTGCAGTATATATTGCATTTTCTAACAGGGTAAAATTTGGGATGAATTAATGTATGAATTAATCTTGTTTTATTTGGGGTGATGGTGAATGGACTTGCTCCAAATGTTTCATTGCATCCAGTATTTGAAGAAAATCAATTAGAAATGTGATGTAATTTGGCTTTGTTAAAATGTGGTGCTTCCTGTACAGCCTGATTGATTAAAAATGTCACTTAAATACCTTTTTAAAATAAGGGATCTGAATCCAGTATTTTAAGAATTATTTTAAATGTCTATATGGTTAGAACAGGTAAATCATCATTAAATTCTATAATTAAGACAACTATACATTCCTCATTAATGGCAAAAGAATTGATGCAAAAGAGGTCTTGCAAAAATGTAAGCAGATGTCAATGTGAAGGAGAATCTTTGTATGTTAATAATATGAATATTTAACATTCACTTAAAAATGTCATTAACTGTAAACTGTGAGAATGTCATCAAATAGAAATATTTTGATACTTCAATTTAAATGTGATTCACCTGAAAGATAATCTTTTTCACTCTGTGGCCACATATTCTTCTTGCTCTTCTTCCCCCAAAGAAATAATTTTTCTAAAGTGTTTCTGCAAAGAGTTATTTAAGGGACACACGCATGCATCTGCACGCATCCCTAGCCTTGGATCTTCTCTGCCATCTGTGTATTTTTGATGGAATAGTCTGAAGATTTATTTTAAAAGGTTTTCCTAACGTTTCAGACAGTGGTTTTAAACCATAAGTACACAGGAAATGATGCTATCAGATATTAACCTTGCTATCTCTGTGTAAATACTGAACCTTCCCTATCATCATTTAGCATTCTGCTGCTTTCCGTATCTTAATGCTGGCATTAAGATCACAGCCCTTACCCTCTGCTGGTTAGTGCAGACTTTTTAAAGTGCATTTTAAGTTATTGATGCAATTTGATATTTTTCATAATTTCTATTTAAACTGAAGTTGCATCATCTTTCTTGAATTCATCTCCTGTAAGAGTTGCCTTAAGCTACAGGATTGCTTTTGCTACTTTTTTGTGTTGTATGTTTAACTTTCATAATAAACTTCTGTGTAGTGAAAACAAGGTGCTGTGAGTTTTTTTGGCTCGCTGGTAGTCCCTGCTGACATACTTTGTTTAGGTGCAAGGCTGCCTTGGTGTCCGTGGCTAAAGCAGTGGTGACATCCAGTGGTCACTTGTCTAACTGACCCCTCTCCTCCCCTGTGTTCAGCTGCTGTTTGGGAGCAGCCTTTAATAAAAGGGTCTGCACTGGGGAAAATGTAGATTTTGCTGCCCTAAAACTCTTGTTTCTTACAACTGATATACCCTGCTTACTCTGCTTGCTCCAGGGGCCCCAGCAAGGGGCTGTGTGTGCTTACAGAGTGCTCGTGGGCACATTGTGAGAGCAGCCACCAAACCTTGTTAATTGTGCTGCTTTGGGTGAGGGGGCAACCAGGGGAATTCCACGTTCAGGAAATGGGGAAATGTGGTAAAGTTCTGTGGGGAAAATATGAATGTTGTATGCTACACCTGAAAACCTTCTGAAGCTGCTAAAATTTTAGGTGGTATAACTTCAAATAGCTAACACTGGCTGAATGACAGTGGTTAAGTACTGAAATCAGGTAGAGGATTGCTTGTTTCATAACAATGCTTTAGGAGCATTTACATGCAAAAGGATAATCAGTAACCTTATTTTAGATGTTTATGATCTGGCTGTGAACAGACCAGAGAGCACCAAAGAGAAACAGCACTGCTGTGACCTGTGGCTTCCCTGGAGATGTTCTTCCACATGAAAGGGAGGTAGCTTTTAAAAGAGACAAACGACAAACCATGTTGCTCTGCTTCTCTTGCTGAGGGCAAGTGGTGTCTGTCAGCTGCTGCAGGCTCTGCTGGCCAGGCAGTGTTTTAAAGGCATCTGTCAACAGCTGGTCATAAAGCTGTTGGGTAGTTTGTCCATTTACCTGCAAGCTCATGGAAGGGGTCACTTTTCTGCCCAGGGTACATCACAAGTGGCTGAGTACAGTTCTTGTACAGCCTTTTCTTAGGTGAAGGACAGAGGCACTTCCTAGATGGAATTTGCCTCTCACGTGTGTGACTAACAAAGGGAATCTGAAAATCTCCCTGCATGAGGCACATAACAGCAGAAAAGAATTTTAAAAGCATTACAGTCCAGTGCCTTAACTAGCGTGGCTTAGGGATGGCTGTCCTTGATGTGGGAGTGAAAGACCACTGGAAATGCTGGAGCTTACTGGAACTGAGAAGGATGTCAGGACCTGGAGCCCAACCACAGCAGGTGAGGTATGGTCACCTCCAGCTGGGTTTTTTAACCTCCTGCTCTTACATGGCCTCTTCTGAACCCAAGAGAACACAGAGTATTAACGATTTCTCAGAATTCTGAAATAGTTTGGGTTGAAAGGGAGCTTAAAGCTCATCTAGTTCCAACCTCCCACTAGAACAGGTTGCTCAGAGCCCCATCCAACTTGGCCTTGAATGCTTCCAGGGATGGGGCATCCACAGCTTCTCTGGGCAACCTGTGCCAGGGCCTCACCACCCTCACAGGGAAGAATTTCTTCCTGATACCTAATTTAAACCTCTCCTCTGTCAGTTTGAAGGCATTTCCCCTTGTCCTGCCAGTCCATGCCCTTGTCAAACGTCTCTCTTCAGCCTCTTTGCTTACTGGGAGGGCTCTGAGGTCTCCCTGGAGCCTTCTCCAGGCTGAACTTGTCTACACAGGGGAGGTGCTCCAGGCCTCAGAGCTTCTTTATGATCTCCTCTGAGCTTGCTCCAGCAGGTCCATGTCCTTTTGTTAAGGACCACAGAGGAGCATTGCAGGTGGGATCCTCAAAACATGGATGAGCAGGTTTCCTAGTTTCTCTTGAGGGAAACAGCAGCTGTCCTGGGCTCATGGTCCCCTTTCTGAAAGCAGAAAACTGAGAAAATGAACTGTGAGTGAAAACAGCAGCTTTTCTGTTCCTGCAGATCTGTGACGGTTTGTCTAATAACAACCCTTGTTCAGGTAAGGGGCTGGGAAGTTAGATGAAGATGTGGTTTCTGAGAACTCCAGAACTGCATGGCCTGGATGATCTTGGCAGAACTTCTATATATATTTTTTGTTTGCTGTTAGTTCCGTTCATAGATGTATTAATCCATCCTGTCTGCACACCAATTTCTGTGAAGTTGCATTATTTTGTTACTACATTTCCAATGCAAATAAGAGAATGACAGAAATGGCTTCAAGGATGGGAATTGCAGTGAGAAGTTAGAGCAGAGTGAACATTTGCATGGGCACCATTTCTCATAGCTCATTTGCCTGACATCCTGTCTTCACACTGCCACCAAATGCAAATCCCAGGCCATGCATATTCATCAACTGCTGCATGCTCAGAGCTGCTCCGGGTTTAAGTAACTATTAAATAGGTTTCTCAATTATAGGTTGAGATAAGTGAATTTTCAGAATTGCCTTGGGCTCATTTCTTAAAGCTCAGGAGTGAGAGGGGGAAAAATTAGCACAGAAGAGCTGAGTGCTGCCTCTCTGGTGCTATCACCTGGCACAGCTGATGGCTGGGGAATGGAGTGAGAAACCAGAATGCTCCTTGCTAAGTTTTGTGCCTCTTACTGGGCCTGGTCCACAGTTTATCACAGCTGGTTAGACTTCTGCCAAGCCTTTGTTGCTTCCCACAACCCTTCTGATGTATAACTGCTTTGGGGTGATGGGGTCATCTTTGATGATGGGGTCCTGGAGGACATGGGTTTTCCTGGGGCTCCACTTTCTCTTGTTCTACAGACTGTGATTCTCTGCTTTTCATAGGAACTGGTGGCTTTGCCACCTCTCCCCCTTTGCAATCTTCTTTCTTCTCTGGAGCAGGTCACGGGTTTAACTTGAAAAGAGACCTAGAGATGGAGCAAAGTTTACACCTGGCTTTTCCAGCTGTTATCCACTGGCTTGCTGGGAGAGTCTGTTCCTCTGAGCCTTTCCCACCTGCATGCCCAACCCTTTCAGCTTTTGTTATTCATACCTTACAAAAACCCAGCAAATCTAGGCATAGAGAAACAAGCAGTGTAAGGGAATCAAAGCTTTTTGTCTGCTGGATGCACTTGTCCCTGAGCACTTCCCATGTGACTTACTGAAGCAGAGGACTGGGGTGGTTCTGCTGCAGGATTTTGGAAGAATTTCAGGGTTTGGCCCCTCACAGCAGTGATGCACAGGGGGAGTGACCTCTTAGTGAAACCCCAGGAGCTCTAAGCTTGGAGGAGAGCAGAGAGGTTGGTGGAGGGAATGTGGGTTTGCTGCTGGATTGCAAGCAAAGCTGTGGGAGGGGGGGATAACTCTTACCAGAAGACAATTCTTGATAAAGAGGCAGCTCTACCCAGAAACACCAGACTGGCCATCACCTCAGAGCCAGGAAGGCTGCTGACTATCTCACGTCCCAGAATGACGTGCCACCTATCCCAAGGAAGCACCAGGTCCCCTCCCACCCCACCAAGAGCTGAACAGCCTGGTCCTTCACAGCACTCCAGCCCCTGCTCCCTGCACAGGGCAGCACCACAGTGAGACATCTGCTCTAGAGCGAGATACTGCAATCCCCTTCCAGCACCATCCAGCCCCTCACTGGCCTTCCCCAATTGCCCCAGCCAACCAGAGGCTTGCCACCAGCCTGCAGACACCTGGGTAGCCTGTCCATGGAGCCAGGAGCCTGTGTCCTGCAGCCAGGAGCTGCTGTGGCCCAGGAGCAGGAGGATAGCTGGGGATGCTCAGCCCTGCACGAGAGCCAGCTGTGATCCAGCTCCAGGTCACAGAATCATGCAATGCTCAGGGCTGGAAGAAGTCTTAGAGAGCACTTAGTCCAACCCCACTGTGATGGGCAGGGAACCTTTGCTCTGGTTGTGTTTGAGGTCTGGGGGCCAGGGCAAGGAGGGAAGGGAGGGACAGGCAGAGTCACAAGCACAGACTGCCCCTGAGCTGCCCAGTGATTGCCTTCTGCTCAGGTCAGAGCTGCTGCTGAGGAACCCCCAAACACTTTCTTGGCAGCGACAGCCCCAGCCCAGAGCCACTTGGCGGATGCTCCCACACAGATGAGAGGAGAGATCCTCTTTTTGGTTCTGCTTTCAGTTCTGCTCTGCAGAGCACATCTGGTGTATGACTGCCGGGACCTGGTGCCAGCGGTCCAGTGGGCTGCGTGACTTTCTGAAACCACCAACCCCAACAAGGTGCCTCCTCACCAGCTCCTTCAAACCCTCTCCACATCCAGAGCTCTGCATCCGAGGCAGGGTGTGCCAGTGGGACCACGGGGCACGACATTGGGACCGAGGCTCAAAGAGCATCTCTGCTGTTGGTTCTACTCATCACAGCCCGTGAGTAAGATTCAAGTCACACCCTCACTGCTCGTTCATCTGAAGTCAGTAACAAAATGGGCAGAGATCTTCAGGGGCTCTGAGAGGGCCCCTGAAGCTCTGACTCATCTCCCTTTAAATGATGAAACCCCAAGCACCAGGGCTGGAGCGGGCTGGTGTAGGGGGCTGGAGCCCCTCGCTCCTTCTCATACCATGCCCCACGGCCCTTCCTCATCCTCAGCTGTGACAATCAAACCACCCTTTTGGAAATATATCTGGAGGTGAAACTGAGCCCAGGTGAAAGCCCTGCCACATGTGCAGCCCTCCTGCATCCATAAATTGTTGCAATAAGGGGTTTGGGGGTTCTGTAGAATCCCCAAATCAATCTTTTACTTTTTTTTTTTTTCCCCCCCCCCATAAAACCTGTGCGTTAAATCACTTTATTTTTACAGAATCTCTGCGCTTTTCCCCGGGGTAAATTTTCCCACCAGTTTTCAACGCATGATTAAAACCCCAAGTGCCTGGCTGGGCAGCAGCCGAAGGCAGGAGATGCAGCAGCCAGTGGCTCCTGGAAGGACAGATGGCCCCTCGCACCAGCTGCTGACGCCGCTGGCTCCGTGCTGACCGATCCGGGAAGGAGCGGGTGCCCGTCCCCTGTGCCCCTGCCCCTGCCCTGCCGCATCCCGGCTCCCTGCCCGGCGCCGCGGCGAGCTGGGCTTCGCACCCTGCCCACGCCTGGCAGAAAGAGAAACCAGCGCATCTGTTTCTAATGAAGCCGAAGCCAGTTTAGATCTAGCCCTGCACGAATCAGAGCCTTTAAAATATATCTGGGGTTCTGTGAAATGCACATAAAGTGTGCGGGGCGCTGCCCTGGGGCGATGCAGGGGAGCTGCTGTCTTGTGGTGAGCAGCCCCTCCCCTGGCCAGCTTTTACTGCTGCTCCCTTTCCTTCCCGGGAATGCTCCATGCCCATCCATCCGGTCCTCCTCCTCCTCAGCCCCAGCCCTGTGAAACGCCCTGTGCGGTGGGGCAGGGGCTGTGCCGGCTGTGCCTCTGCTTGCTCAGCGTTTAAGGTACCATCTCATCAGTACCCTCGGGTGAGCACTGGGACCCACCCGTTTCTGCCCATCTCCAGGCACCAAGCACGGTGCAAAAATTCAGGAGAGCTTTTGCAGCTGCCAGAAGCCCAAATCTGGGATGTGAGAAGTGAGGTTGGTAATCACCGTGGTCCCGACTGAAGACGAGCTGTAGCCTTGCCATGCTCCCTACAAGCCCGTGCCAGGCACACGTCACCTCCCTACCCCTGGCCAAGCACAGAATCACCTCCAAAATCTTTACTGTCGAAGCACAGCCGCCAGTCCAGCACACCCAGCAGGCAGGAGGATGCTGTCCTGGGGCATGTGAACCGCAGCCCAGGGAAGCTCTGGACAAGGCTCAGGACCGGCTGGAGGCTGTGTGTGTGCAGGCAACCGGCCCGGTAGAAAAGGCACTTTCTGCCCCACCAGCCCTGCGGGTGCAGAGCAGC
The DNA here is from genome assembly GCA_013400495.1 of Nicator chloris. Lineage (NCBI taxonomy): Eukaryota > Metazoa > Chordata > Aves > Passeriformes > Pycnonotidae > Nicator > Nicator chloris. The sequence goes on from WAAE01010711.1 coordinate 537,654, forward strand.
GGGGCGGCTCCTCGCACCACGCTGGGGAGCTGATGCTGCACATCTTCCCCTGTAAACCTTGGCCGCGCTGCAGCGGGGTTCAGGGTGACTGAAAACCATCCCGACTGGGCAGGGCAGGACGTGCTCAGCGCAGGTGGGGCGGGGAGAAGTGCTGAGCCAGGGCAGAACGGAGCCAGGGCTGTCCGCTGGGAAGGTCCCGGTTCGGTGCTGCCAGCGGCCCCTGCCCGCCTGGGCACCCCAGCCTGCCACTGAGGGGGCACTGCCCAGCTCGGTGGGACCCGAAACCCTTGGCTGTGGGATAAATCCCCCTGAAGAGGCGGGATAATGCCCCCATTGGAGAGTGCAAAGTTCCCTGTTGGAGCTGCCAACCCTGTTTGGATCCATTCCTAAGTGCCAACCCTGAGCCCCGCAGCAGGAAACGCACCTCCAAAAAATCAGAGCAACTTCAGAGCTTTACAGCAAATATCTTTCCTCCAACTGAATCAGTGCTGCCAAGGCTGGGATCTCATTCCAATCCGTTTTTACGAGCAGCCACAGGGCAGATTTCCTTACAGACCAGATCTGTGCTGCGCTTTAATCCGATCGGGAGAGGGCAGCTCTCCTTCGCTCTGCGCACGGCTGCACCCCGCGCCTGCGAGCCCTGGGGAGTTTTTGTCCCTCTTGGTGACTTTTGCAATTTTCTGCTTTCTTTTAACCGGCTGGACTGAAAAGCCCAGCTCTTCTCAGCCAACATCTCTCTGCAGACGTGTAGAATTTAGAAAAAAACTTAAGTAAAAAAAAAAAAATCAGAAAATTTTTAGAAAAATCGATAAAAATCCATTAATCCCCTATAGCTGCTGATCTCACCCCAAAATGTGATGGTATCACAAGGCTTTGGTAGAAGCATCTCCAATGGACTGCCATTCATTCAGTCAGAAACATTAAAAACAGAGGCAGGCTTTAAAAATTGATTATGATTTTCAGAAAGCTGTGCATTGCTTCCTGAGCCCTGGGGCTGAATGTTCCAAGAAGTGCTTCATAATCTGGAGAGCAAGATGGGTAATTTTATTCTTTTAAAATTTAAGTTTTGCCTGTCACGGGCAGTTGCCAAAATGATGGTGCTTTGCCCAATCTGCCTCAAAAGTGTCATTCTGCCTGGAGTCACTGGGGAGCCTGGGGGTCTCCTCCAGTCACTCTGGGGGGGTTGATTTCAGCTGCCCATGTTGGTTACCACTTGGGACCTTTGGCAGTCTGGTTTTGTGGTGGAGACACAAAGAACCTCCATCCCAGCACCCCTGTGGATACTGGTGGGTTCTGGCCCTTGTGTCCAAGGGGGAAAACATCCTCGTGTCCATGAGCAGATCATGGATGCTTGCTGGGTTTGGGGAAGAAGAGGTGTTGGGGGATCCGGGAAATTTCATAACTGTGGATTTTCATAATGGGAATTTTCATAATTGCTGGCTCAGCTATACAAAAAAAAAAAAAAAAAAAAAAAAAAAATCACCTAACCCAGCTTGCAGCTGGATTTCCAGGTAGGAGAGGTTCTCCAGGAGAGAGGAGCAAGCCAGTGCTCAGTGGAGATGGGGCTGACCCTGGGGGTGTCCAGCTTCTCTCTTGAGCTGGTGATCACATGTGCAAACCACCCACTGCCATTGAAACCAGGGGCTCAAAAGCAACTCTCCTTTGGTACAACCAGACAGCAGCCATGCAAACAGCCTTGGGTAGGTTTTCTGCCTTCTGTGACTTGGGATTTGGTTTCTTCTTTACATGTCTTGGCTGATAGAATGAGGAATGTGGTCTGAAAGGAAACCAGCTGCTCTGGGAATCCAGGGAGGATGCCTTAGGTGCATGGGCTGGAGTGAAGGGGAAACATTGGCAGCACCTCTGTGCTTTTCACCATATTAAGATGTCACCATGCTTGGATTAAAAAAAAAAAAAAAAAAAAAAAAAAAAAAAAAAAAAAAAGGCAAGCAAGGCATGAATAATAAATGGAGCAACATGCAGCTGACTTCAAGGGAAAACTAATTTCCCTGGGGCTTGCTCCACGCCATATACATTAAAATCTCACCTGCTTTGACAGCTCTGTGACCTGAAGAGAGATGCTGAGAAATGTGGTGTTCAGAGCAGAGCCTGGCTGAGGTCCTGGCCGCTCCCAAACATGACTGGGATTTCTTTTCAATGCTTTGATCCCCCCTGTCAGTAATGGCTTGCTCTGCCTGTGGGAAGGAGCCACAGCGCAAAAGTAGTTGAAATTATGTTTGACTTTATTTTTTCCAAAATATGGAACCCTCAAATTTCTGTGTTGGGCTGCCTGAAGGGTGTGCTTTACTGAGGTTTTCTGTCCTGCTGTGGGACAGTCCATGTGATGGGGACTGCCTGCTGTGGACCTTGCTGGGACACGGTGGGCGCAGGGATGGGGCCTGGGGTCAGTAGGACTGAGCATCACTGCCTGGAGGGATGCAGCAGAGAAGAGGGCACAGAAGACAGGTATCACTCAAGGAGATATTTTTCTGCCACCACCCTTAAATAAATATGGAAAAAATGCATCTCCTCCCACTCTCTGTCCCCCCTGGAGCCTCAACCTTCCAACAGTTTACAGCTGCCTTACAGCTGCTTCCACACCCTCTGCACCCTCTTGAATTTCCATCACTTGTGCAGCTCTGCTCCAGAGGAGGTGTCACTTTGTGTGAGCATGGCACGGGTCCATATCCTTGGTTTTTCTCTTTTAGTTCTCTGTTTATTTGGGCAATGCTTGACCTGGTGCTTTTCATCTTTGATCAAGTTTCCAGCATAAAAATGAGGGCTGGTCTGATGTGGGTTGTCCCAGGCGGTGGCACATCCTGGCATACTGGGAGAATTCAGTTTCCTCCTCAGCTCTGTGGATATTTCTGGCACCTGGGGTCTTTGGGTATAACCAAAGCAGGTTCCTGCGTGGTGAGCTCTGAGCCAAGGGGAATGTGGGCTTTCCTGGAGTCAGAACTTTTGGGTGGCAGTACCTCTGTTTGCTCAAACAACACTGCAAAGCCAGTGACCTCATTACTGCTCTCTTCCTTACTGAGTCACTCCCGAGCTCATTCTGGTAACTCTGCTAGTGCCACTGACTAATTTCTCCTTAACTCTTCTTTCTTCCACTCCGGCCTTTCAACTGGAAAAACTGGCTGGCCCTGGGTTGTGGTTTGGGTTGGTTATTTTGTTTTGAATCCCGAAGTTATCGTGTCGGCTGTAACTGGGGCTGCAGCTGTAGGTCTAAACCTCGTCTGCCGACCAGGCCGAGGTGGGACTCGAACCCCTGTTTCCCCCTCGCCAAGCCGACGCCTTCCCCCCTCGCCCACGGCCGGGGGGCGGGGCTCACCTCTCCGGCCCCGCCCCGCCCCCGCGCGGGCGCGCCTGACGACAGCTGCAAAGCACTTTTTCAGCAGCCGCAAGTGAGGTGAGTCGCGGCCCCGCGGCGCGGGGGGGGTCGGAGCCCCCCCGGCCCCTCAGGCCGGGCCGGGGCCGCCGGGACGAGCGGCGGGGCCGCGGCCGCTCCCCTGCCCCGCCGG